>CAVNZL010000025.1:1450000-1820000 GCA_963693355.1 Pontia daplidice | reverse complement strand
GAAACTGGCAAGTAGAGGTCTATGACCTGTATCGACCTGGGAAACGGCGACATTTAATAAATAACTGATATAAATTGGAAAAATTGTCTGTGAATATGGAAGAATTAGGAGGACCTAGACCTGACTCTGACTGAAGACATGAGTCACGTTGAACTGTTTAAATATTGACTGAAATTTAAAAAAATACCTAAAGAGAAAATGATATTAGGTTGGGGAAATATTATAGAATTTTTATATAAACATTCAAAAGGATTTTATAAGGTTTATTTGACATTTGACTAAAGCATGTAAGTGCCATTTTGTAAGGGCGTGATACCATCGTTATAAAAAATTGTGGGGCTCCTGATCAAAAACTACAAGTGGTTTGACAGTCCTCTCGTGATGTTGACCTGATATTGTCAACATCATCAGGTGAAAATCTGATAGTACAAGAACAATCTAGTATTTTTTGCTGCGCTAAAGATGTGTGAGGTCAGCATGGTGAAAAATCACACCCCTTCTGTTGATTGATTCCGGCCGCTTTCAACTTTTTGCTTAAATCTCATCAGTTATTCGCAGTACAGTTAAGAATCGATTGCCCTTTCTGACGGTAACAGCTCATAATGAATGCCCTTCCATTACCGGATTGGAAAGGCTCAAACCAAATTTGCGCTACATATACGGTTTCTACGTCAACAAACATGATAGATTTTTTTCGCGTGTTGCGTTGCATTTTTTGTAGTTACATTATAAATTGTATCGAATTTCTTCATTAGATTCACTCAGTGTAATACGAAAAACAAATGAAAATCCCACATTTTCCTAATTTGAATTTGGAATTGTCTTCTTTAAAATTAAAACTTTATAACAACTATGTTTCTTCCGAAATCAAAGATTGTTTTCTGGTTTAAAGCTAATCGAAATCGCTCATCATTCTTACATAAATTTATTATACACACCCAGTCTGAGAAGAAAACCCAAGATTCAGCCGAGGTTCAAAGTACGAAATGACATAGCTAATTTCTATAATCACAAAGTGGTTAAAAGATTACAATTTATCTTATCAAATGCTTCGAAGGTGGAATCAACGTCTTATCAAAAGGGCAATGTCTCATTTTGCGTCCGGGTCGACATTGATATTAAAGATCTGGATATATGTCTCTCCATATTTATAAATAATTTTATTGACAGACTCGATGTTATTAATAAAATACAATATAATTATTATTTTATATAAGAGTTACAGTAAGACTCCAAATTAGGGTTTCAGACCTAAGGGATTAAAACGGGCCTCTTACTAAGATTCTTGCTATACCAGGATTTTATGACGCATGAGAGTTGGACAGTCCAATTTTGACAATGGATGTACACCTGTTGCTGCTATAATCAAACACAATAAAATAATTTCATTTATGGGAATTTTATTATATAAATTTTATTTATTGTCGGTTTTCGCTGGAATTTGCCCTGTATTGTTAGATCATAAGACGGCTTTAGGCTAAATAACCCAATCAAATATATAGGCCTTTTATATTTTGCCGTTTCAGTCAAATTTACATGACCGAAACGACAAAATATTTAAAACTAGTAGTTCATTCTGCCTTTTCGCCAATTACAAAAAAAAAACACATTACAATAAGAACCAGTACTTCCTGAGATTAGCGCGTTTGAACAAAAATTCTTCTGCTTCATAAAGTTAGAATTGATTATTTGTTGCAAAGTTTAATAGTCTTACAAATACCCTTTTTTAATCATTCTTCACATTTTTATAAACTTGGTGATTTTATGTGCATAATAACTGAATTTCATGCCAGTAAGTCGCGGTAGTTATCCATTACTAGCTGATCCGGAAAGTTGTTTTGCTATAACATGTGATTTCAATTTTCAATTAATAAGTAAAAAATAAGGGTTGATCGTAGAAGGGTGAAAAAATTTAGGTTTGTTTGTATTTTTGTATGTTGTATCATAAAAAGATAGAAACTAAAAATTTTGTCGAAAAAAAATTTAGGGGTGGACTACCCTTAAATTTAGGGGAATGAAAAAAAGATGTTGGCCGATTCTCCGACCTACTCAATAATCTCAAAGTTTCATGAGAATCGGTAAGCCTTTCGGAGGAGTAGGGAACGAAAATGTGACAAGAAAATTTTTATATATTAGATAAACATATACTGATATATTTAGTGTTATGGAGCTACGACGTTCATAAGTGTACATTGTGTTACCTACATGAATAAATATAATTTGAATTTGCTACAAGTGTAGGAAGGCCACACCAAAATATCCTATCAAAATCATTGATTCATTGTTTGTATTGATAAAATAAGTTCCGTATATATGATCAAGGTGATTCATGTATTTTTTCGATAATACAGACGCTAC
This sequence comes from Pontia daplidice, assembly GCA_963693355.1. NCBI lineage: Eukaryota > Metazoa > Arthropoda > Insecta > Lepidoptera > Pieridae > Pontia > Pontia daplidice. The sequence goes on along the minus strand of CAVNZL010000025.1, from coordinate 1,817,642 downwards.
AAAGCTAGTATTTTGTACCGATTATTAATTGGTTTCGATTTCTCGATTAATGGACAAAAATAAGGCTTTTGATTCAAACTTCTAGGGATTAGCGCTGTCAAGACACTTATTATTTCTCGTCTATGAAAGAATAGATAACTTTGTAAAAAACGGTTAATACTCTTATCTAAGAGAGTGACGTAATTAATGTACTCAGTCTACACATTATATAAGACGTGTATGAATACGTAAGTGAATATTTGGAAGTTATGCCTTGGTCGTCATGATGAAAATAGTTTTGTTATGATATCTAAGCGTATATTGAGCTACGCAGCCGTTCGAAGGCCCCTCCTAAACAACCCATCAGTAAACATATTTTGCTTGGGTTTATATTGAAAAAAATCAAATTATGAAAATTATTTAATGTAGTGTGATTCATCGTATTAGTTCGATATAGCACTACAAAATCTTAGATCTATACTATTATTACAAAGCTACGGGCTTATGTCACAACCCTGGTATTTATAGTTATGAAACTATAACCCTTTGTAAAAAGGTATGAAATCGATTGGCACGTTAATACGAATAGTAAATGAATTTCGTCAAAATTTTCTTTAGACGTTAGAAGGGAACGGTCTTTTTGTTTTGCAGTGCCAGACAATTTTAATAATTATTAGGATGTATGTGTGTGAGCTAGGTAATAAGAGGTCGAATGTAGGTTTAATTGCTTCGCCAAATCTATAGTAATATTATGAAGTTGATATTTTGGTAAAGAAATTGTTTGTTTGGATCTCGGTCGAGAGCGGCTTTCAATAACAACTGATTGCTACTAATAGGAGCGAAGCGATAAAATTCCTATAAATAAAATAATTAATGATTTGGTTTGTGTTTTATTAAAGTAAATATCTTTATAAGTTTTTGTTAAATTCATTAGTATTTTAAATAAACTGTACAAGCAGGTCAATTTCATAAATACAGGTTGCTACCATATCATTTCAATATTTATACGTCACCATTTTACAATTTTTTTACTGATGATTTTTGACAAGTGTGTCCATAGGTTAGTTACATAACAATTTTCTTAATACTGTGTATAATTAATTATTTAATTAATAATAAACACTTGGTATTCATATGATGAAAATTCTTAAACGGTCCATTTAAATTCCATTATCGATTGCAATAATTGCAATCATTTGTCTGTTAAGACACAATTTAATGAGACTGGGTAAATACAATGTTTACAAACACAAAATATAGCTGAATTTATATATGACTAATAAAACGTGAACTTTAGATATATAAACACGAACAGGTGATAATTTCAAATAAACGTCAGTTACAAAGTTCCAATGATCCATAAGAATAAAGTTGTCATTGACCCCACCAAGGTCGTGATCCCAACCTGACGTAGTTTCATCTAGTAACCCCATTATTGATAAAAATAAATCGGTCCTATACCGCACTATTTTCATTAATCTTCTGTCTCTTTCATCATATTGCTCCATTTGACGGAAAGAAACGAAACAAAAAAGATATTGTAGTGATTATTAATTAATTATTAATTTTTCTTGTTTACAGTTATTAAATTACATTTTATTATTGGTTTTCTATTGATACTATTAAATGATAATTGTTTTATCTGTGGTGATAACATACAGGGAAGTATAAGACTATATTTTATAATTGCATTTGTTACTTACCTCATCGCTCTTCGGATTAAATTAGCACGTTTTGTGTGCGTAAATCACGCTTGGCGTTCAGTCACTTGTTGTTGGTTGTGAATAGCGCGCGCAAATTAAAAATGGCGCGTAGATTATTGTTACGTGAACTCAAAGAGTTGAAATCTGTTCGGAAATTATCAGTTAGTGCTGTAAGAAAAGATGAGGTTTTAGTTAAGTCATCAATACCAGATGTTGTTATTCCTGAAGTTAGATTTTTGGATCAGCTTTGGGAAAATTCACATCGTTGGAATAGCAATCATATTGCTCTGGTGAGATATTACTTTTTAATACCACTTCAGTGTTGACATATTCTCCAATGATCGATTATTATTAATCATAATAAAGTGACGATTTCGAAGACTTATTTTATAATGAAAATTACAGGCATATTTATATTGGGTATAAGTACTTGAGACTTATCATTGTGTACATATGAATGTTGTACCGGGACTGACACCGCTTCGGCAATTTCATTTCGCGAAAACTATGAAATATGATTATTTAATCATGCTTTACACTGAATGTGAATTCCGTATCAGTAATTAACTACTTAACTAACCTAACGGACTATAAAAATAAATAAGAAGTATTTGTAATATTTTTCCTTGATATAAAGAATTGTCATTAAGAACTATTCTTGTTTCTGTTATTTTTCTGAGATTTTACGTCTGTTTAATATTTGATTTTTGACAAAATGTTGGCAATTTTATCTGTGAGGTATACAATATTTTATTTGAAGTTTATACTCGCGATAAAAGATAATATTAGGCACATTATAAAATTAAGTGTCATTCTTATATACTCGTAGGTAAATTTCAACACGTTTTAACTCTTTTCCAATGTTGTCAATGTTGTCTTGACACATATCTTAATTGCTTTTGATTTTAAAAAGAAGAATATTTGTTACTATGAGGGTTGACCGTCATAAGTGCCTATTTTTTAAATGAGACTAATTTATGATTACATTTATTATATACAATATATTTGATTATATTTTATATATGTCACGAGTTTACAATCGCACATCATTATTGACTTTACGCTAATTGTAAGCAATGTATATTTAATAATAATTATTATTAGTAATCAATAATCATATCAATTAAATTATAAGTAGGCCTATTATCTGTGATAATATCAATATTAATTAATCATTTGATATGAGGTGACAAAAAATGTACAAAATCACTTACGTTTCGATATATCTGGACTGTATAACGCGGATGCGTTCGATTTCCTATAACAAAATATTTATTTTGGCGTCGTAATAAGAAGTGGAGAGTCAAAAGCATCAATAAAAAATCTAGCATCTGCGAGCTATTCCGGCCTGCGCCGCCGCCGCTAGAGCTGCACATAACTTTTGAATAAAGTGTTTTAGCGGCGATCGTTTGCAAAATTAATAATAATTAAAAAAAGTCCTTCCAAAAAGGGCCGTTCCAGTATATATATAATAATATTATAAAAAAACCTATCAAAGAAAGGGTTTCCGAACTTGTCCTGTTCAAAGCCATGCGGTGAGCAAAAATAAGCATCTTTCCGTCAACATACTCTCTTAAATACGTATTTGACATTTGTCTTAATCCAAATAAACGCGGACGCCAAGGTCGTGAAGCGACTAATTTTGTTTTTTAAATATTATGTCAAACTTCCTTGTGTTCAGTTTTTTGTTGATCGTTTACATGATAACTATTTTGTTTGACGTTAGTTCGCATGTTTCCGTTCTGAATGAGTAATTTTATGAGTTATTATATAATATAAACTTTGCTATATAAGCGTGGATTCAAGATAAATTGCATTTCCTATAATTTGTCAAACTCTTGGTAGAGATGAGTATTTAATTATGAAGTGAGGTAGTTTTGTATGTAAATATTATTTAGAAGATTGGTACCTTACATAAATCAATAAAATCATTCCAACCAAGGTTTGAATTGATTATATCATATGGGTGTTTTTTTAGTATTTGAACGGAGCAATTGTTGAACATTTATAACGAAGGGAAAATACGAGTTGAATTTGAGAACTATGGTACGTAGCGGTTATTAATTCTATAGATAGACACTATAGTATATCTAGATAGTATAATTTTTGATATGCCTGCTTTTTAACTCACAATACAAAATTTTAATGCTCCGGTTTTTAAAATATCGAAAGCCTGCTAAGTCCAGTAATACTTTATGTGGTGTGTGTGAACTTGCAAGCAACTCCTGACCCATACAAACAAAAGAAGGTGCAAAAGAAATTTTACATAGATAATAATAATCGAGATACATTTCACAAAACGTTTAGACCTGAGCTAAGCTAGCTAAGTTTAGACCTTATGGCTAGTATTAGGGATACGTTGATAAACATATACTCATATACATAGTTTACTAATTGATAACCTCTACAGCAAATAAAACTAGATACGAGCAGCGATTAGACAAGGTAAGCTCTTTACAGGGGACGTAATTGACGCGTTATCATGTTGTGAAAAAATTTCGGTCATTGACTGAGGGTTTGTGGTTTTTATCAGTGCTCATACCGGATTTCATTGTTCTAGTTTACGTATTGATAAAGTGGGGTGAAGCCAAATCCCCAACATTGTTTAATATTGAGAGAGAAGGTACTGATCATTACTTTATTGAAATGTACGAATGATGATAGCAATAAACATAAATTTCATTTAAAAAATCAACTATTACTTCTCTGTTTCGTTTCGTTTCAAGTTCGTAAGGTACGAATGTTGGCCTCTTTAGTTAGTGACAATTTAAAGAAAAACACTTTATTAACGGATTAAAGTTATGTATTTTTGCAAAATTTAAATATATATTTTTAAATGTATTTCAATTTTGCAAAATTACATAACTTAACTCCGTTAATAAAGTGTTTTTCTTTAAATGAGTAACAGTTATGTGAATAAAGACAATATTAGTGACAATTTTCCTTACCACACCACAGTTTGTCGGAGTATAATATATATAAAATAAAATCTAAATATATTAAAGAATTTTCTTAAATAAATAAACAATTAATTTATTAAACAATCCATGATGTAAAAAGTTGTGATGAAATACGACATTTAACCGAGACAATGATCGACCTTAGCGTGATGTAAAAAGTAGCCTCGTATAATGATATAGGTAAATTACTTTAAAATCACCTGTAATGTATATTGTAACTTAAATTAATATGAAAGAACATAGCAACAATGATTACATTCAAATTGGTTCTTTTTTCTTCATTTCTTTGATGTATTTAACTTACATTATAGTTGTCAAATACATCAAAATACGTGAAATTCGTATAAGAATTTGAATTAAAAGGAATTAAAAGTATGTGAATGTTTCAGTTTACCAAAGAGGTTATATAACTCCATATATAGTATTCGAAACAGTTACGACTTCTTAACAGGATAGCGTCGGTTTTGGCACCAATATTTTGTTGGGTTATACTAGGATTTATGTAGTAAATTGTTAACTTAATATGTCCTTATCTGAACAATAACGAAAATTATGAGTCAAAAAAAGGACAGTTTACGAGATATGGTTAAAAAACTTGGCGGGAAGTTGGGAGGAGCTGTTCAGCGTTTTCTTCCAAATAATTATGAAATGTTGACTTTTTTTATTTTCCGCCTAGAATACATAGGCTAATATAGTGCGTTACATAAATATTAAAAAAAAGCAAGGATTTAAATACTTGAAAAAAATGTAGTGTATATGTCCAAATTAGGCAAGATTTGTTTTAAAGTTACCAATTTTAATTATTGTATGGTAAAATATAAAGATTTTTATATTTTATAAGAAACGTGGATGATATCATTTTCTAAATTTAAGTGCTATTAAATATTACAATTATTGTTATTGTTCGTACCTAAAACCCTTATATAAAAATAAGTATATTAACTAAATGCTGGGAGATGACAATGGCCTGTCGTCCCTCGAACCTTATGTACTGGTCAAAGATGATACTAAAATACTTTATAATTACAGAAATGTGCCGAAACGCAAAAAACCTATACATATGCTGAATTGTGGAAGAACATTTCGATTTTTGGTACATCGCTTAGGAAGAAATTTGGACTTCAACCGAATGATGTAGTTGCAGCAATGCTACCCAACTGTCCAGAATATCCAGTGGCAGCTTTTGGCGTTCTAAAGGCTGGCTGTGTGATGACAACTATGAATCCAATATATAAAGAATGTAAGGACCGTTCATAAAGAATTGCAATTTGGACTCAAATTGATATCAAAATTTACCAAAATAGATTCAGCTGTTTAAGAATATATTAAACATAGATTTAAACAGTATTGCAGTGTAATTGAATACACAATGATATAACACTTTGAAATAATTTCCATTTCAGTTGAAATAACACATCAAGTCTCACTAACGAATCCAAAAATTATGATAACAATACCAGAATGTTACGAAATTGTTAGACGGGGACTTCAAAATGCAAAAAGTCAAGCCAAAGTAATCATAGTAGATAGAACAGCTACGCCAATACCAGAGGGGACTGTACGATTTTCTGAAGTTGCCGAAAATGGTGACGCAGACTATGCACTGCTAGACAAAGTTGAGAGGAAAATGGATGATGTTGCGTTCATTCCATTCTCTAGTGGTACAACTGGATTGCCTAAAGGCGTTGAAGTGACACACGGGAACCTTATCGCAGCGAATATTATTATGCATCACGAAAGAGTCGACGATTCTGTTGTGGCCGATGGTATGTGAAGTCTTCATTAATTTAATTAATACTTAGGATGAATTACAAACAAACGCAAAGCTTATGAGAGTTATATAAAACTAAATATATTATATCAGGAAATACATGTTAGCTCATATAACTTGTGTGGGTGCTGAATTGATAAAATACCGTTCGGCAGTCAGGTATGGTGACCATTGCGGAAACTGTATCGTCTATTTATAATAGTTTAACGAACTTAAAATATTATTAATCTTTTACAGTGGTACTTTTAGTTAATAAAAAATGCAACCATTTATGTCGTCCATATTATTTCACTGACATTTCAGATACATATTTGCAAAGATAGGTCTTAAAATCACCATTAGACGACTCCCTCTTTTTTGTGCAGGCATTCCTATCTGAACCACTAAAGCGTCATATTTTGGAAATAATTCGCTCTTTTAATATTTCATTATTATCATATCAGATCTGTCCCTACTCGGTAACAGTGAGAGAAGGCTCTATAATATAGTATATTAATCGTATATGATTTATTCTAAGAAAACTCAATACACTAGCCTACTAGTTTGACCTACATACACCAAAACCTGTTTCTCGTATCTTATCACTTACATAGGTAATCTTAACTAGTACAACTTAATTCTATGTGTTATATGAAAAACACACACACATAGTAGAAGCATGTCTATTGTTGATTTCGGGTGAAATCTATTCCTATATCTATATCTTTTCAGGGTCATTTCAAGAAGTTTTGCCTTGCATCTTACCATTCTTCCACATTTACGGCTTAATGATAAATTTAATCGGCCATGTGAATAAGGGCTGTAAGCTCATCACAATGCCGAAGTTCTCAGCGACAACATTCTTCGATGTATTGAAAAATGATAAGCCCAGTGTAATGTACGTCGTGCCGCCTATTGGTAAGTTATTAGCACCATTACTTAAGAAATATATAATTGGAACGTTTTGAAAATCATCTCCTTTATCAAAGGGACGAATCCTAACCTGCTAAAACATTATCCACAGAAAGCTTTTTTCTTAAAAGAACTGAAACGCGTTTAAATGTTAACAAAGTCAAACTCAAAATCATTTATTCAAGTAGGATCGTTACATGATCACATTTGCACGTCACTTAAAACTAAATTTTAACTGAACAAGCAAGAAACTCAGTCGGGTTTGTCTTTTTTTTTGATCATGCTTACAACTTATAATTTTTAGAACAGGAGCAATTTAGTCCAAAGCACTTACTGTCATTCAGATAATCCGCGGTACAGCTGAGATATTGTCGATTTCTCATGGAAAACCCTTTTAATTTTTTTTTTCCACGCGAATATAACTGTCCTAAATTTGTTATGATGAAAGGAGGTTTATTGTTTTTAATCTCAACCTTAGTATTTGTAATATATATGTTTAGTTTATGATCTTCAATATTGGCTTGGAACTGTCATGTACCATGATAATTTAAAAGTTTTAAATTATCGCTAGGAAGTTATTCTGTAGAATTACTTCCTAGCGATAATTCATATCGTCCTAAGTCTGTAAAAGCTCTTGAATATCATTTAAATATTTTAAAGCTGATGTTTGGTTAACGCGCTAATTCAGGAGCTACTTGTTCGAATTGAAAAATATTATGCTCCAAGCAATCTGTTAACGAGCGGGTACTACACCGATTTCAGTACTTCTAATGACCAAACACCCAGATGTGACGAAGGAACATTTGAAATCGTTAAGACGCATTATTTGCGGAGCAGCGCCTCTATCCGCAACCGACGTTGAAGGCGTTCTTGAAAAGACTGAGGTAACTGAGGCTTTTATTCAATTATAATACAATTGAATCATTATTTAATGGCACACTTTAACACAAGTTAAGCTTTAAAGCTTGATATGGGTGCTTACACGACTGATTTACATACATATAAAGATATAAAGATTTTTATTTAGTTTTTAAGAAAAAACAACCAAACTGCAGTCAACATTTTGACCGTACCGTAGTCTGGCGCGGTGGTTACAAAAACTGGAGTATCAGTTAAACAAAATATTTTAGATATAAAACGCTTTCACAATCTAAAGGATCATCAGAACCACAGTTAAAAAAATTCTGCAAAAAAAAAACAAGTGTACGAAATGTTTTTTTTTAAAGAAAAACACTTTAGAACAGATTTAAGTTATATATTTTCGCAAAATCTTTATATATATAATTCTTCTGTGAGTGTGTATGTCACTGAACTTCTCTCAAACGACAGGACCGATTTTGATGAAATTTTTTGTGTGTGATCAAGGGGATCTGGGAATTGTTTAGATTAACAATTTTGTCCGCTGGACAATGTCTTTTTAATTAATTTTTAAAAAATTTATTAGTACTTGTTGATTTTGGAATGTTTTACATTGGATCCGACAGACGGCGCTACCATCGCAGTGTCAAATTTTTAAACAATATAAATAACTTTAATTAATATTATAATAATTAATTGAAAATTGAAATCACATGTATGGCAAAATAACGTTTGCCGGATCAGCTAGTTTAAAATATATTTTAAATTATTTTTAAATTTTGCCAACGTTTCGCGTATCCAGCGTGCGTGGTCACAGTAGACATTTAAATTTTGAAAAAACTTAAATCCGTTCATACAGTGTTTTTATTTAAATGACTAACAGTTATGTTAATAAAAGAGAATATTATTTACAGGGTAAATTAGTGTTTGGTCAGGGTTACGGTGCTACAGAGACCTGTTCACTGGCCACCACAACATTCATTGGTCAAACCGTAAAAGATTATTCTTCGTGCGGTCAAGTTATGGCGAATGTTCAAATGAAGTTCATAGACCCGGCAACTGGCAAAGATCTACCGATTGGTGAAGTGAGTATATAAAGTTGAGGAATCAGAAATTCTATACCAATCTCAGAAAGGTGAATTGAATGTTTGTTTAGGTCAATCTCAGGAACTACTGGTTTTCCATTTATCGATATATAATTGTCTAACAATGAGATCGTAGGAAAACTGTTTGGAAAAAAAAACGCGGGTGTTTTAATGTTTGCGCTTGAACCGCATGTTCCTTGTATTTTTTATATCTGCTTTATTGAACCACGAAAATGTGATAATATTGATAAAAATCTATACCTGGACGACTTGGCCAATTTTTATTAAAGAATTGCCATAGACGTAAACTGTAAAAGATAATTTTGTAATTTTACAAAAAAAAAATTTTATAGTTGATTTAAAAGATAGATTACTTGAGACACCTGTTTAAGAGCAGTTCTATATTCGACGGTTTCCAATGTTCATGACATCCAAAAATCTAACGTACAATGAATCCTCTGAATAATATAATTTATAAATTTTACCGGCGGCGCACCAATATCCAAAAATTCAATAAAAACCAAACTTGTAAGTTTGAATCCTTTAAAGTAAAACACTTTGTTAACGGATAAAGTTATGTATTTTTACAAAATTTAAGTATATTACATTATATTTAATTTTTCCGACGTTTCGCGTGCTTTACAGCGTGCGTGCTCACGGTAGATAGTCTACCGTAAATTTTTAAAAAATACATAACTTTATCCGTTAACAAAGTGTTTTACTTTAAATGAGTTAGTAAAATACAATATTATAATAAATATTTCCATTTTTATAGCAAGGCGAGCTGCTGATACGGAGTCCGACGGTGATGAAGGGCTACCACAAGAATGAAAAAGCGACGAAAGATTCCATAACTGAGGATGGTTTCTTTAGGACCGGTGATTTGGGATATTACAAGCCGAACGTTGGGCTCTACATTACAGATAGGATCAAGGAACTAATTAAGGTATTTTTGGTTTTTGATATTCCATATTAGTAATATTATAAATGCGAATGTGTGTATGGATGTTTGTTACGTCGAAACCACTGGATGTATTTTAATGAAAATTTTAAATAATAGGTTTTACATACGAATAACATATAAGATGTAAATTATAAAGATGTTGTGTGAATTATACAAATTATCAAGTAAGTATCAAATTTTATCTGCGAGATATTCTGGCGTGCGTTGCAAAAACCTACTACACATATGTAATGTATGACGGAAAAATTATCTTACACACAAAAGGCTTGGCACGGTATCTTATCTGTAAGCCGTTAAAGTCAAAATAATGATCCGGAATTACAAGAAAAAAGATAATTTTTATCCAATGCAATTTTGGTATAATAAATTGATTATTAAGTCAAACTCAAAAATGTTTATTCGTTGAGGTTAATTTTTCCTTTATACATACAGAATACATCTTAAATTTACATTTACATTTACATTTTATTATTGGTTTTATATAATAGATACATTTAATTTTTAGGTAAAAGGTATGCAGGTGGCGCCAGCTGAGTTAGAGAGTTTACTCCGGACACACCCTGCTGTACAAGACGCGGCTGTTATTGGTAAGTAAAAACAAATTTAGCGATATATTTTATTATTATTATTTTAACCCGTATGAAATTTCAGGCATACCCCATGAATATCACGGCGAAGTGCCAAAAGCGTTTATAATAAAGAAGTCGGGCCAAGACACGACCCCTGAGCAACTCCAAGATTTCGTAGCAAGCCAGGTCGCTGCATTTAAGAAGATAGAGGAGGTAGTTTTCGTTAATGATATACCTAAAACGAACACGGGGAAGATTTTAAGAAAGGATTTGAAGAAAATGTACGCTTAAAGAATACGTTAATACAACGTCCAGCTTAAAATTCCAAAAACACTAGGTTATAGGTTTGTATTTTGTATGAAATTTTTCTTAACAGGAGCGTCGATGATGACGTCACGTTATTTTCTAGGTGTGACGTTATCGCGGATGTGACGTCACACTTACATAATAACATCTGCAAGAGAATTCGGTGATGTTATAGGAATTCGTAAATTGTTATATATATGAAATTGAAGGTCTGTATTTGGTGTGACGTCATATGTTGTTTGAAATTAAAATGCCCGAACACATTTTTTTATATTAATCTTATATCACTATTTATAATCCTGAGAATTATAATTATAAAATAGTATACCTGTCATGCTGCTGATCAATAATCAACGGTGTCAAATGCCTGAGTAAAATCTATTTTCTTTACAATCAATTTTATAATAACATTGAAAGACTTATAAAGACTTGTGTACTTTAATTTGTTGTGATTAATTTTTAGATTTTTTTATTTGTAAATTGTTGGTGTTATATTGTTTATGGTGGTGTTATAAAAATTTACTGTTTATGTTGAGTATCATACATAGATAGAGTTAAAAAGTATACAAATCTACACTTTATGCATTTACAGGTTAAGATTTTGATTATTTTTAAAACGATAATAGCCGATAATTAATAGATACAATTAATAAAGACTGTTATCAATTTAAACACTTAGACATTACTTAACTTAAACATTTCAGAGTTTGTTTGTTATAACTTCATATTTGTATATTTACTTGTAAATACTGAATTTGTTTTATTGTAATAAAATTGGGATTTGTATAAATAAATATTCCGGTCAATAAAAATAATAATAAAGCTTTTATTATGTAAATTTATTGCTAAAGGCCTCCTCCATCTTTTCCCATACTTTCCTCTCCCATGCCTTCCGACACCAATTCTCTATCAAATGTGATATTTGGTTTTAATAACCAATAGTAGTCCAATAAACCAAAACCTATGTTCTGCTGTTAACCTTACTTACACATAAATTAATTCATGTTCTTTGTGAAGCGTTAAGGAAATATCATATGTTTTCTTATCATTATTGTTAACTTTGTTTAGTTTTGATATTTCTGTGAGACTTCCTATAAATATTATAAATAAATAAACCGAAGTTGAATGAACATTGCACACAATCAATTTTTCTCATATAATGCAGAATAATTGCTTAAATATTATATAAGGCGTTTGCTTGTAATAGAATTAATTATTATTGCTTGAAAACTTAATTGAGGGCAAATACATTCATTAATTGACAATATTATAGACTAGTGTTAATATGTTAGTAAAATACTATATTGGCCACAGTTTTTGTTACTCAATAAGAATATACATACTATGAAAATGTTTATTTTATTTATAGATTAGGCTGGTTGAATCCACATCACCTGTCATGTTGAAATTTCAGTTTCAGAAAGGAAGTGCTTGCAAATAATATCCTGGATTATTGTATTTTATTAATTTTAAATTCATAAAAAGGGCTGGAAGACTGGAACTATATTAATAATAGCTTCGACTTTTAATAAATTTTTCTTTTGTTTCTCAGTAGCTTTGCTCATATTGTAACAGACTGACCCCACAATCAGATCTCGTGGGGCTATAAGGCTAATCTAATAATCGCGTTAAAAATGGGTTATAAAAATAAAGTCTTATCATAAATTGGATTAATTTTGAAAAAGATTTATTTTCTGTTCAAAATCAATCGATGCGATGGTCGCGATTGTTCTCCAAGTTCGTTTATTTAATTCATATATGTATAATGGAAATTGAACGGATTGGAAAATAACGAAATATTCTTACCATCAGATTTTGTTGAGAAACTTTTATTTTTTAGCTTTTATTTAAATTAATTTATATTAAAACAACATTAAGTTTCCCACGAACTTAGTGTACTAATTTCTGATATAAAATAGCGCCATCTATTATCAGCTAACTTGATATATATCAGCGTCATCTGTTAGAGAAATCGACATTGTTTTGTTAAACTATAAGTAGAAAAGATCTACACGACTTATCGTTTAACTACATAAAAATATATTATTTTAATTACTCAATTTAATGATACTAAAATACGGGTATTTTATTAGACCAGACCAGAATCGACACCTTATAAAACTACCAATATTACAAAACTTGGAGTTTAATATTCAGTTATTCATTTAGTTTGCATGTGTTAACGATAGCGTTAACACGGGAATTTTACTGCGTAAATGGCAGACTTAATTTGTAATATGACTCAGTGAGATTGTGAATTGCTTGCAGTTTATCCTTTTTCTGTTCGGCAAATGCATAAACACTGTTCACTAGCAATCTTAAAGTTTGTGAGTATAAACTTTCTCTAGTAGAGATGGAGTTTAATAGGTATTTACCTATATCTTGTATTGTACAAAGTTGTATTATACACATAGTTTTAGCAACTTAAACAAACTTAAGTTGAATAAAAAGTCTCTAGGTGTTTATTTCGATGTTTCTAAACGCTATTAACTAATTTAACGTTTGTATAATTCTCATGTATATTATACAATAACAAATTTGGATAATGTCGAATATAGTTCATAACTAAAGAATTTATAGACGTGGTATAATAAGGTCGGCTCTAATTTGTTGTTATAATTGTGTTATGTAATTGTTTTGACAGTCTGACAAACAATTGATAATATAATGTTTTTAGTTTGATGATATGCGTTCAAAGGAATCAAAACAAAGCTACTGACAACGCTTAATCAAATCCAGAATTATTTATTGTTTGATAGTTCTAAATATTCCAAAAAAAACAAACAACTCTACCTTTAACTTATACTCTCTCTCTCTATCTTGTTTCTCTAGGTTGTATTAGTTTGTTAAATTCGAATCCGAAGAAAGGCATCGAAATAAGGTTAAATTTATTAACATTAAACATTGTAAACTTATTATCTGTACGTTTGAAGTACTAAGTATTATCAGTTAAAAGTTATAATAATACAGGTTTTCATGTGTACAGTTAAATTTGAAAGTAAATTTATATTTGTATTGACTAAATCTTTATAAAAACAAATAAAATCATAATATACGATGCTAAGGTCACCTTGCGATGTCTCTTAAGTCTCGGCGATAAACATTTTGATCTTATTTGATCTGTAAGCCAAAAATAATGTAATGTTGATTATTTTTGTAATGTGAAATAATTAACAATGAATTAAATAATATTTTGGTGATAGGGCTTTCCAAATTTTTATTGTTACCTACATAGCTATCGTATAGCTCCGTAACATCATTTTAACGTTAACGGACGAGTGTATGTATGTACCTAATTTATGTATACATACTAGGCATGTTATAAAATATTTATGGGGTACTAATGTCTAGTCGGGTAATAAACTCTAATGCACGTTCTACATTATTACCACAGACATTAGGTATCATACAGCGGTCCTTTGCAAACATCAACATACCAAGTTGTCTTGAACCGATTGGTATTGCAAGAGACGATGGCAAGAGACCGGATTGTTTCTTGCCATCATAAGTGCCTTGAGGTAGCGTAGAACAGCCAGTTGTCGGTGCCAACAGGATAAGCTAAACTAGGTGTCATTATGGGTGTATTAGTTAGTACAGCTTTTGCATTGTTTTCTTTCAACCCCTTGTATTAAATTTACGTATTTAAATATTACGTATAAAATTTCCCATCAATGTATTGAGGCTGCCTGCATCAAAACTGAAATACAAGATTCGACTTAAGCTTTGGCATAGGAAAACTCCTATGATAAGGAATATTTATTTTCATTTCAGATTGTTTCCAAAACACGCGACTCGAGAATCAGTTGTTAAAAACGCAGCAAGGCATACAGTCGTGTCGAAATGGCGCGAAGTCTACGACTACTAACACGGACATTAAATAAGTTTAGTGAATACTCGAGTGTTAGAAACAATAGCGTTTGGACGAATGATGGAATAATAAATTCGCCATATGAAAAAATTAAAGAGATACCAAATATTACACTTTACGAATACATATGGCAGAATTTGGATAAATGGCCGGAAAGGACAGTTTCGGTAAGTAAATTAAAACTAATAAGTAAGTATAAAATTCTATAGTCAAATAGTGTCAAAATTAACCAATTAGGAAATCTATATACATATAAGTTTATTCGGTTACGAAACGGTAATTGCGAGAGCGAAGGGGTCGGAAAGTCCTAATCTAGAATTATAAATTAACAGCTTTTTATACATTTTTTACTTATAGTATCAAAGTCCAACGTACGATTAGTGAATGTTTAAATTTGCGCGTGTGTTCTACCTGTTCGGCAATGTGTTGCAACAACACACACTACAGCAACATGTGTGGAAAATATTTCTTAGGCGCGTTCGGATAAATTTACATTCATTAAAATCCGTACAGATAGCATACGTGTGTACTTTATTACAGCTCTGATATCACAGAGTACTCAACCCAAAAATAACTTTTCAATTCGGACCAGTAGTTATTGAGATTAACGCGAAATCAAAGAGAAATAGTTTAATCACTTAGTTTTTTATCCCTCTATCTAATCTAATCACATCTATGACCGGTATCTGTGTTACCAACATCATTTTATTTTAAATATAATTTTTTACGAAATAAGAACAGCGAGTTGGTAAACGCTATTAAATTATTTAAAGTAGGTTAATTAATTGATAAACATTTATGTAATTACACATCCCTTTTGGTTCGTATAAAATATAAACCTCGCATTAACACACTTATCTTTGAAAATGTGTTAAGCGAAGGTCAGGTTAAAATGTTTGGGACCTTAATTTTTCAAAGTTCTGAAATATAAAGTTTGAAAGTGATATTTATTAAGTAATCTCTTGACTAGAATAAATGATAAAACATATATGTTCACTATATACGACTTTAAACTTAGTGGTCACAGGGACCGGGGTAAGCTTATATTTTACTAGCTGATCCGGCAAACGTTGTTTTGCCATACATGTGATTACAATTTTCAATTTATTAATAAAAAATAGAGCGTTGATCGTAGAGCGGTAAAAATTTAGGGTTGTATGTATTTTTTTATCTTGTATCATAGGAAAATAGAAACTAAAAAGAAGTTTTGTCCAAAAAAAAATAAAAAATTTAGGGGTGGACTACCCCTAACATTTAGGGTGATGAATAAAATGTTAGCCGATTCTCAGACCTACTGAATACGCTCACAAAGTTTCATAGAATCGTTTAAGCATGAGGAGTATGGGAACGAACAGTAGAATTTTATATATAGCTATTTACAGGTACAGTTGGTTAGCTCCTAGGTAAGCTAGTAGCTAGAAAATAATTATAATAAAATATTCTTTACATATAACACCCTCGTCATATAACCCCTCCCCTACAGTTGACAGCATCGAATCTTCTTTGGGGCTGCAACAATGCGCCAACTGGGTCTTGTTTTCTGTATAAAAACAGAAGAGAGCCAGCAATAGCTGGCGCTGGTAACTGCTTTCTTAAGTGGAGCGTTATTGCTTTTTTTCTCTCTCTTTACAGAGCTTAATAAACCACTTTAAGTACGATTTTCCTCTTAGACAGAAGGTATGATTGTTTAATAGAAGGATATTTTTATCGTGCTGCTTAATTTACAACTGTTAAAAAATTATTATTTGAGTTATTTTGGTAATCTTCAGCGATACAACGCTGTTGGTACTTCAGATAAAAATCTGCTTGATAGGATTCTAATGTGTATGTGAGAATAATAATATAATATTTCGGATAAGATGTATCTACGCGATAAGTATAATAACAATTTTTGTTTTGGTTTATCTAAGTTTTCTGTGATAAGGGATAATAATTTTCATATAATCCTGATAACCATACATTTAAAGATAGATATTATTATCGTGTGTTATTTGATAAAAATTGTTTACATTTTGAAGAAAATAATACAAAAGTAAATAATTGAGAATAGTTATTTGGTATTTTTTTACGAATTAAAGTAGCAACACATTCTTTTTTCACTTTGCGAAAATTTATCTGACATTATTATATATAGAATAATAACAATGTCAGTAGTTTAACCTGCATCCGGTAACTAGTACTTACAAGGTACTTCATGGGCAATTGGCATATATGGAACTAATTCTTTTCAAATATATAATTAATAGAATCAGGCGCTACTTTGCGTAAGTCCATAGTACAAAACCCTAATAGGTCAATCTACAAGCAATACTCCGCAAAAATCCCATAACCACTCGACTACGAAGTGCGTTCGACGAGGCAACATCCTGATGATGCTCCGGTGTCGGGGCGAAACGTGCGTCGAGTGGTTACGGGTTTTTTCGCGGAGTATTGCTTGTAGATTGGTCTACTAGGGTTTCGTTTCAAATATGCCAATATTGCTAAGAGTAAATACAATTTTTTTTGGCAAACACACTGACGAAGAAAAACGGTCGTTTAGAAAATTTGCAATATATTTTACCTAGCTTTGTGAAATGAAGACTATTATAATATAATAAAATATATGATTTCTATCCATTCTAATAAATATGTTTGTATGTTAATTGTTTTTTGCATTGCCGCAATTACCTCTTTCCGCTTCAAATCAATCAAACAAAGAAACTCTTCAGCTCTTATTTGCTATTTCCTCTTTCCTTATTCTTCTCAATCTCTCGGTATTTTTCCACTTAAAACAATATCTTATAGTTATTAGTTAGTAAAATCTATCCAGATTCTGCGACAAAAAGTACTCGTTTTATATAACAACAAAATTATTTATTTGCCCAAGTAGAAAAAAAACATAAAACTCTTCAATCTTTCCAAATTGGTAAACGATGTCAGAATTCATTTATCCTGAACTAACCTAAACCAAACAATTACAGATTTGTTCAGCCACTGGGCGTGGGTATACCTATGAACAGGCCTTCAAATTATCGAATGCATTTGCTGCTAATCTTAGGAGAAAATTGAAAGTTCGTGATGGCGACACAGTAGCGGTTATTCTGCCGAACATCCCCGACTTTCCACTCGTTGCCATGGGGATACTGGAAGCTGGAGGAGTCATTACAACAGTCAACCCTATTTATACTGCACGTATGTTAATTTTTACTACTATAGGCTCTTTAGTCAAAGTAACAATATTTTACTTGAAATCACTTCATTTGTGTCTGGAGAAGGTAAGGTAAGGTAATGTTACGACAAAACTTGCTTAACTACGTCACCGCTAAAAACTTTGGTGGGGGGCAGTAGTGTATAAAAAGGGGAGGTTTGATCAGTTTAACAACGGGGATTTGTGCGCAGTATTGGTCTAATAAAGTTACTGATCCCCAAAGTTTATAATAAGTTTACAAATTAATATGGTATAAAAAGAATAACCGTGCCAATACTTTATCATAAATATATTGTTTCATATATTTTGTGTATTTGTCTTAACATCTTTAAAAATCATCTTGTTAAATTTCAGACGAAATCCAACGTCAACTTCTGTTGTCCGATGCAAAAGTTGTTGTAACACTATCAGATAAAGTTGGTGTTGTACGAGATGCATTAAAAATAGCCAAAATTAATCTACCTATAATAGTAGTCAACACGAACGGAGAATCGTTTACAGACGGAACAATTGCCTTTAGTGAACTAAGCGAAGATGTACACGTTGATAAATCATGTCTTAAGGAAGTTAGACGGAGTATAAATGATATTTGCTTTCTACCTTATTCGAGTGGGACCACTGGTTTACCTAAAGGCGTTGAACTAACGCATAAAAACATAATTGCTAATTGTGAACAGATAAACCATCCAACAATACGTTGCCACAATGAAACGACAGGTAATTCGATATAATTGCTTTTAAGATTTTACGATCTTTTATACGACTTTTTAAAATTATCCTCCTACTATCAAACTAACGGCAAGTCTCAATCATAAATTAGTATTTGGTAATATAATCGGATAAATAATATTTAATTTTCTAAATTGTTTTATCAACATTCGTATCGTTTTATAGGTCCTTTTTGAGCCCCTTTTGATATTCCTTTTAAATTTTACCAAATTGGTCTAGTAAAATTGTATACTACGGACTTAACTTTAGGCAAAGTAACGCTCCCTGTTAAAAAATAGCTTCATTTTAGTAAGTATAGTGTTCTTTATAAATGTAACATATTATTATCAAGGGCTTTTAATGCTTTAATTATAAAGTAAAGAACGGTAAACAATCATAATAATATTAGAATGTATTATATGTCATATCACTTAGAAATTATGTTAAGTAAAAATAGGTTATAGAGGTTGCATGCTACATACTAACAAACATTGCCCTTTTACAAGTTTATCTTTTAAGGTGACATCTAATCAAAAATCACTCAATAATAATTTAGCTAGTTAATAATTCTAACATGAGAAATATTAAACGCATATGACCCGCAATATAGGTCGGCAACGCACTTATAGAACTTAAAATTATCTATTTAATTTACGTTTTATCTATTTAATACAATTTACGTACTCGATAATATTAGCCTTGTATTAAAATACCTAAGCCTATATTTTGCTAATATTTATCGTTATATGTAAAAAAAAGCTTAATTAAATTAAAGGCAACACTTATTAGCAAATTTTTATTAAACATTACGTTCATATAAATCTTAATTATACGTAAGGATAAAGACCTTAATAAATATAATAATTAAAATAATTAAATAATATATTATAAAATAGTTTCATATAATTATAAATATACATTAGGTTTATATCAATTAGATAATTTATAATATACAGACATACGGCATATATAAGAACGAATGTTCTCCATGTAATGAAGAATTGTAATGTTAATTATCACTTAATGTGATTCATGGCGATTTAACATAATATGTACTTGCAGCGAAGCACCAAGATTCGGTTTTAGCGGTGCTGCCATTTTTCCACATTTATTCAGCATCAGTACTCATGTTCCACAAGATGTCGCATGGTATAAAATTGGTGACGATGCCAAAATTTCAACCCGACGATTATCTAAATGTCCTCGAAAAGTTCAAAATTAATGTACTGTTCTGTGCTCCCCCTATTGGTAAGTAAGGTTTAGGTGAATTCTCAATAAGTTTCGTTAAAAAAAGTATTTTATATAATTTAACGTTTTAAAATTAAAGCTTTTAGCTTATCAATGATTAATTCCGCAATTGAATCTATGTTTCTTAAGATTTGAAATCGTAAATTACATATATACTTTATGCATTCAAACAATTATTATAATTTTAATTGATAAAATTTTCAGTGTTTCTAATGGCATCACATCCAGCGGCGAATTCAAAGACATACCAATATTTAGAAATAGTAATAAATGGTGCAGCACCCATGGCAGCGTCCGATGCCGATCGGTTTCTTTCTAAAGTTCAGGTAAAGTATTTTTATTTATTATTCTTCCTTGGATTTGTCGATATGGAGTTTTATAAAAAAATGTTTAGTTACCTCTAAGCTTATATAACTAATATTGTATTGGCAAAATTTTTGTGTATGTTTTACTTCTTCACGCGCACACAGATTAACTTTCATACAATTTAGTATGCAGGAACTATTTTATATATAATAAATTTCAAGAATTAAAAATAAACTTTGTAGTATGATGAGACTTATTAAATAATATCTAATAGTAACAACATCCACAAAATCTTTTTGTTCTTTAAAAATAGTGCGTCAAAACTCACTTAAAACCAAAGAAAACTCCCATAATATTATTTCACTAATTCAGGTTTTAAAACAAGAAAAACGAGCCTAAGTCGTACTGGGTCGAAAATTGAAATAAAACATGTGTTATTGGTAGAGGTTAATAGTAGTGTTCTAACTTTTAAGCGTCAAATTCGATTTGGCCAAGGATATGGTCTTACGGAGACGTCTCCAGTAGTGTGCATTGGGGCAAAGGATTGTACAGACTATAGCGTTGTTGGCAACGCAGTCCCTAGCACTCAACTTAAAATTGTTGACCATGACATGAAGCCTTTGGGACCTAATCAGGTAAGCTCTCTTATACTTATGTTATAAAGGCGAAAGTTTGAGAGCGTATGTTACATTTTTACGCGCAAAATGGATTAGCAAATTTTTTGTCTACGTTGTATATATTTATTATATTTTCTGAATATCATGCCAGCACCTGCGTCTTTCGGTTGTTCACATACAACAGAGATTTTATAGACTCTCGCAGCCCTAAAAGAAAACATCCATTATACTGCAGAAAGTGTTGAGGCAATGCAATGGGGAATGTCATAAATATGACTCAAAATTACACCAACTCAAATGGTGGTGGTATATTAAATGGTGCATATAACAATATATCACCAGACATCTTCATAAGGCGATGACATTTCTAATTTAGAAAAAAAAAGTTGATGAATCCTTTTAAAGCGCAAACAATAAAATACTTTATGAGGCTCAGTTAATACGCAGAACAAAATAGTAGTTTTAAATAATTATTTTTACAGCTCGGAGAACTTTTAATACGAGGGCCTCAGGTGATGAGAGGCTATAGGAACAATCCTGAATCAAATGCCGCGACCTTCAGTGATGATTGGTTTAGAAGTGGTGACGTAGCCAGCGCCGACGAGAACGGAGTTATCAAAATTGTTGATAGATATAAGGAGCTTATTAAGGTAAAAAGACTTAGTAGAATAAGGCGTTACAACAGTCCATAGTATACAATTCTAATAGCCATTTTAAACCAATTTATTAGGAATATACCGCGAAAAAAACGCTGAATCACTCGACGCACGTTTCGCCCCGTTGCATTGTTACGTTAATTTTATTTAAGTGTCGCAGTTTTGGTGCGGAAAATTGGTTTAATAGAATTATATATAAGATAATTAAATAAAATCAAACTAGGAGTATAATATAAATATGATAGATAGATTAGTGTGAGTAATAGCCCAATAGGTCTCGTTATGATTGCAACTGTTATTAATACATATATAACCGATAAAAATAAACGTAATCGTCGTAAAAATGGGCGTCCCTAACACTTAAACTTAATATATTATTATATTTTTAAAAATTGTTTTATTAATTAATATTAACAAAGCGATTGATATATTTTTAGATTTCATACCATAATTCAAATATTAGTGAAAATTCATTTAATTGTATTATTAAACCGCTTTTCTTCAGTAATATCTGTACGTCTCTGTGGCACTTTCTGCCATGCGCCACTTCTATTGGCACCACTAGATGCCAATAGAAGGGGAATCCCGAACTAATACAAGTTCTCCGATGAAAGTGTACTGATTTCTTGAAGCCTTCTGGCAGAGTGAGGTTCAAATCTTAAAATTGGATGAGGCTTCAACTCGATTACCCTGCTCAAAAAAAGATCTGGAAAAAGAAATTGTGTTTCACAATGTAGTAAAATATAATTTTTATGGCTGTAAGGAGGCTACAATTAGCTCAGCCACGTTCATTATACCTGGCAGCCCTGTGTCAGAATGCCCTGACATAAATTTGTCTTATTGCAGGTGAAAGGCTTCCAGGTGCCTCCAGCTGAGCTAGAGGCAGTTCTTCGCGAGCATCCAGCAGTCAAAGATGCCGCTGTCATAGGTATACCCCATACGACCAAAGGAGAGGCACCAAAAGCCTTCATAGTGCTCAAGGAAAACTCCAAAGCTGGTGTTAAAGATATCACCAGTTTCATCAACGAGAGAGTAGCTTCATACAAACAAGTGAACGACGTGGTATTCTTGGATTCAATTCCGAAAACCGCGTCAGGAAAGATCCTTAGAAAGGAATTGAAGCAGATGAATTGATTCCATTCTAATGATGTATTATAGTACACTTTATTGACTGTTTTTAAATATTGTAAAGAAATGTATGTAAATAGTGAATTTTGTGAAAATATACTTTCATATATTACAGCAGAGATAAAAAGTCTGGCATTACAAAGATATGCACTATACAATCGTTTCGCTTTGTAAAGCGGTCTATCTTTAATATATTTAAATCTGTTTATAAATATATATACAGATTGTCTATACGGACAGAAAAACAATACAATGGAACTACTATAAGGCTTAAAGCTAAAAATGGTAAAGGGTATGTACTTATTACATATTATATGGTGTAATGATTTTGAAGGCCTTGGAGTGTGGACAATACTTTGACAATGTAATACTTTCATAGGTTATATGTAATAAATAGTTTGGGGCAGTATTCATAAACAATATGTAACTCTTTTTACTCAAGTAATCTTTTGTCTCTTTCCAATTGTATAGTGATCAAAAAGGTTAGATGACAAATTTAAAACTCTGTAATGAGAATGGCATAACATTATTCTGGACTGTTCCCTTTCTTTCTTGTTTTATTCACCTATAAAGTTATGAAACTGCAAAAATGATTTATAATTGAGTTAATATTTAACATAAGGGTAATAAGGAACAAACTTATGCATATAAGGTTCAGTTATGTATATTATATATATTTTTAAAATATAATTTACTATCACCACATTTGTATACTTTTGAGAGCTATATATATATGAACTTTAATAGATTTATGAATACAGGGCACAAATATGGCTTTAGCAGGTACTTTTGTATCGATGAATTTATGTTTTTTTAAAATAAATATTTACAATTTTATTTCTTTTTATTTATTAAATCTTCTAACTCCTACAGATTTGAGTATGAGTATTTCATTTATATATATGAAAGGACTTTGAGCCTAAGCAACTAAATATAATAATTAAATATAATTTCTTCTATAAAAATATTTAATTATTGTAATGTAATGTGAACGTAAATAGAAAAGTATAAGTATTGTATTTATTATATATTTTACGAATATTCAAAATTGTTACTATTTACTATATCATTAAAATGTTGCTTCAAATATTTATAACAACGGAAACACGTTTTGTATTTTGCGTAACACTGATGGTAGTTTAAAAATAATATGCACAGATCAACTGAATCGTTACCAGACCGATTAAAATAACTACGATTCCCATGCGCGGCTATTTTGATAAAATCCTTCATTTTATTAATCCATTCGACATATCTTTTATTTTCAAACCTTCGATCGTTAGTTAAATTAATTCAAACAGGAATTTGATGTGGACAAACAGGTTATTGTTATATCAACACATATCCAACGCACTGTGTTCAATGATGCTATCGATTTTATCTCTGGGATAAAAGACGAACCTCTTAATAATTTGAAAATGTTAACCGAGCACTTCCTGTTAGGGATAGCTGTGAGAATATAAAGACAACATTCCTTGTTCGCAATTATGAAATAACTTTAAGGTTTTTACTTGCACGTTGCAATTTTTTTTTGTGTATCTAAAGGACACGACATAAAAATGAAGCAGATACAAGATATGTAAAATCGTTTGGAGTATATAATAATAGTTTCGAGTTATGAGTTCGGTCTAGTTGGCTCAGTGTTCCCCTTGTCCCACAGAGGGTTCAATCTCGGCAAATGTTGACCACATTTGTATAATGAGCATCGTTGTATATGGTATGTATTTTTGAACAGGATGTACGCTAGTTTAAATCTATCAGTGTTACCTACAAACAAGCTATAAATAGAGTATCTTGGGCCAAACTGACCGTAAGTGTAATGTGCACCGATATTATATAGTTCAGTACGGTTTGTTTGTGGCAGAAGTCATCGACCTACCACGACAGGCCACTATTGATACATGCGTTCGATCCAAGGATAACCGTGGGAGATATTAAACATACGACAATGAGCCACCCAGCTGAGCAGTGTGGACTCAGGACCTGCTCGTACTAGCTCAACTCGACTTGACGTATTATTTACGTCCTGTATAGTCCTTTATTTAGGAAAAAGACTGTAGCAACTAGGAGAATATCCTTTTTGAGTGATTCCGTGCGCAAACTTTAATCTAAATTAAAAGGACATTGGATTTTTTAAATACAATTATTTATAATTTCGTGCGATTTATTTATAAGTAAGACTTACGATTGTTAATTTAACTATTAAATCCATTTAATCTTAATCGACCATAGAAAGTTTCCTACACATATAAACTAGTGGAAAATAAATAGTGGAACTTTTTAAAGTAATTTAAATATTGCACCATTATAATACCATTTAATTATCGATTAGAACATTTGATAAAGCGATTTAAGTTTGACACCGGCTTACATTCATTCGAGAACTCTATCGTATATACACAACACATATAAAATGTTTAATGTGTCGCGGTTCGAAAAAATCGTGGAAAATCGTATAGTGAGTTTTCTAAGAAGAAATCATGTGTGGACGAAAAATAGAGTTGTTAAATCACCATTTCGCGATGTTGAAATACCGGATTACACCGTGTCCGAATATATTTGGAGTAATTTACATAAATGGGAGAACAAAACAGCTGTGGTATGAAATTTGTGTTACTAATAAATTATAAAATTGTGAGAAGTTAACAGAATAATCGAACGAATATTCTGCTACCTCTCTGAATTATTTTAAATAGTAAATAAAATCGGACAATTGACAACGTATTTTTAAATTAATTTAACTATATAGAAAGATACGTTGTAAAGTTACCTGTTAAACCGAAGAAAGTGCTAGTTATGTTGGTCTTTTGAGGAAGGATAACGAATTACTAATTATTGTATCCTAATGCATTATTTCTGAACTTAACAAACGCTATATTAAACAGGTCGTGTTTGAATTTTCATCACCATAATATTAATTTTCAATATTTTATTTAAACAGCACTTATAGTAGAGTATCAACCGTAGTGGCGTTTTCGAGATCAATTTAATAAATTGAATGTATTTCTCTAAAACGTTGAGTGGGGCTTGGTTACAGCAAGTGGCCTTGGTGGCCAGTTCTTGTTCACGTCCTTGACGTTTGAAGTGGTGTTAAACGTATAACATTGTTTGAGTTTTTTTTGAGTGAACGTAGATGTGTGTAAACGTATGTAGTTAAAGGATTTGAGTTTTAGTACATCACTAGTATTTCACAAAACAAAGTTATACAAATTGTGTTTAAACAAAGTAGCGGGCGGTTGTTTGATGTAAAGTGGTCAAGAATCACACCTGCGTACAAGTATTAAATTACTCCTAGATTCAGTTATATCCTAGTACCGTCAGCTGTAGTGGGATCTGAATTGTTTTTGAACAGTCAGTTCTATACTTTCGCTATATAATTTTGAAGTTTACGAGTCTTCTACTCGATCAGTATATTTCGCCTTCGGATTAAATTGCCATCTATATACATGCGTTGGCAGTAGAATATATGATAAATTCTGCACTAAATAATCTCTCAAAAAATAGTAAAACATTTATGAAACAACCTGTAATGCATTTTAAAACTTCTAAAATGCATTAGAGGTAATCTAATGATTACTTATCAAAACATTTTGTATTAAAGCACTATTAATTACTATTGTTTATGCAGAAGTTTCTATATAGTTTTACATATTTTTACGAATTATCTATAGTTATACACTATCTACAAGTTATCTACGTTGACACAAACGTAATTTTGATAAACGGACACCCAATACCGACATACTGAGAAGGAATATAAATAGGTATATAACTAAATTGATAAAGATTAATTACTGTCCCGTAATATCAAAAATTCGTGTACATCTCAAAATACTTAACTCATTTTCATGAAATTGGAGCTCTTTGTTTTACTTGATAAGTAAATCATGTTAACATGACTGAGAGAAATGTGGATCATCCATACGTGCTAAATAAATAATTCAATACTGAAATATTGTAAACCTCCATCAATAATAAAGTTGAAATCGATAACCTTTATTCCTGAAGTCGGTTAAATTTGATAAAAAGTGTAGCAATCGATTTGTAAATATTGTATAAAAATAATTATATATCAGATTTTATATACAGGTCAAATAATTTGTTCAACTTGGGAAGGAATCACACTTATTTAAATTATTTTATAAGTATACACAAATACATTGACCTTAGTTTAGCGCTGTGTTTTCAAGGTTCGTATGGCTCTAGGTAGACAAATTCCTGTTCGTAAATACGATACTTATAATGTTCCGCAACGCTGACACGCAGAATCATTGTGATTTTTTAAACGGTTACAATTCTTAAAACTTAAACCGTTACATCAAATATATTTAATAAATTAAATTCCTTTTTCTGACTCCCTGTGACCGAAGTCTCGCGTTCAACCGTCAACGTTCACTCTAGGACATTGTTTTTCAACCGGGGGGGTCGCGAAGCTTCTGTAGGGGGGTCGCCAGTGGTCGAAAAATGTGGGTAATCTAGTAAAAAATAACAATAAAGACAATTAATACTGTTAATAGTAATGCTGTAACATACATATACATACATGATAAAAAACTGAAGGGTCAAAGGGGGTCGCGAAATATTTTTTTATACCAGGGGTCGCATCATGAGAAAGGTTGAAAAACCCTGCTCTAGGAAGTCACTCTAGATGTTCGCCAGACACTCTGGACCACTCGAAATCCTGGTTTCACTCTTATTAATGACATTGAAATGCCACGTTTTGTCGAGGAAAAAGCAGAGCATTTAGGGTATTTTAGTCAAGTGGTAAATTAGTCAATGAATATCTTACTAATAACTTTAGTAAGAATATTGACTTACGTGGGAGACCTAATTGCGTTTACCAAAAACAGGTATCGGGGTTTGCTGATGCTGATCTGTACGACATGAATATTTTTACAGTTAATTTTTTGTATAATTTGTATTCTATTCTTGCTCGATTAGTTTCAAAGAATACTCAATAGAATCTCATATACAAGACATTGTAAATTATCTTTTAAACAAGGCCATGAAATAAAATTACAACTAACATACAATTTACCGATTTCATTAATTTTACAATCTTGTGAAACAGTTTATCAACTACAGTGTAACATATTTAATGTGCACGTTATAATTTCATACAATTTTACGTCTTATTTTCTATTACGTTATTATAACGTGGCATTATCTAAATATTGAGTATTACATGAAACACTAAAGTAAATATGTCCTAACATCTTTATTTAATGAATATACACACAAACACTACGTACGTACGTATACGTACGGCTACGTGACGCTCATAATTATGTCTACCGACTCGCCGAAGATAATTAGACGCATACACACCATAACTAGTTCCAAGGTTACGCGTGTCATTCAACTGTAGGATTTCAAATGTGGTTGTTTCACGCGTTCGTTTTTATCAGTTATCACATAAAATATGACCGTTAGCCTATGTTATCGATGCCAGTTTACCGGTTGCGTTTATACCATACAAACCATAATAAGTCTAAAGTTATTCTTATAGGGTTATAATAAGAATGAATTTTTATTATGACCATTAGGTATATTAACACAAGCAACTATAAAATAAGTAAGACAGTAAAGAACTATTGCACCTCGATGTTCGCTATTCCACAGCTGAGCGCTTCATAAGGCATTTTCTGCCGCGCTAAACCAGCTGCCACTACCTCTAGGTATTTCCTTACCAGTACCACTTAGGGACAATCAAAAGAGTGATTGTCATCTTCAAGACCAGCGACGCACTTGTCTGCCTCTAGCATTGAGAGTCCATGGGCGGAGGTACTTACAATCATGTGAGCCTCCTGCCCGTATGCCCCACATTTTCCATAAAAAAATATCGTTTTCTAGGTATGTGGAATAACAGACAGGCAGATCACTTATGGACAACTGTACAAACACTCACAGATTTTAGGTGCTCATTTAAGGAGAAATTTCAAATTACAAGATGGCGACGCTGTCGCAGTTATGCTGCCGAATTTGCCGGAATATCCTACCGCCATACTTGGCATATTATCAGCTGGTGGCGTTGTTTCGCCGCTCAACCCAGTGTATACATCATGTAAGTAAGATCTCTTCCTTTCGTTAGGCCCGTTGTACCTATCTGCCCATCTAGCAGAACAAGCTTTAACTTGGCCTCAGCTCAACCCTGGGGCGTGAATTCGAAGCTTCGCTGAGCACTTTTAGTAAATGGAATGTTTCGTAAGGTTCATAAAGTAAAAAGTATACATTACATTTTTATTGTTGAGGAAACAGACATACAATTTTAGTCTTGGTCCCGGTAAAGGTAACTTATGTTTTCTTTATATATAACTATACCACTTTTGTATCGTAACATAATGATTATGTAAATGTAAAATTGTATTATATGCTGAAACTTATTATTTGACGTATAAGTTCTGTGTACTTCATATTTTGATTTTGAAAAAGAAGACAAAGGCGAAATAATATTAAAGTTTCATATTTTGTAAAAAAATACTACATATTTGCATACTAATGTAACATAAACAGTTTAAATCATAATTGTACTCTAGGTATTAATTAATTTCATGCAAAGTTAATTATATTAATGGATACTGGAGCTAAAATTAAATCGAATTTGATTAAAATTGATAAAACCGATAAAGAGCTTAATTTAACATGACCACTATACCATTGGAGAGTTTCTGTTTTGGTGTTTATTATAAAATTCAATTAATATGATACTATTTAAACATTCCCTGATCAACTTAGTTTTTTCATTATCTGTATGTTCTGCTTCAGTTGCAGCTCATAAAATATCAAATAATATATGTCAAAAAATACAAATAAACAATCTCTCAGTGTCGGGCCGTCATGAGCGAATATTATCTACTGTGTGTCTTGGTGTGACTGCTGACCTATAAAGATTTTTTATTTCTTAAGTTACCAAAAAGCAATTAAAATTATCTCATAAATATAGATTGACAAGCCGACAGAATTTATCAAATATCATTATGATGCCAACTTTCGTAATGTATTTGCGGCGTAACGTATATATTATGAAATTATAATAATCAAGATAGCCAAAATAATCACCACGTATCTGCTACAGGTGATAACTATTCTCAAGTACACATCAGAATACATATACATAGAGTAAAATTTAAGGAAATACACTTTATTAGGGGATAAAATATTTTTAAAAATTACAAAATTTAATTTTAATTTCCCGACTTTCACTTACAAAGCGTGCGTGGTCACTAGACCACGGTTAATAATTAAATACACTTAAATTTGTAAAATACATAGCTACGTAAAGTTTTTCTTTAAGAATAATTTTTAATAGAAGACAATATTAATTTATATTTGCTTACAGATGAAGTAAAAAGACAAGTAGAAATGTCGGAAAGTAAAATTATAATTACAATCCCTGAAGCAGTTCCCACCATTCAAGAGGCTTTGAGTTTGGGAAAGGCAAATATTCCCATAATTGTGATAGATGTAGAGAATAGCCGTCCAGATGGAACAATTTCATATAAAGAAATAATAAATAACACAAATATAGATTTAAACGTTCTTAAAGAAGTTAAAAGGAACCCAGAAGATATATCTTTTCTGCCTTACTCTAGCGGAACTACGGGACTGCCTAAAGGCGTAGAATTGACAAATAGGAATATAGTAGCAAATTGTAGGCAAATGGACACAGAATTTCGTCAGTATGAATATACTACCGGTGAGTTTAATATTAAGTTTAAAAACTTCTTACAACAAACATTGGAAACGAAATCACCAATCCAATGTTTGTGAAATTACTTAAATTCATCGGATATTTAAACTAAAAGTTTAATAATATTTAAACTTAAATGTCATAAATTGAATATTTATTACGGTTAAATAATGTTATAGATTTTTATTATTGATTATGAGATCTTATTCACAAGCTTCTTACGCATATGGAGGTGTCTGTGTGAATTCGCGAAATACCCTCAATATTGAAGTATCAGAGAAAATACATTTATTTTAATATCAAGATTTAATGCCTATTGCATGCGATAATACGTGTTCACGTATGATTCAAGCGAGCATAACCTTTTGTCATTTCACCCTTTCTGATATTTTTGTCTGAAGACGCAAATAACAAAGGAAGGTTGTTTTTAATCCCGCATTCACACAGACTAATCACTCTTACACTTCTCGAAACACGCTCCTCGGTTTGTCTATTACTATACTAGAAACAATATTGGTTGAAAGCATATAGCTCCACTACTGGTCGTGTTTATTTGTGATCAATGGAAACATATGATGATTAATTTCGTTAAGCGTTTCTTTAATGGTCCATTTATGGCTAAAAAGACTACTTAAGGCAAATGTAGTTTATTGTAGTAATAAGTATTTTTGAATGTTTTCCAGAAACTAATCAAGACTCCGCATTGGCTGTTATACCAATGTACCACTCATATGGTTTAAGTGTTGTCACTATTCACAAATTAGCAGTTGGGTTGAAATTGGTAACAATACCGAAATTCAAACCTGAAACATTTGTCACGGCTCTAGAAAAACATAAGATTGAATTATTTTATTTGGCTCCGCCACTCCGTAAGTATTCATTGATGTAGATCTTTTTGGTTTTGGATTTCAGCTACATACGTGTCGAATCGAAGAACGATTACTAATGTTAATAGTACTACTAACTGACTTTCTTGCCACTTTTAAAACCAGGTCTTTTTTTTTTTTTGTTTGTGTACGGTAAAAGCATTATAATAGAATTATTATAACATTCATATGACGGTCAACAAATGATCATATAAATGTTGACCGTTCAGGGAATCGAAACCGGGACTCTGTATTCGGCAGTTTAGTATATGAGCATAGTGACTGGCTCGTCAAACAGTTACTACCTTGCTGGTGTTAAACTAAAATGTATGTAATTAACATTTTAATGTTTGTAACTATAAAAGTATGCCATCCAACATATTGTATGATATAATATGTTGAGTGAAGTGAAGTTCCTCTTCCCTTCGGACCGCGCTTGCGATAGACGTGTAATTTGCTGTCGCGTTTCGCTCCTAAATTTTAAAATTTAAATAAATTCTAACAAGTAAACTCAGTGAATAGCGTGCTTTGTCCAGTTTATCAAGCTCCTCAATATCAGAATCGCCACCTGTGCGCGGAGACCAACGTATACTGGTTGAGATAAGGTGCGACACTGATACCACATAAACTGCGAACTTGGACGTTCATCGTAACTACCATTCATAATGCCTCTCACTCACTCCCCCTCAAAATCGGGATCAGACACAAATCTCCTCGGTAAGGATAAGGATACCAACCAAGATTTTTTGCATACCATATCAACACGAAGCAAACGCAAACGCACCGATGAAGATCTAGCCGCGACTATTGAAAATGAGTTAAAATCATTTAAAACTGAAATAATGGCTATGCTTACAACTTGGAAGCAAGAAGATGATTACAAACAAAACCAAAGGGACGAGATACTTAAGGAGATAAAAAATTCTACACAGGAATTAGAAAAATCGATGGACTTCATATCGTCACAATATGAAGAAATGTCAATAAAAATCAACGGACTAGAACAAAAAACCAAAATGCAGGATGAAATGATTTCCACCCTCAGATCTGAGATTGAGAATCTACACCGTGAATCTAAGAAGTCATATCTGGAGATCCGAAATGTACCAGCAGAGACCAATGAAACAAAGCAAACACTTACCACAT
This sequence comes from Pontia daplidice, assembly GCA_963693355.1. Taxonomy (NCBI): domain Eukaryota; kingdom Metazoa; phylum Arthropoda; class Insecta; order Lepidoptera; family Pieridae; genus Pontia; species Pontia daplidice. Next base: position 1,785,136 of record CAVNZL010000025.1, on the reverse strand, counting down.
CCGTTGTCACCCTATGCAAGACAATAAACGTTGAAGTTTCTCCAGCCGATATACGGGATATTTACAGGATTCCAGGAAAGCGCGACGCCAACAAACCCGTGATTGTAGAGCTCTCAACCAAAGAAAAGAAGCTAAGCATCCTCAAAACATCAAAAATCTACAATATGCAACATAAAACTTCAAAACTGAATGCTTCTCACCTGGGTTTCAAACAAACATCTCCTATATATGTGTCCGACCATTTAACTCCCTATGCAAACCGACTTTTCTTCTTGGCTCGTGACTTAACTAAGTCTAATCTCTACAAATACAGCTGGTCATCAATGGGCAAGGTATTTATAAAGAAAAGTGATGATACCCCAGCAATATTGATCAAAAACGAAGAACAACTACTAGAACTAAAGTCAAAGTGACTATCTGTCTGCATTCCTAGTAAATTTTTCGTATTCATTACTCTCTTATATTGCATGTTACAATTAAGTGAACTAGCTCTTTCTTCTTGTTATTTACTATGTCTAGAAATAAGGAATACTATCTATCTAAACTCCAACTACCAACAATTGACCAACACACCCAAACCAATACAATTTCTACCCAGCCAAATTGCTATAAAGTTATGCCCTTATTGCACCTCTGCTTATCATCACCACTACGAAGTAGTTACTCTACTTATTTAATTAATACAAATGGTTGATATTATTTCTATTCAAGATGAAATAGACTCTTTCAGTGTATCCGATAGTTTTTTGTTAGACCCAGAGGAATACTCAAAAACTTGTAGAGGCACCACATCATTAAAGATTATGACACAAAACATACGGAGCATTAACGCTAATCTCGACTCTTTCTGCTTACTTCTTAAAAGAACAAAAGTTGACATTGATATTTTGGTACTAACAGAGTGCTGGCTTGATGCTATCAAACCAATTCCGCAAATACGCGGCTACAATTCATTCGCTACTTCGAGTCTCCTGAACCAGAACGACGGCATAGTCATCTACGTAAGAGACAATATAACATGCACAGTAGATGAACCAGTATGCGATGAAACTAACTGCCTTACTGTCAAGATCAAAGAGGATACTGCTATAGTAGCAATTTACAGGTCACCATCATTCACAAATACCGATAAGTTCCTAAGCTCTATTGATGTGGTGTTAACATCTATGAAATCTTTTACGAATATATTCTTCATCGGCGACGTAAATATCGACATAAAACCCAATAATCTAGATCGTTCTTCTAATAGTTACCTTAATCTTATGGCAGAACATGGACTGCTGCCCGCTCATACGTATCCAACAAGGGAGGATAACTGCCTTGACCATATTAATTTAAAATCACAATTTCGTGCTCAAACCTATGTTCTGAAAACCCAAGTAACAGACCATAGACCAGTCACAATTTCACTTGACTGTATTAAACAGAATGAAAACACATCCGTTAACACATTACGCAATAAAATAAACTACCCTAAAGCCATTTCCTTCCTTGAAACATCAGATCTTGAACCAATTCTTAGCTTTAATGATCCAAATAAAGCCGCAGACCTATTGGTAAACAAAATTACAAGAGCTCTAGTTGAAAATACGTCAACGCTTCATATCCCAAGACGATATCGGGTGTTCAAACCCTGGATGACAACGGGTTTACTAAAGTGTACAAAAACCAGAGACAAACTACACGCTAAAACCAAACAACAACCTGGAAATCAAATCGTTAGTTTAACATACCGCAGATATCGGAACTTTTGCAACAGTCTATTAAAAAAACTAAAAACATCATATGAAAAGATAGAATTAGAAAAAGCAGCCAATAATCCTAAAAAAACATGGAATATCATCAAGGACATAACTCATCTTAAACAATATAAAAAACCACCAACAGAATTACTTAAATCTAACGCAACTGATGAAATTAATGCAATAAACGAAGTGAATGCGTACTTCTCTGACATAGGCCAATCACTAGCAAAACAAATATTACAAAACCATGATATAACTAGGGATTCCGGTATCCCTAAACATATACATACTAGATCATTTGTCTTACTAGACACTGATGATAATGAAGTCCATAAAGTCATCAACAACCTAAAATCTGATTCAGCCGCTGGATTAGATGGTATTGCTATAAAATTTATTAAAATGACTAAACATATTATTATTCCTTACCTAACACACATATTTAATATGTGCTTCAAAAATGGGGTCTTCCCTGACCTGTTCAAAAAGTCACTTATTCACCCAATACATAAGGGAGGGAATAGAGATGTTGTCGGAAATTATAGGCCAATCTCAGTCCTGCCGGCTCTGTCTAAAATACTAGAAAAACTTATGAACTCGCGTCTAACAAACTATCTTGAAAAAGAAAATCTGATCTCCAATTCACAGTTTGGATTCAGAGCCGGCAGATCTACAGAAGACGCGGTTTCCAGTCTAACTGAGTACATTGTTGACCTACTTGACAATAAAAGGAAGTGTATAGGTATATTCTTAGACTTGGCAAAGGCCTTCGACACCGTCTCTATTCCTATCCTCTTATCCAAAATGGAAAATATTGGAATTCGTGGCCAATCTCTTGAAATCTTTAGCGACTACTTAACTAACCGTACCCAAAGAGTAAAAATTGGTAATCTTACATCATCTGATCTACCGGTGACTTTCGGAGTGCCACAAGGCAGTGTTTTAGGTCCGAGCCTCTTCCTCATATACATCAATGAACTGTGCCTACATACACCGGTTAATGGCAGAATATTTTCCTTCGCCGACGACACAGCGTTAGTATACGAGGGAGAGACTTGGATGGAAGCTCGAAACAATGCCGAAACCGGACTTCAAAAGGTAATGATATGGCTCCAAAATAATTTGCTCTCACTAAATCTGACTAAAACCAAATACATGTCATTCTCCATAAGGTCACCAAATTTACACGAAATGTCTATAAAAGCCCACTCTTGCAATTTTCCTAACACATCTACTTGCAACTGTACTCAGCTAGCCAAAGTTTCATCCATCAAATATCTAGGTGTGATTCTCGATGATAGACTATCATGGTCCTATCATTTAGACTATGTCACTACACGCACACGTAAACTAATATATCTTTTTAAAAAACTTCGTCACATTGCGTCACCTAAGTTAAAGAAAACATTATATCTTGCTATGGGCCAATCTATTTTATCGTATTGTATCTCAGTATGGGGTGGTGCATGTAAAACAAAAATATTAAAATTAGAGCGAGCTCAGCGTTCTCTACTGAAAGTTCTATATTTAAAACCCTACAGGTTTCCCACCTTTTCCCTTTTATCTGAAACCGAGGTGTTATCTATAAGACAACTTTTTATAGAAAAAATCATTTTAATCTACCATAGAAAAATTCCATTTGATCCTAACATTTACAAAAATAAACGACGTAACGATCTTATCTGTAAACCCCCCAAAGTCAGAACGGACTTTGCCAGACGCCACTCTAAATTTATTGCCCCGTACTTGTACAAAAAAATAAATCGCATTCTTAAATTATATACAAAAACTACCCATCAATGTAAGATAGATATTAGAAACTGGCTTATGACGTATGACTACGCCAATACCGAATCCCTTTTGGTTATTACTGTTTGAATTGACAAAACTTAACACAAGTCTAAACTTTATGTGGTCTTACGATTCACTAACCTGCTACAAAAGTATTAACTTACCTTACCACCATAGCTATAAGTGTCAAATTCATAATAGCAAATATGAATCATGTATCATACACTTGTTTCACACCTACCCACCTCAACGATAACATTATATTGGTTGAACTTGTATTACGTTCTTGTACCTAACTTATCTTTTAAATGTTATCGCTGGTTAAAAAAATGTACGTAAGTTATTATACCTATTTCATATAAAATTGTAAAATTGGTAGTTTCTAGCTATACCTAAGTAAATTTACTCGTAATTATAATATATGTAACTCTGCATGTTATCTGAAGGGAGGCGCCGAGTGCCATAGTACAGGGCTTTCCTAGTTTGGTTACTCGGCGTGTCTTATTATACTTATTAAATAAAATAAAGTTACGATACACCTAATTACAGTAAGCCTAATGCGAGTATATAAATTAAGTATTTATAATAGCCTACCTTAGCTTACTAAGATAAAAATGTTAAGTTAAGTTAAGTAAGTTACACAATAAATTTCTTTATTCTTTATTCTTTATTCTTTGAAGTTATGATTGTGTAATTGGATATCGTAGTATCTGTATGATGTATCCTGCTCATTCGATAAACATTCGAAAGAGACGAAAATTAGATTACAATCTAATGATTGCTGACACGTATCGTTGATAATTCAGTGCAATATAATATATTAATACAATAATAATATGATAAACACGATTTATACTCACGAAATTGTATGTAACTAGCTAACATATTCATAAATAGCCAAAACATGTCAAATATAAGCAATATATAACTATAAATCACTATCAAAACTAAGGTTTAATTTAATGTATGTTTACATAATTTTTAATAATGATTATTTTGTCTCGGAGATAAGAAACAAAAAACAAAATAAAGACTTTTCAGAGCCCCTCAGGCCAACAGCGAGATTCTTTTACAAAGAGATTCTAATTGATGCGAATTCTGGGTTGTCCACTGAAATATTGACAATCTGAAATATCAAAAATAACTGAATTGAAAAACCCAAAGTTATCGTATGTTCTCGAACAATTTTACCTACATTGAAAAATCGTTTATCTGCATATAGTTAAAAATTAATCACAATTCACTCACCAAATGAATATTATAAAAGTTCAACGATAATTTTTAACCTTAATTTAAGATAAGGTTTCGTTAATTATTGTGTTTGATGATACATTAGTCAGCAACTTTTCATAAGTTATATTTATTTTTTATTATTTCGTAATTTATGTAACAACCCCAGGCTTATAGGTATATAAGTACGGCGTAAGTTTTATCAAATTGTCTTACTGTCCAAAGTTATGTTAGTTAACTATAAATTTATTATAATAAATAAGTATATTATTTCTTAACCGCAGTGATTAATTAAGACAATTCGATCGTTGTAATAGGAACGAAATTATGTCCTTCTCCATGCAATAGAGAACAAAAAAATCAGTAGCAGTGTTGAGATTAGCACATTCAACTAAACAAAGAGGGTACTTATATTAGAATAGACTATAACAATTCTTGCCAGGTGAAATGATTTATAACATGTAATATTCTCGTGTCACAGTTTTCGTTCCCATACTCCTCCGAAACGGCTTGACCGATTCTCATGAAACTTTGTGAGCGTATTCAGTGGGTTTGAGAATCGGCTAACATTTTCTATTTTTCATCCCCTAAATGTAAATTTTCCACCCCTACAAGATTTTTTATTTTTTTGGACAAAATTTATCTTTTATTTTCCTTTGATACATCATACAACCCTAAATTTTTACCGCTCTACGATCAACCCCTATTTTTTTTAAATATCTTTCTTGAACTAAAAAAGTGATCGCTAGAAAGTACATGTATTGCAAAACAACGTTTGCGAATTGCGGGGTCAGCTAGTAACATATATATATATATTTTTATTTACATTATTTCTAATATCACATTTTTTCAGTGCTATTTTTGAGTTCGTATCCAAGTGTAACGGCAAAACATTTGGAACGTTTAAGATCGGTGACAATTGGTGGTGCCCCGCTACCGAAAGCTGATATTGAAGCCTTTTTAAAAAAGGTAACTTTGTCGTAAATACATTCAAACGAGGTCACTATAGCTACATCATATAAGTATTACAAAGTGAATAGATATCATCTATTTTTCTGCGGTGGGTGATATCTATCATAAGCCTTGAATTGACTATAGGTTAGCCCTAGAGGATTATCTGGGCAGTCTACAGACTATTGCAATTTAGGCTACATATGGTCTGCTCCGTCGATAATATTCATTGTTGCTATTAAAATATCACAGGAGTAAATTATTGTTTTGATTGCATGTTAGACTACCCCGTTTTTATTACGAAACAGCGTAATTTTATATTCCAGCCAGTGATTTATGATATTGACCCGTTCAAACAAACAAACTCTTCGGTTTTATAATATTAGTAGATATAGATTTGTCGTTGGTATTTTATACAGATTTTTACTTTTCATTAATTCTTGTTATATTTTTCTCAAGAGCAAGCAAATTTACTTTACAATCTTAAATATTAATTTGATGAAGTTAATAATGATATAATTTTTAAAAGCTTCATCTATTTTGATTAGAGGTTAATTAGACTATGTTGAAGAGTTTTTAAAATAAAAAAGTAAATTTTCGCAGGCGCTTTTATCCAATTAGTGAAATTTTTATCAATGGTTTAAAAAATATAATCTTTCTACACGTATATTGTAAACTAGTTCTTAATTCATCTTGTTACTAAAATCAGATCGAGAATGTATAAAAACCCAAATTAGAAAACAAAAGAAATATCTATTTAACAAACTAAAATTATTCACTATTTACGTCTTGATTAATTCTTTAAAGTTGTATTTATTTTTGGTTAATAAATAAATTCAGTGTTTCACTACAAATATCTATAGCAATGAAAAGCTTAAAAAGCTCACATACATTTTATCTTTCAGAGGGATATTCATGTTGGACAAGCCTATGGATTAACCGAAACAAGTCCGATTGCAACACTAGCACCTCTTGGATTTAAGAATTACACTTCAGTTGGGTACGCTGTTCCAAATGTCGAGCTGAGGATAGTTGATGGCGAATCAAACAACTTAGGGCCTAATGAGGTGATTCAGTTAACAACCCTTTATATGTGATATATAATAATAGCAGGATACATTTTATTGTTTATCACTTGTGTTTGCGCCCATAACGCGAGCTAAAAATAGTGTACCTTGGGGCTTAGCGACTGTGTGCGAATTGTGTCCTGCTATTATTATTAATACATCGTTGCGTTACAACCGATAAACAGTTTTATTTACACATTCAAAACCTTTCTTTATGTAAACTGTAGCAGGAATCGAAGGCTCTCCGTTTGCCCCGTCATGGTGACAATTAAATCAACATTAATTGATTGTTTTTAAATACTTATTTTTACGTTTATAACAAAATTCAACGATTTCTTCACCTGTGGGCAGAAGCCGTGCTTCTTGATAATTAATATGCTAAATGTTTTACCAATCATGTTTTGACGTGAATCAAAGACCAAGGCTTAATTTAATGATATGGGCAATGACCTCAAATATGTATATAACATGTCGCGTCATACATACGCGAAAATGTGACCTTCGTTTCTAAATTTAATAAAATATTATGTATAACTGAACTTTCGTACATCGCCGTTGTCACTATAGCTTTGCAAAATGATGTCAGAACATTTACAGCAATGGACATGATGAATTTGGTGGCAAGTGAATACCAAAATAAGTTTGCTTTATTTATACACACTTGTACAGTTCCATATTTGACGCACCGATGCGATCTCTTTTTGTATAGAAGATCATTTAAATAACACAAACTGAACCATATTGGGATGCTGTATCATATGAGCCAACGTCAAGTTATTGAAATTTTTGCGTTAACGTCAAATTTATAAAATTTCACGTGAGTCAGATTCGAGTAAATCAATATTTAACAAAGTTATTGTAGAGTTAAATCGTTTATTGTTTGTTTAAGAATTACTCAGCCTTTTTTCGCATCGTCATATAGGCAAAAGATACTAAATTTATTATTTATTTTATACTGGGAAAGCATAGCAATAGCAATTATTTGTTGGTTCAATACATCCCATATTTGGGAGATAAAATATTAAAATAACCGATTAGTTCATTTATATACAAATTCGGTTCTACTTTTTTATAAATATAAATAATAAATAATGACATTTAATATTAAATATGACATTTCGAATCGATCTAAATAAATAAATATATACACAAGCGGTATTCGTTTTCTGTTATTAGTTTTTCTCTGTTTCTTTTGTTTGCAGCTTTGATTATAGTAAAATAAAGAAAATAGACGTTTATTAATTAAATAAATAAACATACAGGTTTAAACGTTATCAAACTGTTATTATGTGAATTAAAGGTTGGAGAATTACTCATCAAAGGCCCGAATGTAATGAAAGGATACAAAAACAACCAAGAAGCCAACAAGCAGGTGTTTGTTGGGGACAGGTGGTTCCGGAGTGGTGATTTGGCGAGTATATCTGAGGATGGAGTTGTGACCATTGCTGATAGATTGAAGGAACTCATTAAGGTAGGCAGTCACATACTGCGAATATTATTTAAAACCTCTTGACAAAAGACACAAAAATTAATATAGCCTTAAATTAGCCTTAAAATAGCTTTAATTTTAAACTCTAATTTTTAATTTAAATTTAGTTTCAATTTTAAATTTAAACTTATATATTCTAAATATATAAGTTATATAAATATATATCGGACTTATTTCTATCTAGACGGAGTCTATAGAACACTGACTAGAAGAATTATTATCCGAAAATAATACTTCGTCACTTAAGATGTAGTGACTTAAAAATATCATAGTATATCACCACAGGTTATACACACATAATCAGGATAAGTAATAGTCATCCTGAGACAGTTTCTAATCATGACGGTTATAATTGAGGAATTTCTAATTAGTCTCAACGTCTTTTGGTCCGAATGTCTCGTTTTGGACTTAAGGGTTTGGACTGTCAGTCCTGTTGAAACAATAAATGAATCTGGATATTCATTCTGCATTTCATACATGGTCAGTTAGACCCAAGGTGTGTTATTTATAGCTTGTGTTATGGATGCTAACATAATTGATAAACATATACAGATAGATATAGATATAGATAGATATAGATATAGATAGAAGAGAAAGATATAGAGAAAAATAGGTGTGATATAGATACAGATAGATATTGCAGCTACATATATGTTAATGATGTTGACGTTTGCAATAACCAATATCTGTTTCAGGTCAACGCCTATCAAGTGCCTCCAGCTGAAATAGAAAGTGTTTTAAAAGAACATCCAGATGTGTTCGATGCAGCAGTCGTGCCTATACCAGACCCCCAGACTGGGCAGAAACCAAAAGCCTTCGTGGTGTTGAGAGAAAATAAAAACACAACTGACAATGAAATTCTAGAGTTTGTTAGCAAAAGAGTTGCGCCATACAAGCGGGTTAAGGAAATTGCGTTTCTTAATGAAATACCTAAGAACCCCTCGGGGAAGATCATGCGAAGGACACTTGTCGAAAAATATTGTTCGTAGAAGACTTATACATAACTTTGCAAGTAAAACAAATCATATGAGTTAAAAAAATGTAACTCTAAAACTGATGGACTGTACTCGAAAGTCGGTAGTTAGGTGGTCAGAATGTAAGGAGATATTGCACAAAGTTGCGATAGTAATATTATTTTGGCAGTTTTTCAAAGAAAGCAAATCTGGTTTATATAAAAAAATGTAGGTAGTAGTTTATAGATTCTTAAAAATATTATATACATATGTATCGCAAATATAGCAAAATTGTATAAATTCATAAAAAAAGCTTTATTTTGTATTGACATACAAAATCATCATTTGCAGTCAGTCATATGAAGTGTTTACGTCTCTGGGAACGATTCGAAGGGATTATTACACTATTTTTGTATAAACCAGCTAATTTAATATTAATATCGTAAGCATGTTAAGTTCTTTACTTGACATTCTTGCGATAGGGTTGTTAAAAAAACAGTGACGTTGTAATTCATTTAAAATCATACAAAAAAATGAAATAATATTAGAAAACATTTTGTATTATTTTTATATTGATCGGGTGTAAATAAATATTAAAAAAAAAAGAATTATAATTATTGATTTCCTCAAATCATACATATAATTAAAATGAAACTCAACACTTGCTCCGATTCCAAAATAACCACAAAAAGCTCTTTACGAGCGAGTAGCGATGCTTCTTTTTATCGCACACAGTTGATTTTTGTATTTCTTATTATATACAACAATTCGGATGATATATTAAAGATAAATTCAAACACATAACAAAAGCAAAAAATTGTTTTAAACGAGAAACAATGTTGCAAGTATCATTTAAGTGCAGATTAAGGTAGAACATAGTCCATGATAAATATCTTGGTATAAATCAATTCCGAAAGTGGTATAATCCGTAAATCGCCGGTTTGCCTTGCGGCGTTATCAACTAGATTTAATGTAAATGGATTTGTTATGTCCGTCCGATTAAGTCGTGGAAAGTCACCGTGGAATAAATTTTATTCGTTTAATAAACTTTCATATTTATCATACATCAAATTCGGAAGGATTAAAATTAGTCTTCAATTATGTTTTATTCGTTTATTCATATAGAAATGAAATTGAAATTTTAAATTAATATCATGTTATAGATCAGGTTATAGAAAGTTTTAACCAAAACATACATTAAATTGGCTCTTTCTTTATTTTTTATATAATATTGTATTTGTTATAAGTATATTTAAAAAGCCGGACAAGTGTGAGTCGGGTTTGCGCAACTATAATTCCATACCAGTGTTTGAGCCAAATAATATGTTTTTTATAAGAGCACAGAATATTTATGTTATTGTACAACAGAATTACATCATCTATGAACAATTTAACTACGACGGTTCATGGAGATACACATATAAACGGACAGCGAAGTCTTAGTAAAAATACCTTAAACAACATTAATGATTTTATAAAAATATTTTTTCTAATACATTTGGTATGTTATTTCTGCTAGAAAGTTTAAATCTTTTAAATGTTTTAAATTTAATTATAGTTTATGTGTCTCTACATTTTGATTTATAATTATCCCTTTGATACAACGATACAATATCAGGCAATCGTAGTTTACACTTTATTTATTTATAAACATTAGCAAATCCAGGCCTTTTTAAATATAACATCTATCTTCGTATACTGTTGAATTAAATTTTCCATATGAAGATAATACAAATGCAGAAAGAAAAACTGAAACTATCATCTCCTAGCTCGGATTCAAACATAACATGTTGAATATTCTGTTTGCATGGCATCGTTTTTGTTGAGTTTAAATGAAAAATATATTTTTAGTTAAGGTTTTCATATAATTTGATAACTGAAAGCTGTGATTGATTTACGTATTCAAAAGACTCACCACAAGAATGAAATTTTCTTTATTTCTTTACACATTTAATAATATATTAAAAACTTTTAAGTTTTACTATATTTTTACTTACAGGCTCAATACGTTTGGGGTAATAATACCAAGTTATTAAAGCATTTCAAACTCACAATGAAAAGCTTCAAAGAAATCGCAGTGTCTGCAAAACGACGAGAAATTAATTAAAATATTCGGGTTTAGTAAAATGGATCTATTTATTTTCCATTCACCGTTTCTATCAAATTTCTTATATATTTCTTACATAGACAGACGGTCATAGGGTCCCATTTTTTTTCTTTCCCCTAGACCTAACAATTGGTGTCACAACAAACCTCTCCATGTGCGAATTTATTTTGTAATTATTGTCAATTTATTCAAGCGACCACATGGATGCATAGAGTTCATTATTTTGAAATTATTCATATATCCAGAAAGCACCGGACCGTTTTCAATACTTTAATGATATATTGATCTAATACAATAATATAAATTTCAATAATAATATAATATAAGGACGAATGTCACACTCAGTAAGCCTCAAGGTAAAGTGGGCAAAACACATGCCTGTATTATGCTAACACAACTGGGGTACATATAATTTTTATAAATGTATATTATAATTCCCAGACCAAACGAATATTGCTCATCACACAATCGTTGACCGTACCAGCAAATAATTACGAGGAAGAAACTCGGCCTTATTAATACGTACCTTTGGGCCAACTGGGGTCGTCTGTTTATTTAATAACCAAGTATGGTCTAATAAGATGCAATGATAAGTCGTTATAAGTCTATCGTCAGTCAAGTTCTATACAATATCTTCCTACTTCTGAGACTACTGCTACTTGTCGAGATGAATAGGACTACATTTTTAGTTTTTCAATCCCGTTGATTTAATTTGCCTAACTTGTAAACTTTCAAGTTGTAATATCAAACTATGAAATTCCAAAACAAACATTTGAATATTATGTCACTAAATATGAGAGGTAACTTTATAAATATTTAGTTCGTGTTAATAAATGGATAGCAAAACTAAGAATGAATGATAAGTGGACGGATATCGAGTCAATAATACGCGTCTAAAAATTCAAAAGCGAAAAAAAACGTAAGTGTTTACGTAAGAACGGAATGTTGGCGCCACTTTTTTATATTTTTATGGGATACCCAAATTGTTTGAGACGATTTATTCGAATTCTGATTTTATATCGGAATTTCAAATTATTATATTGGTATTTTGTTTACATTTCGCAGTAGCTTTGACATTATAATGGCCGTGTTGCCTCGTCTCCGGGCTTAATTTGAATTTTTGTGATTTCGCCTTCAAAGCAGTTTCAATAAGATTTTATGTTTTGATATCGCATATTATTAAGTTACATCACTTTTCTTTTATTTGTTTTTCCATATCTTTGTAAATTTCTCTATGTCTCACTTAGCTCACTGGTAGACGCCATTGCTTTTAACCTTCAGTTACTGCATTTGATAATAGTTTCTTTTATTGAAACAAGTGTGAATAAAATATCAGCATTATGTTTAGATTATCGGAAATTGCAATTTTAATAAAAGCTTGCATTGTAAGCACACGAAAGTTTTATAATAATAGAAGGAAAGTTTTAAGTAGATTTATGATCTATGATTTCAGTTATACAACGTTTCAGTGATGCGGTGATGATGGTCGTAATAGACTTATTATGATTACAATCAAATTACCAAATTACCGCATTTGCCATGTCTTAACTAAATTTGAAAAAAAAAAATCATTAAATTTTGTACCACATGAATTTATATACGGTTTCATATATTATATTCGGGTTGATATTTTTTTATGTTATTAGTTTTTATATATTTCGTAACTCTTAATAAAACTATTCCGAAGTTTCCTGAACTTTAAGTTGTATTCTGTAACATTCGAAGCGATGATAAATAACTTTGACTGGTGATATAAATTTACAAGTTCACAAAATACTTTATTAATGGCTTAAAAATTTAATTTGTAAAAAATAGAATGACGAAAAGGTCCACATTCCAAGATATTTTATCTTTTGTTAGGCGCCAATTGCGCGGAAAATCACATATTATGTGAAATCTTGTCAACAGATTATTTATTAATCCAATCGATATTTGTTGAGTATTGAATATACACTTTATTTATATTATATATTATATTAAAGTGAGAGGTTGAATATAGCAAAGGTATAGTATAGGATCCGGCTATAGAAAGAACATATTTTTATCATATTTACATGTGAATAACTCCTTACCTGACATTGTCAATATATACTGAAATGTCCAGATCGCAAGAGGACCTTAGAACCAATACACCAAAGTTCTCTAACTCTTATCATCTCATATGAATATTATCTACAAAAACAATACAGCATACAAAGGTTCTTTAGGTCAATAATCTCAAAACGAACCTCCGATTAAATTAAATCTTATTACGTTCAACTTGAACCGGATCCAGTGTGGTGTTCCCAACAAAAACTGAATAAAAAATATCCCACGCATCAGGGTAACCAGGCGTTGAAGGTTTGTTGTGAATATTCATGACTGGAGGTTCGTTTGAAAACCTACAGTCTTGTCAAGTCTATCTAGTATTAAATGAGTAGTCTATGCAGTATTAAATGAATTTTGTACTTAATGCATAAAATAGCATTTTTATGTTTAATGTTTAATATATAGGTAAGAGATTTTATAAAGTCTTTATGAAACAAAAGGAATCGTAATTTGAAAGCGGTTTTTTTTATTATTTGCCAGTACACGTTTTTTATTTATTATAAAATACAAAATTAGAATTGAACATAATTGAGGTGGTTGAGGGTCAGTTTTGCTATTTGATACATGCTCTTTCCCTCAACCACCTGCGTAGAGTCCGCGTCTTACAAACTAGGTTATTTATTCATTATAAACTAAATAAGAAAGAAAATAGACAAAATTTAAAAACACGAATAATTAAAGCAAGTTTTCAAGTAGATTTACATTTACATTATTACATATTTAGTTATCGTTTTACATACAATTGGGTTGCTTTATAAAAGAAGAGGAAGAACAACAATATTTGAAAGCGGTTTGGAGTGCTCTGTTTTATCTAAAGATATATTGTATACATTAGATATAATCCCTGCCGCTTCACCCGCGGTAATAGACACGCCGTTACATACCTCTATAGTAACTATTTTATGTCATTTTAATTAAAGCGACAAAAATTATCTATTTCGTTTAGGAATTCAATTATTACTACCGCGCTTTTTACAATTAAACTAAAAAATTTGAAATGCAAATAATGTTCACTAAGATATATATGTACTGTGGCGGTATAATGGGTTTATAATGGATGCGTTTATCGTAGGATTTTTTGAATTAAAATCAATCTTAAAGTATCAGGCGTTTAGTTAAATATGAATTTCCCTATTAATCATTGGTAACGCACCTAGTGTATAAAGCAGCTGTCCTGAGTGCGAGTGCCGCTGGAAGAAAAGTTGTTTCGGGTTTTAGAGACCATAATGATACAGAAAATTTTAACGTCAACAATAGATTAAAAAAATGTCTGCGCATGTTTCAGTTTTGAGATCATTTCTTTATAAATGCTTTCTGCGTTTGATTTTTGAGTATAAGGCCGGTTTATTCTCCTGAGTTGCTTTACCGAGCGAGTGTTAATTAACGCAAATAATAATGCTGATAGACGCGTGATGAAACCACAAGGCGAACACTCCTCTGCCTAGATTAGTGTTAATTTGAGGAACACAATTTGGTATCACTTCAAACTAAACTTATATTATGTCCCCTCTGTAAGAGCTCAGTGAACTCATAAGAAAGTATAATTCATTCAGTTGACGTACAAGAAAAATACCTTAAATCACGAATACTTGGTCACCGTACGTAGCGTCTTTTTTGCGGAATGTAAATCGCGAACATTTCATTGGAGTATGCATCGCTTAGATCTCGTTTTCTTATCAGAGATGGTAAGCAGGTAAGTGGGGATTTCTGAAAGTATTCAGGTCGTGTTAAAATACTGATTGTGCCTGGAACGAAAGTTTGTACTGCATTTTTACATATTTTATGTTGCATAAGATGAAAACTGTAATCTGTGACATACATGACTGGAAAGCTTTTATATCCAAGATAAGTTTAATTTTAACAGTGAAGAGTATTAATCTAACTAAACAATATATAGTGAACATATGAACAAAATATTATTTATTTACTGGCATAGGGTGTAATTTAGAGACAATAAAATGTTACTATATATGAAATATCTTTATGAAAGTACAGTTATTTCCTATAAGCATACGCGAAACGGCCTCGAATTTGATTATTAAAAGCAAAACAATTCTTGATTCACCGGGAATCAAATCTATATTATCCAAGTAACGTTTATTGATTGGTAGATTGATAGATAAACGCAAAACGTGCATGAAATTATAATATAATCAAATCTGCATGCACACTCAATCTATCATCCGTATTTCTAAGGCTGTAATATTTACATTCCTTTTCCGAAACATATCGAAATCTTCACGAAACAAAAGAAGTTCTAGTGCTATCTATAAAAATTATTCTCCAATAAAATAAGACCTTCAGTCCGATTGTGGACGTCAACAGATTATACGAGACGGTAAATAGAAAATTTATAACGATAATGGTTCCTTTCTATGTAAGATAAGATCCTGCCCAAACGCTTACAGCTTAAAAAAATATAGCGATATACATATTTTCGAATGTAATTCGGAATTTCCAAACATGATCCGCAAAAGAAATACACAAAATTTCAGTTGATCCGCGTTGCAGAATTGATCACGTGTAGATTCGACGAACTTTTTATCTCCATTTTAAATAATTACAAAACATGACTCGCGATTGTAGAATCTCCTAGAATCAGACAATAGCCTGAATATTATATGACAAGAGCCTACTTAAAACCTTCAGATGTTTATTTAAAAATAACATATGAGTAATTTCAATTTAACAGTAAAGACAATTTCTGAAATTGATATCTCACTGCAATGACTTAGCCACAGTAAATCATCCCTTATTAGGAAAAAAGAAATATCACGGTAAAACGAAATAAATAAATAAAACAATGGATATCTCTTAAAATAGATTCACAAGTAATATATAGTTAGTAGTGGTATAGAATACATTACAATACAATACAATAAAATAGTTATAAGAACACAAAATATACTATTTACTAAGGATACGAAGTTTAGGGCAGTGATAATTGCTTTAACTTATTCTGAATTGACAGGATTACGAGAACAGATCGATAGTCGATCGTTGTGATAATCAATTGAAGAATAAAATAATAAAATTTGCTCTAGGAGTAGGTAAAAATTTATTTAATTATGCCTGAGGGTCAAACGTCAAAAAGTAAAATAAAAAGGTCCCAAACACCTCTATAAATATAATATAATACCGTATCGGCGTATAGCCGATACGTAAGAATTTGTATCGGCGTGTTTTTATTGTTCTTTGACGATCATAGTACCGTTAATATGTGTCTAAATATAGCAGAGGACTTTTAAGCGTTAAAGCTCTGCTAGCTTTTTGTACTTCACACTTTCCCTTAGATTTTTATGATAAAAATTACGAAAAGGGGAAAGTGGAACTTAATTTATACGTTTAAATATTACGCGATATCTAGAAATGCAAACTTAGGGGATTATATAAACTCTTTGTATCACTAAAAACTCTTCGCTTTGATGAGACATGAGATCAACTACAAGGTATAGCTTGGTATTCATATAAGAATTCCATTGCTCAAATCTGTGTCGTCTGTTAACTATGCACACATACACACATTTTCAAATCTAAGGACATTAACTCACGGATCTGTGAAGTGATAATAATAAAAATGACGTTTGTTTACATCGAAATGATGAATCACTTGTATTTCCCATAAATTCTTTAGCAACGCGACCTTCATAAGGCCGTTTGTACACTGTACGATGCTTTCATTTTGTAATAGCCTCCTAAAATACTTCTTGGCCTTGAGCTTTTAATTAAGCGCCAAAATAATGCTTAATAGCCAAGATATTTATTCGTGAAGAGCCTATTCGGGTATATTATAATAAAGAAGGTAAATGCTTTTAATAACGTTAACTCATAATTAGAAATTTAAATTATTAAGTTGCAATTAAAGGATCTATAACATAGATCAATTAGTGATCGCAATTATTTAAGTAATAAGAGTTATTCTGATTTTATATATGTAGTTAAAACCAATTTTTTCGAGTTGGTAACAGATTATAGTGCCCATAAAATTATAAATTCAAGGTCCGCAAAACATGGAAGAAAAAAATTAAATGACTTCCTTTGAATTTGAATACGAACAATGCTATTGAATACATTAAACTTTAAGTTCCAAAAATCAATTTTGTTATATATCACAAGAATTTGGATTTAAACCATAATTGAGGTTAACCTGGTATTAAACGCCAAATAAATCCATCAGATTTCGTGTTTTCATTATTTTTAATGAGATTAAGTAATAAATGAAAATTAATTTCCCGTAAATCAGCTCGAGAGAGAGGTAATTGCGTGGGATGATAAATTATTAAATTCTGTTAACCTCAATATCTCAGATAAATATGAACATAAACATTGTATGACTATATTTTTATGACGTAGATATATCAACTATTTGCGACGTAGTCGACCGGTATGTATACGCCCGATTATGCATAAAAACATGTGTAAAATGGGCAAGTAGCCAGTCTCGCTTGATACATCTTAACAGACGAACCCTTGACTTGGTGGTAAAATGGTGCCCAGGATTGTGTGTATTTCTATACTAGTGGCAGTTGCTAGTGGTGCAACTTGGCGTGGGAAGCTTCCTCTGAAACCGGAGCATCTTTGTAAGTATCTGATATGACTATTTTGAGATTAAAGCAAGTGTTTGGTTGATAATTGTTATAGTCGTCGATTAATGATCAAAGTAGTTTCTATATGCGGAAGTACTTTCAATATCATATAATAATAAAGCTTTTAAAATACATATTTATGATATCTTCACTAGTTAATTGTCTAATAGTTAGTTAGACATTTGTTTAAATTAGGGTATTACTGTTAATTTTCTGTCTATTGCTAATCTATTGCTTTCTTTGTGTGTATGTCGCTTGTGTGGTCTAGCCACGTTTAACAATATAATTTCATTATTATTATCTCTCGTCAATTCATGAGTGATCTGAACGGTTCTTTAGGAGGCTCACGAGGTAGATGCTCGGTACAAAGTAAAGCACCCATAGTATAGATACCTAAGCGGATGCATAATATAGAAAGTTAATGTCGATGGTTCGTGGGAATTCTATAAGATACTATGAATTATTAATAGGTACAAAGTTTTTGATTATTATATCAATATCACCTATATAATAAACATAACGTTAGTACAGTATACAGTACAGTAATCTTTATTAAATTTATGAAAACCTTCCTCATCTTTGATAAACATATAAAAACATTATTTAGTTTAAAAAAAAGTATCCGGTCACTAAAGATGGTGTAATGAGAGATCAATTTAATTATAAGAATTACTTATTGCGGTATTTAATTAAAGACAAATTATGGAGTTTAAAATTCCATACAGTGTCGAGATATAACCAGTTAAAAAATTCCAATTCATAGTAAGTGCATTGCTAATTGGAATATATTACAAATGAGTTTAAATTTTATAAAATAAGAAACTTCAGTTTGGTCCTTAAAATACCGAAACCATTATTTGCATAAAGAATAGAACTTCATATAGGTATAGATAAAATTACATTTTTAAATATAGAATATAGATTTATAGAATATACAATAATTTTAAATTTAGAAAATGAGTAACATCTTTCCTTGAATATTCTCTTAGATCATATTGTTGTAGTGCTTGATCTTTAGGGTCATGTACTATTGCTATCTGTCATTTCGATAATCGAGAGGAAAGGTCAAGTACTTGTACTAATTGGGTAGCCATCGGACCTGATTAACGTGAAGGTTATTTCGAATTGTGTGTTTAAGAGTATTTATTTCTGGTATTTTATCGGCGTGGAGAACTGTTTATTTCAAGAATGGCGCTTAATCGATTCCGTTGTTATACTGTATCAAATTATTACGTTTCCAGGACGTATAAGCAATATAAACACGTTATTTTACATTTAAATGAATGAGAACTGCGGAAACGATCACTAGTTTAACTAAAAATTGATCTCATATTTGCCAACCAATATTCTTTTGAAAGAGGAAAAAAACATTCTGGAAATAAGTGGAGCATCAAACTAATAATAATAATAAATAATATCATAAATTTCTGATTTCTTACCTCAGTAGTGAGCTAAACTTGGTTTAATAAAAACAAATAATTCTTAGTAAAAGTATCTCGCCAACCAAGCTAGAAATTAAAATTCATCAAAGTTCAAAATATTTAGTCAGCAAAAAACCCGTGGAAAGGGTAAAAAAGATACAAAACGGTAATATGAAAAAAGTCATTATCTCTTCGGAATATTCATCACTCATTGATCGTCGTTGGATGGCATTTTTCAAGTAATTACACAAAATAAATGGCGACTGAGTGGCGCCGCGATTTTAACAGCGATCCAGATACTCCAAGATATTGATTTACATATTAATAGGATTATGTAAAAATAGTAACGTCTAGTCGGGCGCCAATCTCTGTTTCTTTGTTTTTAATATGTAAATTCAAGTTTAAATTATGAATTTGAAGTATTCTGCGAGAGACAAATGAGTGAGCTTTTAAAGTATATTTTACATAATATATGTCATTTATAAGCGCATAGTTGGTGAAGGAAGCGTTTTAATATTGAATCAAATTGATACAATAACAAATATAATACAATACAATACAATTGTTTTACATACAATTTGATTATAACGCACTTTTTTATCGGGTGCATTTCTAAATCTGTATATTTAAAACTTGAACTCGGAAATTAACCCAAATTGAATACACGGTTTTTAAACGAAAATATTTCACGCGGTTATAACACTGACCACCTTTTTACTAGATATCTTGATGTTCGATTGAATCAATACTTAAATAAATTTTCAGTTTATTGGTGAGCAACGAGGAGAATAAAATTAAAATATTACAGATATAATGACGGTGATTTTTTAGTGTCAGAATCACGTTTATTTTATTTTGTAAACACGTTTATATATTATTCACATTATTCAATTAGAGATTATTACTCTTTTTTATCTATAAAACATTAAACATTTCGTGAAATTGATGAGACCTCGTTATTAAAAGCTGACCAAAATCACTAACGTACTCATAATGTCGTGTTATGTCAAGATTGTAATATTGGAAGGTTTACGTTACATGAGTTTCTTTAAAATATATTTTTCTTTCTAGCGCATAAAGAAGGCTGCTATGTGAAGGAGATAGGGGATGTCATCGCCTTTGGCGAATCAGTTTCTCCTATCGGCGTATGCTACAGGATTGATTGCAGTCAAAGCGAAATAAGTTATGCTTCGTAAGTGTTTCTTTTCAAACCTAATAAATTTGCATATGCAAGTTATATTCAATATAATCCTAGTTATAACATCATTATTATGCTATCGCGAATATTTTATATAGGTGTATTTGCTAATTATATACAATTTTAAGTGATCTTTTTCCTGATTATACTATTATTGGTCGTCGGTATATGTATGTGTAAAAAAAAATTTGGGTTGGAGACTTCATATATTGTGTTAATTGTGATAAAAATCATGATTAACAATAATTACACCGTGTCGTGGTTTTATAAAAAATTATATGCACCTCATATTATTTTGTATTTGATTTATTATTTAAAAGAAAGGCAGCTTCTAGTCATCACTCTGAATTTAGGTATAACTAATTTAATACTACTTTGAAGTTTTGATTGATGTCATAGTCGAGTCTATAACAGTATATCATAATAATTGCTTTTTACAGGTGCGGCGTCGTAGCAGTATCAGATTCACCTGACTGTTACGTCACGGATATAGATCTTAGCCGGAGCTATCCCAGCTGTTGTCCAGACATTAAATGTGACTTTGACAATAACCTTATTTAGCAGTTTGGGTATTCGTGCAGAGTTTTTAATGCCCAATGAATATTCTATTATAACTATCACGGGATGATACTTATAATGGAATGTTTTAAATAGAAGATTGCACTATTATTACAAGATTTTTTGGCTGCTTAACTGCCTTACCCTCTCGATAGAAAAGTTTTTATACTAGATGTAAAATATGTAGTTGAGAGTTGCCTATGAGTTTTTATAATTAAGTGTTATTGTTAGGACTTCAAAAGAGTTAGGGATACACAGCTATCGTCCGACTTAAGACGCTATCTTGCCACCAAATTATTGTTATTTATTTTGTTAGTTGTAGTTTTATTACGTAAGGCTATTGGATGTTTTGCCTTTGTCATTTTAATAATTGACAAATTTTACAAAACGTGCTTTAACTAATACGTTTAAGTGTTTAGATGTAACTTGTTAGATATAATAAATTTTATAAATAGTTATGTTTCAGTGTTTTATTATTAATTAATGAACTCCGAACAGCTGACTCAGCGGCCCGCTGAGAATTAATATTAAGAGACTTTAAGACTTTTGTTAGTCAGCAACATATCCTAATAACAGTAACACGAGACTCAACAACAGTATTTAACAGAATCAGTAATAACCAAAATAAATTATAACAGTTTCAACAATATAAGCTGTATATCAATTTAACAGTTATTTTTCTCATTCAACATCTCCAACACTGGTAATTCGCAATATAATTATAATGCCCGTGTATAAGTGCGACATAATTAGTACTGGCTCTACTTAATTAATTTTACCCTATACTGCAACATAAAATTACAATTCCATTATTCGTATAAAATGCCATTTTAATTACGCTATTTTAATACACATCTTTTGCATCAAATGTAGCCGCGTTGTATGGAGAAATAGTACTTTGATCAAAAAAGTTATCTGTCTAGAGGTACAATACTACTAATTATTATAATACTTAGTTTGTAATTATGGATAGTAGTGGGTTTGTCACTCTTTCGCTTAAAACTGAACGGATTTCACGAAACTTTTCATATATACACAGGCTACAGTTGATGAATGAAGATATTGTCTGGAATATCCAAAATATTAAGAAAGTCGGTAAAAAATCTACCATTTGCACTCTGTTTGCGCATGCGCTGACATAACCGCTAGAGTTGAACATTTATAATGTTATATTGATAGAAATGTTTATATTAAATACTTGTCCATCCCTCTACAGTATCTTAATAAACACTACAATAAATAATTTATCATCAATACATTTAGTAGTAGGTAGATACGATTGGCTTCTATTTAATAAGTTGTTTTATATATAAGACGTGCACGGTTTTAACGTAGGTGAAGCAACATTAATGTACTAGTCCAACTAATAACACTAAGACAAATTCTGGTCAAACGATTGGTTCGTTTCAGAACTTACAAGGTTCACAAATACAAAAATTATTAAAAGTGAGTATAGAGAGAGCTGATTTTGTAAATCGATATAAATCTTGAGAAATAAATAAAACAAACAATTGATTCAGTACTCTAATAGACCAATCTACCAGCAAACAACAATTAACGCCTGATTCTATTAATTGCTTCAGAAAGAGAATTTAATAATAATATAGGTTCGAGCATTGAATAAATTCATTACGACCTGATGACGTTGTTACCCTAAAGTTGTTTCAGAGGGAGTGTAATGTGTCAATTCCTTTTTAAATTTAGAACGAAGGCTACAATCGAAGAATAGTAACAACTTATATATTGTCAAAGCAAACATCGAATGGTGTAAAAGAGACAAAGCAACGTTCATTCTTTTGAGAGATAAAAGGTATGTACCGAGTTTCAGTTGATGTAAATTTATATGCGTCGACTTTATTTTGTGTATTGCAGTGTGAATTCACAAACGGGCTGCATTTCACGGAGAGTGTACATTTTGAAAATAAACGACTATGATATTGAGGTTTTCATCTTTTTGGTGCTGTGGTTTGAATTTAAATTTAGAATACATTGGAACTGAATGCTAAATGGTTTAGCGCTCATTTGAAAAAAGAATACAAAATTATTATGTAAGTTATAGATCTTATGTGACATGTCTTTGTAATTTGAAAATGTCGTAAGTCTGTCTTCTGGACCTTACCGGTGATGATGATGATGTCTGGCGATGACTAAAAAATGCACATTACACGCACAACACTTAATTAGGGGATTCGATAAAATCTTCAATTATTCCGATATCCAGCTATGGTAAATGATATTCGCCCAGAAAAAAGAGCGATAGCAAAAAGAAAGAGAATTGATTGATGAACATAGTATTGATTTATTTAAATTTAGAATTCATTTTTTACGCAATATAACGTCATGGTAAATTTGAAAATGGAATGCCAAGTTAAAGGGAACATTCTTGAACTATTACAATAATTTTACACGCACACAGCACCAGTTTTATTAGCATAAATTTTATACATTTCTGTTGTTAAAAAGATAACGCCTTATGACTATTGCTTGTGTTACACCAGTGATTTTATTCATTTTATCACAGGCGTTTTGCACATTATATAAAAACTTGGCAATAAAGTTTCCCAAGTACAAAAGCATAATAATTAAGTGAATTTCGACGGTAAGTATTAAAACATCACGAATCATCAATGAAGGTTCTATTCCGAAGCCTTGCTTGGATACTCCAAGTATGTATAGGTATATATATATAATATGTAGCCAAGTTTTGCAATCGAGATCTTGAAAAAAATCTTCTTGATTACTCTCTGCTATATGAGAAGTTTAATTATTTATTTAAACAACCAAAAATATCTCTGATACAAAAATACTTCATTTAACAAAACTTAAGCACTTCTCTAATAGAAATATGGTCTGGTCTTAATCAATAGCATATAGATTCACAACGGGATACAAAGCAGTATTAAAATATTTTTCATATAGAGCTGGAATTTCGATTTGAGGTTATCCGTGGCAAAAAAAACCAACATCCTTTATCGGGCTGCGAGCTGCGTTCGAAACGATTGAAAAAATAAATTGCGGCTTAGTGCACGAGCGTCGATTCTACCGGTAGATTTGATTCTACCTATAAAACTTCTCTATTGATTTAGAAAGAAAGTGTTAATAAACGAAACTCATATTCAACTCCCCATTAAGGATAGCTGTTGTAACCTGAGATGAATTAAAATGTATGTCCTGCCTGTTATGGCGATGCTATTAGTAAACTTTTCAGCATGGTTTTTGTTAGGGTGTTGAAAAGTCAACAAAATTATAATGAATATCTTAAGAAGTATTCGTGATCTTCTTCCACAACTGAGCGCTTCAGAAGGCACTTTCTGCCGCGCACCACCGCTATGTGAAAACAGTTGCCAAAAGAGGAATTTCTGAACAAATACGACTTATGGACCTTCAAGAAAAGAGCGTATAAGCATCTTAGAGGCCGGCAACGCACTGGTGAGGCCTCTGGCTTTGCGAGTGTTTATGGGTGGCGGTGTCGCTTAACATCAGGTGAGCCTCCTGCCCGTTTGCCCCCTGTTCTATAAAAAATATCTTCGGTCATTAATTAATAATTATGTAGACAATTACCTGAGAACTTAACAGTTCCCTAATACCTTTGGGGTACGAGAAATAAACACATACAACGCATGACATAAACGAATCGCAAACCACCACGCCATTGCGGCTCTTTCGTATAATGAGATGCTAAAAAGAAAAGGAATAGTCGTTAGAACAATATTAACTGGAGAGACGGGTTAGTTTCCCCGGGAGCTACATTTCTCAGTTTCCATTAAACTTTTAGGATTAATTCCTTCAATTATTTCCCTTATTACTTTCGCAGCGAAAACAATAAGAGACTTTCTGTTTGAATGTTAAATAAGCTTTTAATACAAGGGTTGACACCTCGGGTAGCTGGCGTGCATTGTTAAGATTCTAATTCCGTAATATACTTACTTCATAAAAAGTTTAATTGTTTGGAGTCCAACGGGTCGGTTTATGGGTGAGCTTTCTAACACAGCAACTATATTCTACCTATATTAAACGAGAAAGTTTGTAAGTATGGATGCGATGAGTTACTCTCCCGTAAAATGGAGTGGATGGATTTTAATGCAACTTTAATTATAATATAGGTAGACACTGTTGTGTCGCGGCTTATTTAGATATATTAAATATCACTCACACTTGAATATATAGTTGTTTGTATATATAAATATAATAATTAAGTAATCGAGGTATTACCGAACGAATCTCTAAGGCAGGCAACGCACATGTAAGGCCTCGTTTATTGTGAGCTTCTATGGGCGGTGGTCACTTACGATCAGGTGAGCCTCCTGCTCTTAAAAAAATAATCTCTTCATTTTCACCAGACTACGACTGTTGCTAGCCCTAAGAATTTAAAAGATTCTTTATGATTATTACAAAGAGGTGGGTCCCGAAATTGTCCTATTTGCTTTAATGTCAAAAGTGGCATTTTGGCAACTTTTTTCTGACTATATTGCCTCCCATTAAATTTTCCATTTCATAGAGCTTTATAGGAAAACGTTAGTATGGAAAAGGTTTGTGACGAATAAAATATAACATTCATTAGATATTTATTTTTTATTTTATTTATTTTCGGGATATGTAAGAAAAGAAAAGGAAAAATAGTTTGACAAATAGATGATAATATTTGAATTTTATTTCAATGAAATATTTTATTCTTTAAAAAAAAAATATTTAAGACGAATTTTGTCAAATTTTACTTATAGGTATTTGAAGTAGAACGTCAAATCTACGGCTTTTAAAAACATTTATCACTCAAATATGAATAAACATACATTGCAAGGGATCAATATTTGGACAATATGTATGTAATTATTTTCTTTATATGTAAATAAAAAAGCCAACGGAACGAACATAAAATAATTATTACAATCCAATTATAAAAAGGAGAAACAAAATATTCAGCTTTAGCTAAAATTTAGCTATTCATATCATTTAATAAACTATATTTAAGAAACAATAAAATAAAATACCTTATAAATCCTAACATTAATTACTCTAATGAGAACACTGTTATGTCAGTACAATATAACCACTGCAAACAAACCCTAACCTGTAAATACAAACAACATTAACTCATTTTAATTTGGAAAGCGCGTTGCGAAAACCATTAGTCAAAATTAAAGTGGAAAATAAAGCTCGCGGTAAAAAACAGTTTTCGAATAAGAATGATTTAATGAAAACGTAAAAGTTTAAGCATTTAGTTTAAAAATGATCCCCAAGAGATTTTTAAATATTAATATTCAGTTTTAGCGCTGTTATAAAATGCATTTATCATGAATTATCTGTTTGAGCAGTTGTTACAGGCTCTAGCTGTTTTATGCGGTTTTACTTATATTAAAAGGCATCCGGGTGCATCGTGACATGTGAAATTTAACAACTTTCCTATTATGACATATTTCATTTATACTCCGGTCTAATTGATAATAGCTTTTATATTAAACCAGAAATGGACTTTTTGAAAATTTCAATTCGCATCCGACCTTAACGCGTACTAAACAAGCAGACTTTAAGATATGGTGTGGTTTTCTTTTACCTAATACAATGTTAACTATATGAGTAGGGTAACAATGAGCGGACGGCTACAGTTAAACGATATGGTAATGCGTGAGCGGGCGATATTATTAGTGGAAGGGAAAGTACTCAAAAGTTTATTTGTGAATTGAACTATTTCAAATTGGAGCATTGTAAAATGCGGATGGACGTACGTTGGTGTATGGAACTCGAAACTTGGCATTTTCGGAGGAAATGACAGGCTCAGATATGGATACAGAAGAGACCCAAAGGAAAAAATCAGTTGAATTGTTATGGGTTTGGTACAGCTCGTAAAGCACTGAAAATGATTTTATAAGATGGAATCAAAAATATCGGAAGAATCTAGTGTCAGGAGATAAAGGAATGGATCCTTATGTGTAAGAAAAAGAGTAGGTTAAAGTCGGGAAGAAGTATACTAAGGAGCTTAAAGCTGAGCGAGGGATATCAAACACTAGTTAAATTCTTCCACTCGAAAATCCCAGGAAGAATTCTTCGTCTTCAGTCAAAATACATTCGTATGAAGGAACGCTTGGCGGAAGCAAAAAAGAACTAGAAGAGCTCAAGAGAGAACTTCATGCCCGATCCACAATTGAGGGACTACGGAACTTAAAATCTTTTGTAGGAGCTAAAAACCATAATGCGGAGAGGGACTTTTAAATAACAAGTTAGCGAAAATTTATGGAAGAAGAAGGAATTAAGCTCTACCCCATCAATTAGGGGAAACAACTTCATAAGTCAGAGACTAGCCTTACACAAAGAAATTTAAGAAAAAGGTGAAGATTGTATAAAAAATTAGGGAAAATAAAAGGAAGAAAAGGAAAGTGCGCGATACTGATTGAAAAAGGAGCGAAGAAAAAGGATACCTAGCAGCAGTACTTACAAAAGAGGCAAGGAGCTTGGCAAGTAAATAATACGAGCTGGTTTAATTGAAATGAGGGAATATGAAAGAAAAGGGATTGAGCCGGTAAATTAAAGATGGCGCTATCTACCATGGAAATTAAGAGAGAAAATGCACTCTAAGCCTTGACATAAGTTTCTAAAAGTACTGACAACTCTGTCGAAAAAAGAGGGTTGAACCTATTAAGTGAAATTGAGAAGGGATAAGTGATATATGCTTTAAACCTGAAATATAAACATCATAGGGAGATGAAGGGAGAAGGGGGCGTTAAGTTCTGAGGTGGGGCATACGCGGAATACTTGCTCTTCTTTGAAACCTAGACGTCTGCTATAGGTGTGGCATAAAAGGTCATATATCGGTAGGTGTGAGAATGAGGACTGGTTTTATGCGCGAAAGCAAAAATGCGGCGGATAGTGTTGGGAGCAAGAAATTGCCATGACAAAAGCCCAATATACAAGACGAAGAAAGGGTTGCATAGAACCATCAGGGATGAGAATCTACGACCATCACTTGTAAGTAGTTGGGAGGGGTTTAGTGGGAGGGCATAAGGAGCAATTGGGAAAGCATCCCCTGTAAAAAAAAAAAAAAAAAAAAAGGGTAACAATGAGCGCTAAGCATTCACAAACAAGATACGGAAATTAAGACGTAGATCTAAAGATTGATGACGTACAAAAAAGGCTCCATAAAACCCTTTCCCTTTGAAGAGGCTAATTACTTGCTAATTGAAAAGCTTTATATCGCTTTAATTTTATCCGCAATATTGCATTAAATTACACATCACAAGAGTACTTAGTATGAAAGCTTATTAATATTTGAGGCCCTCTTGGCGAAATCCTTTAAATTTTCATATCGAGCATTACTTCATAACAAGCACACTTAACTACAAAATTGTTATCCGCTTACGAATATTATACTAGACTAGCGGATCAACCCGTCTTGCAGCTTATTATTGGAAAACGTTTTTTTTTTGTTTACAGTATATTTTTATTATTTTCTACTCACCTGTCAATCATACAACAATGTTTACCTGAAGATTAAGAGTGTTTGCGTATATAGAAAACTAAACCCGGAGATCTCACGAACCTCAGCAGTGGCACCGAGACATTTATTCATATATATTATAAGTTTTTGTTTATTCGGTCAAGTATTTGCAACAATTTTATTAAGTACAGTGGGCACCACTTATTATATTCTATACTTAAAATTTTCGAAGAAATAAAAGGAACGTTTCAATAATTAGAGTTACTATATTTCAAATTATTCATCATTAACCGATTAGAAATTAATAAAATATAAAATACAAAGTTGCAAAGATCTAAATATTTTGTATGAAAATTGTTTGTTTTTTAAGACTTTGAGTAACCTTAGAAGGAAAACTTTAAATCTCCCGAAACAAATATGTGAGCATCAGTAGGATGTATTGACCGTAAATTTAATCGCAAACACTTTAAAAAAAGCTCACAGGGCGACGTTATATATCATCTTAAATACAATATGTTTTCAATATAAGTAAAGTAAAAACGAAAATAAAATTTAAAAAAGTAAGAAGTCAGCAATTTTCATTCGAATCGAATCATCGTATACGTGAGTCTTATTTATTAACTTTTCACTTTTCACTCGTGCGCATCAAAAATCGGGAACAGCAAAGTTCTATGTCACCATCCCACTATTATCAGAAATAAATCGAAAACTAATAAATCATTATCAACAAAGTTATAAATAATGTCAAAAACACGATTTTCTTTAGTATATACAGACAATATTACAATGGCTACCACATATCTATCGGCGCAATGTTCGTTGCGTTTATTCCAGTTTACTTTCTTATTTTTTTTTAAAGAAAAACACTTTACGCACTTAAGTTACGTATTTTTGCAAAATTTTAATAATATTTTACATTATTTTAAATTTTTCCGACGTTTCGCGTACTTTACAGCGTGCATGGTCACGGTAGTCGGTAGTCACCTTAAATTTTTCTTTGTTTGTGTTTTACTTATTTCAATCAAGAGTATAATTTGATTTTCATTTGGTTAAACAATTATACTAAGATCTAATTAATAACATGCAACATATGCTCAAGTTCGGCACGAATCATACAAGGTTAATTATAATTATCGGTTTGTTTGACGATGTACAACCAGTTAAATTACAATTATAGTCTTAAGTTATACGTATAATTATTAAACACAGTTCCTAAGGAATGATATTAACTATATATTTCTTGTGTCGTCTTAACTATACGTATAAGTGCGTCTACTATTCGCTGTGGCTTCTCTTGATAGCTAAGGCTTGACTTTTTAAAATCGTTTATAGTATTCTTCGGATGATTATACCTATGTGATATAAGTGTAATGATCATGTAATTGATGATTTGACAGTTGCAGCTCAGAGTTATTTTGTAAGAAATTGGCGATTATAACGAGTTCGTCTAGTCTCAACGCCCTTGATTTGAGAAGTAAATATAAGTAATTTGGTTACTAGTGGTTATGTGTCTTATAATAATCTTTAGGTCTGATTCAAGTTATTAATTAAAATAATTATTTCTAATCACGTCTACACGTGTTAGAGTAATTTAATGTTATATGACACTGGTGACGATTTTGATGTACACCTCTAAAACTAAAAATCTCTAAATTTAGATTTAGACCTGTCAAACGTGTGTAACCTATTCTATATGTTTCTACATTGACAATTTAAACCTTATTGCTATCAATTTAGAGATGTACAGATTAGGTTACGCTCTCTAAAACTGTTTGTCAGGTCTAAAGCTCAATTTAGAGATTTTTAGTTTAGAGTGTGTATCAGAATCGCCACCACTAGCTGACCCGGTAAACGTTGTTTTGCCATACATGTGCTTTATACGGCCACGGCGCTATGGCGGTTTTGTTTACTGTTTGAATTTTTTAATTCGTAATATCTTTTGAATGGAAAGCCCTAGTTTGTTGTAGTGACATAACTACAAAGTTTTTTGTAGAAATTATGATGTTCTTCAATATTGTTTTACATTAATTTGTTCTATCGCCATAGTTTCGGCAGCAAATTCGACGAAAAACATTATAAGACTCATTTTTCTACACCTTCGGTTACATTGTTCAATGTTTTACCAAGGATCCCAAATTTTTTCAAAATGAAATGTAGCCTATGTCAAATTAGAAGAATGTAGCATTCTATTGGTGAAAGAATTTTTTAAATCGGCCCAGTACTTTTTGAGCCTATTCATTACAAACATACAAATCTTTCCTCTTTATAATATTAGTGTAGATTGATATTCCCGTTATATGATATATATCCCTGTTTGATTTTTCGACGTCATATTAAGTAATAATGTTAAGTAGTAAGCGAGAGAGGTATGCAAGGATCGTAGCAAGTGGAGGTCTGTGGCCTACCCCAATGGGAAACAGGCGTGACTTATATAAATATAAATTAAAAAAAATATATTAATAATATTAGTAATAATCAACTGTTTTGGATAAAGGTGAAGAATAAAATCTCGATACAGTACAGTTTACAATTCAGTATACAAATCTCTTAATATTCTGTATGACAGATGTCAAATTTACGTCAAATGTTAAATGCGGTGATTTAGTAAATGTCAGTGTGACAGCTGCCGATGATCACTTATTCAGAAAATTTTTATGACATGAGAAATTACGAGCACTTTAGGGGGATCTCGCTTTAACCATAAACCTTTATCGGGTAATTGCAACGCTCAGGAGTGTGGATTTGGTGTATTAAATTTGGTGGAATTTTGATTTATCGATTGATTTTACCTATGAAATTACATTTTATTCGTAAATGCTTTCCTGTCCTTTTTGCAATTGATATGGTGGTTGATTAAGTACTAAGTTGTTCTAATTTTGACTCTTCTATACTGGCCATGCCAGTCTGTCAAACAGTGGGCTCTGGTACGATAACATTTGTAGAGGGGTAACGGGACGCTGTCTGGGTGTTTAGTGTGTGTTTATTTTTTTTGTATGTAATCATGTTCATCAGTTGTATTAGCATCGATAATTCAGAATCTTAATATTAAAGGTAAAACGACGTATTAATATAATTTAATAATCAATCTGTGATGTGTTACTCATTGTATTGTTAAATTTTACATTTCTTTTGGTCGAATGCATTTTAACTTAAACATATTTTGTAAAGAGTGATAAACGCGTTAAAAAAAATATAAACGCGGACGTAGACATGTCACATTTAAATTTTATCCCGATATACTTTTATTAATGTTTACTCGACATGTAATAAATTGTATATTTCATATACAGCTCTATATAATATAATGCAAAAACGTTTACGTTAACGTTTTTTTTTCAGTAAACCAAGGTATTATCTTTGAAATGGATTTATATAATACGTATTCTGAATAAGGTTATCTGGGTAAGTGAAAACTGTCTTGCAGTGGATTAGCCTGACGCACCTCTTCCCCCTACATGGATTATCTCTCCCGAAATTCGCATTTCAAACTTTTTCTCGGAGGTTTTATATGCCAGTGTTCTAAAGAGGTTTTATATTTCGCGAGCAAATTTAATTCCGTGTGAATATTGGAATTGACTGATTCCATTATTATAGCGTTGAAAGAAAAGAAATATTATTTGTTTACGTGACAATATGTTGCTAAGCATCTGATGTGGTCTGACATTAAGAAGACGAGAAAGCAATGTAGAATATAAAACTATAACAGAAAATGGGTTGGTTGAGGTTATTAGCGTAACTGAATATGTAAAAATTAAAGTTACCATATTTAAATGATAATAAGTATCAGGATATCTGAATTGGAATTTATTAGGCATATTTCACACGATTATATTTATGTATTATTAAACAAACAGCGAACAGCGTTCGTAGAGGTAACATCCTGAGGTTGCTCCGATGTCGGGGCGAAACGTGCGTCTAGTGTTTGTCGGGTTTTTCGCGGAGTGTTGCTCCATTACGGTTTTGTACTATGAACTTGCGCAAAGTTACCTGTTTCTATTAATTATAAACAAAACGATGTCGCAATGTAAAAATATTTATAGCGATCAAGTAGTATATAGTCATGGAAATCAAATAGTATTCATACAACACAATAAAATACAATACAGGATAGACGTTTTGTCATACATTTTTTTTAATAGTAGGCGATTGCATTACGACCCTAGAAACTTGTATTTAATAGTCTTTAGTTTGAAAGTACACAGATCCACTTATCACGAAGGTTTTATAACACAATACACTTAGTGATCCATTTGTGAAAATCAATGTTCAGCACCTGAAGTGTTGGTTGCGGATTAAGTTGGATGCGGCATATTCTCACGCCGGTACTAAAAATAAATACATATATATTTATTTATTTATTTACCATACACAATCTTTCAGTCCTTCGAAGTTTTTAATTAATCGCTAAAATAATTTTCTTATAATAGTATTGGTAGTACATTGTAATTCCGTCAGCTACAACGAAACAAGTCCATCAACACCTTATGAGTCTTAGAGGCCCTTATGCTAATTTGTTATATACCGTATAACAACTGAAACAAACAAATTATAATCATTACTAAAGTCGACTGTACCGAGGATCGAATGATTTGGTGATTGCGTCAAGTCGTCAATATACACAACTTTTCAGTCGATGTTTGTTTTAAAGTATAGCTTTTATATTATATGTGTAAAAATAAAATTGATTGACATAGAAATTTGTACGAGACCCGTGGTTTCTTTTAAAATATCCTAACAGAGATCAAAACCGAGTGCTGAGCAAACAAACTTTTATTACAGAATCAGCTACCCAGTCAGAACACACAACCCAACACAACGTTAATACTGTAATGTGTATCTTTTAATTGAAGTGAAACTTCTTACTTACCCTTTTCTTGCGGGATAAGCTGGTGAACGCGTGACGTAAGCGTTACGAAAAGCGTGATCGGGCGAGGCGAAGAGAAGTTGAGTGGAGGATATAAACAAGAGAAAGCAGTGTGCGCACACATTTTATCTTTTACTCTTATCTAGCTGTAACGAATATTAATTTACCAAAACATAATAAATGCAAATATTTGTTTTTATATATTTTTATGTACATATATATTTATGTGAATAATACACATTCTCATTTCAGTCGTGTCAGAACTCGTATTTTTAATCCTTTTACATGTCAATTTTATATAAATAAGTAATTATATAAAACATTATAATTTGTTGTGATGTTTGTCGTATAAAATGTTTAGTACATCACAAAGGTGTTTCCTTCCCGAAGTAATGTAACCCGATAAAGGTAGTGGAATCAGCCGCATCTGCTCAATTTTCCCGCTCAATCGGGTTTTGTTTCGGACAAGACCGATACATCTTACATATTCATCGCGCTACTAAACAGTTTATAGGATTTTATTGTTTAGAAATTTTCAAATCAGCAGTATGTAAATTTTTATAGCGATATATTCCTTCAAAGGAAACTTAGTGAATTTAATAGTTACAATCTTAATTTGACGCGTCACCTATAAAACTAACTAACTATTCCAAAAAAATACTAGTGAACTATAGCTTCATTAAGTATTCAGTAATACTATACGGTGTCAGTATTTTCCAAATAAAATGTTACATATTTGCTATATTGTATAAACATTTAATCCCTACGGGGTAGACAAGAGCCGCCTTCAATTCTTACATACTTTTTCGTCTTTTGGTCTCTCCACTTTAACCATACACGTTATATATGTCATCGATCTGTTCCTATATAATACCGCTTTCGATAAACATTCGGCTCTATCTGCATTCGTAATATTTTAATCGCCCGCTCAAAACCTAAAAAAAATCAACTAAAGCCTCTGGGACATGAATTTACCACAAGGTTCTAATCTCCCTCGCAATAAATCATTCAACCCTAAAAACGTTATTCGGGAGTCTTAAAGTATCCCTGTACAAGCGTGAACAGAATTGGAGTCATGTTTATAATTAGGGCCCTAAAATTAAGTCCCAATTTAGTAGAACATTCATTTGTTCTGTATTTTTTTGAAGAAAAACACTTTTTTAACGGATTAAGTTATATTTTTACAAAATTTAAAATATTTTAAAATTTTCCGAGTTTAGTTTTAAGGGTGTGTGTAACTTAAATTATATAACTTAATCCGTTAACAAAGTTTTTTCTTTTGTAATGTTTAGACAATATTATTTTTTTTGAAAATGTATGCTCTGTAAGTAGTGTTCTTAGTAAGCTTAGAAGAACTACTTACTTATGATTGTGATATATATTGCCAGTCAGTGGTACGACTTGTCGAATATTCTCGCTTTAGTTTGGAACACGCATACCTTCTTACCTCTACAGGTAATTTAAGTGAAACTCGTTTATTCTTCTATGTGTATTGATCTAAGCAAAAATAGGTGTAAGAGTAATCAAGCTTTTTAGTTCTGATTACGTTACTGCTAAGCTTTTCATATAGGGCCTCCCATGAGGCTCCGCAAGCCATTAGACGGAGCCTCATTCCGTCCGGTAATATTTTAAAATTTCCAGACAGTGCTGCGCAGATTTACGATCGGATTGTGTAAATTGGAAACTTTTGGAAGACATATTGCGTCCGATGGCGAATTAATGCTTCTCGTGTGACGTTTTTAAGTTCACCTCATCATTTTGTATCGAAAATCCCGTTTAATATGTGAAAGTGAGATAAAGTGTTATTTATTTAATGGTTGACGTAATTGAAAGTTAATCATATTACCTTAAATATATAATTTAGATTTTCCGCGAGGACTCCTACTTACGATTTTATAAAATTGGACACTGAGCAGTCTGTCCACAGAGAGATTATTTAATTGTCGCAATTATTTTATTGCAAATTATTTATATTATTGACAGTCAAATTGTCTGGTAACTCCAAAAGATTCTAAAAATTTATTTTCACTGGATTGGTAATCAATAGAGCCCGATGGTAAACCGACAAAAGTTCAATAACATTGTTTAAAACGCTTTCGATTTTAAACATATCTCCGCACACTTAAAGCTATAATTTGAACTAAAAATGATTGCTAGAAATCACATTTATAGAAAAACAACTTTGCCGGATCAGTATATATATATTCTTCTCAGTTGTCACTCCTCACAGTGTGGCACGACCATTCGATTTATTATGTATGTAAGCAATACAAGAGAAATAGTTTCAAATAGGAAAATTGAGAGCTAAAAAAAGGAAAATTGTATACCACTGGAAGATTAAGCTTAATTTTTGCTCAATTAATAAATATTAAGTCAATATATTTAAACTCATATCAAGATTTACAATTTGTTTGCTGATCTTTAAAACAACTAGTTGGGATTAAATAATTCTATATAGCTGTATAAGTGCTATAAAAGTCCGTCGTTATCGGGTTCCTGTGTGGCACTAAAGTAGCTATTCATTTTCTAGGAAGCAAAAAGCATGGTTTTTCTTATCATTTGATGCTAATGAACGATGATGAGCCTTATGAACGTTTAACAATTTATTAATAAATGTTTAATAAATTATATAATATCTTATATATAATAAATTATTATTTATATATACATTATGAAAAGTATTTTTAAGCACAGCGTTAAAACCTAATTAACTAGCTTTCAATATACATAATACCTACCGTCTATGAGTCAACGCTTCGTATACAATTTTACAATTATTACACATCCTGAAAAGTGTAACCTGTACATGAAATAAACAAAAGTCTTCCTACTGGCTCTGTTATTTTTTACATCACGGAAAAGCTCGCCGTAAACCTTTCAGACAAAACACGGAAGTATAATTCTCAATGGAAATTGCAACCATTCATAATAAGCAAGATCGGATGCATCGTTTGTCAAATGATTTACGTGTCCCCAGCTTTGAAATATGGTCGTGTTTTAAAATAGAAATATTAAAGTACCTTATGAATATGGCTTTACAGACGTGCGAATGTCTGGAAAATTTTGAAATATACGGTAAATATGCTCATATATTTATGACTTACATAATTTCCCAACACATGTTCATCGTCATTTTAACATATGTGAATTGATACTTTCATTTTGTTTATTGAATGTGGTCATTGGTGGAAATCCAACTATTGGCTATTTAACCAATTATTTCTAATATATAAAACTAAAAACTATTGTACTATTGACTTCCATATTGTATGAAATCAAAGTATCCAATTTAAATGTGATATGTATAAACCATAAAGTTCCTGACATTAGAGATGAAGATATCAAAGCTCCAATAAAAAAAGCTCAGAGATAGTATGGGATGAAATTAACATTATAATTAATTTGTGTACATGAAAATCGCAATACAGTACTAAGCATTTATCTCTTAGGGAACGTATAAAATAATTACAAATACTGTTATTCAAATATCTCTTAATACATTTTTTTTTTTATTTATTATCATATAAAAGATTTTACAAAACGCATCTATTAACTTAGCATAGCGAAACCACTAAGGTTTGAAATTATACTAAGATTTAAGTTTACGTCGCTTAGGTAAGTATCCTGTACAACGTTACTACAACAATAAACCTTCTTATTTGTACAACAACATACTCAAAATAAAAATAAAAAGAACGGGATCTGGGCAAATATAAATATACCTCGGTTCGGTTATTAAATATCGT
Organism: Pontia daplidice; assembly: GCA_963693355.1. Taxonomy (NCBI): domain Eukaryota; kingdom Metazoa; phylum Arthropoda; class Insecta; order Lepidoptera; family Pieridae; genus Pontia; species Pontia daplidice. The sequence continues at coordinate 1,747,913 of CAVNZL010000025.1, read as the reverse complement.
TATAATTATACACATTTTGAAGAGAACTAAGAAAGTGGTCTTTAAGTTTATACTTTATATTATTTGATGTTAAATTGTTCCGTAATTCTATAGGTAGTTTATTAATGAGTCGAGTAACAATATAATCAGATGTTCGTCTACCATATTCATTGTTCACGCGAACTGGTTTGCTAATCAGGTGACGTCGAGCTACCGATCGGGTGTATACAGCGTGTTCCGGTTGTGGCTGATTGTTGATTACGAAAAACATTTTTTTTAATAATATAAATTTTACCTGAGTATGTACAGGCAATACTTTACAGTGCTTAAAAAGACCCGTATGATCATCCCCATATTGATGTTTGACTTTATTTGATACTATATTTTTTAGTATTCGCAGTTGAAGATCATATATTTTATTTAAATAAGTTTTATACGTACGGCCATAACTACATAAACCATATTGAATGTAAGATTCAGCTAGCGAATTATACAACATAATCTTAACTTTAAATGGAATTTTATTTTTAAGTATGATGATATTAGCCAAAAACTGTCTTAACTTATTACACACGTATTCGATGTGGTTACTCCAATTAAATTTACTATCGATTTGTAGTCCTAAATATGTTTGGCAATCCACGACATCAACCAGATCACAGCTACACTGTGTTGAAATAGATAAATGTAGACATTTATGGTCATGAGCTTTAACCCCCTTCAAGGGAACGCTTTTCATATACGGCGATTTAATGGGCAATAGTTTGGTTTTTGCAGCATTGACCACTAATCCTACATCGTGACACCACTTTAAAAGATTATTAAAATCTGATTGTAGCTTGTCACAAGCTTTATTGGGATCTGCATCGGCAGCAACCAGACAAGTGTCATCAGTGAACTGGTAGCATGTACTATATTTGACGAACTTATTCATTGCGTTGACATACGACAAGAAGTGGAGAGGTCCTATCACCGATCCTTGTGCTGTACCTTTAGTACTGTCTTTTGCTTCACTGAGAACGCCATTTACCTTCACCTGAAACTTTCTGTTTTTAAGATAACTACTGCACCACTTGAGGAGTGGTCCACGTATACCAGAGTCATCTAGGCTAGATATCAATTGCTTATGGTCCAGTGTATCGAAAGCGCATGAGAAGTCGATAAAAAGAACACATACATAAAGCTTCCTATTTAGATGCGTGTTAACTTCATCGGTAAACTTAATTAGCAAGTCGGATGTTCCTTTCCCCCTCTGAAAACCGAATTGATTTTGATAAATAATACCATTAAGTTCGAAAAAATGTTGTAATTGTTCACTAATATATTTTTCGACAATTTTGTCTATAGACGAGAGCAGTGTGACTTGACGGTAGTTTGCATAATCGTCTCGCTTTCCTTTTTTATGTATAGGTCGAACACATCCCATTTTTAAATCGTCGGGGTATGAGCCCTCTGTTACACTACAATTAATTAGATCTGCGATAGCCCCCGATACATCCCCCCTATGCTTTTGATGTCAGATATCTTTATATTATCCGGCCCAGGTGCTTTCCGCTGATTAAGATTTTTTATTATTTTGTGTACTTGGTCTCTAGTAGCCTTTTGAAAATAAATGCTGCAATCGGCGGAACTGCAATGACTACTTGTGTCTAATAACTTTGTGCTACAATTAGGAATAATATCTGCAACTGCCATTTCAAATCTTGAAGCAAAATTGTCAACGATACATTTTGTTGTAAGGCCCTGTCCTTCAAACGCCTTTTGTACGACTTCATCAATAGATAGTGTCACTCGACCGAGTATATTATTTAAGATCTGGTACATTTTTTTTGTATTTTTAAAGTTATCTTTAATTTTTTTCATATAGTAATTGTTTCTTCTTATTTCTATAACTTTATGCAATTTATTGCGTGTTTTATTATATTCTAAACGAAGTTTAAAATCATAAGGATTTTGCCGCCATAATTTAAACAGATTATTTCTCTTCTCGGATAATCGCGTGACATTATCATTGATCCACGGGGCTCTAAAAACATGTGTCTTATTCTTAAAGTTACTTTTTTGTGTTGCCACCGTGGTTGCATTTTGAAAGGAGGATTTAATGAAGTTAAAAACATCGGTTGATGAATTCATATCGCTAGTTTGTAACCATTTTACACTTTTTAGTTCCTTATGAAGAATATTGAAGTCAACAACCTGTTTTGGAACACTCTGTACTGTGCGGTCCGTCCGGCAGGCTGCCTCGTCGACGGCCGCTAGAACGATAGCTCGATGGTCGGCTAGTATGATATCTAATACAGCCGTGCACGGACGTAATGTGGGCAAACGTGTGAAAATGTGGTCAATGCAAGATTTTGTTACTTTATTTAGTTTCTTTTCGATCCTTGTGTATTCCGATATACCACACATTAGTCCGTGCTCGCTTAGTGTTTCCAAAAATGACTGTCTATATGAATCTATGTGTTTCAGGTCGATATTTGTGTCACCAATTAACAATAGGTTTTGTTTTGAATCGTACTTCATGATATATTTGTCCAGTTCCTTTACAAACAAGCGTTTATTATAACGGGGTGGCCGATACACAGCACACAAAACTACCTCCTGGTCTGTGTTTATTTTTAATGTACCAGTAAAGTTTTCGAATGACCAGGTAAGATGTTGAATAGGAGTAAATTTAAAATGTGATCTTACATAGACAATAATGCCACCGCCCCGTTTATGAGAACGTAGTTGTGAGTACATAGTGTAACCTGACAAATTAAAAAGCTGTGCAATATTTGATGAAATACCGGCTTCTGTTAAAATTATGACATCAAGTGGTATCCTACAGTTATGAATAATCTCTTCTAATTTCGTGAAATTCTTAATCATCGATCGAATATTTATATGAATACATGAGACACTGAGATGACTGTTATTAGGCAATTTCTTGACAAAATCGTTTATTGAAGTGCAGTTATATAATTCTGTTACGCTAGTAACCATAATTTAACAAATACAAGATAATAAACAGTGGGAAATGGGATAGGCGTTTACTTATTACTGGTTTGTAAGATTGTTAGACTGCTTTTGAATACGATCGATATCTTCAATTGATCGGATATATAAAATTTTACTGTTCTCAGTTTTCCTAGCACAAACTTTCCCATCTCTGCACCATACAAATTTAAATGATTGATTCAACTGAGTTTTGGCAGTATACAATAAAGTTTTAATATGTTTGGTTAAGGCTTCCCTAATGAAAACACGGTCATCTGCTTTTTCCTGTGGAACCTGCGACATCAAAGTGCCCACGGTGAGACAGTTCTCCTTGCTGGCTGCAACCCACTGGCTCCGCGCAGCTGATGTCCTCATCTCGACAAGGATTGGTCCCGGTTTGTCTTTAGATCCTGGGAGTCGCGAAGATGACCGCACATCATTTTTATCCAGGTCCAGCTTAGAGGCTATGTTTCCTAGCAGATTCTGCACTTCTTTAGTAGAAATATTAGGCAGGCCTGCAATTTCTAAGCATGATGACAAGCTTTTCTGCTCGTAAGTGTTCATTCCCTGTTCTAGAGCCGACACCCTAAGTTCAAGGTTCTTGTTTTTATTTAACAGGTCTTGATTTTTATTTTCTAGATCTTTTATAATAGCATTCTGTTTTGAAATACTCTGCTCCATGGTACTCAACTGTTCAGTTACAAACTCCAAGGAAGCTTCGAGATTTTGGATTTCCTCTCTAAAGGTTTTCTTCAGCTCTCGGGAGATGTCTTGAACAAGTTTTCGAGTGTCAATAGGCTGAAAGTTGTGTCCTGTTTCGTGTTCGTCGTCACTATCTTCTGGAAGCAAAAATGAGGACCTACGAGACATATAAATCTTCTGTCAGGATGTTTGTCTGCGATACTTAACTTAACCGATTTTAAATTAAATTGGTACACCGTGAGCTGTCTGGTCCAACTCTCAAGTCGCAATTTTATTTTATTGCAAATTATTTGTTTATAATTAACTGACAGTCACAATTATCTGTTAACTGCAAAAGATTGTAACAGATGTCGATACTTTTCGACTGGATTGAGTATCTATTGAGTATAGATGGCACTGCCATGGTAAACCGACAAACGTGTCATATAAAGATTAATTTATTAATCTAAATAGAGCATACTTTTATTGTTTAAAACGCTTTCGAAAATAAACATATCCCCGCATACTTAAAGCAGATAATTATTTTTATTGAACTAAAAAAATTATTGCTAGAAATCACATTTATGGCAAAACAACGTTTGCCGGATCAGCTAGTATTATATAATCACTTTACAAATGTAAAGTGGCTTCGACTTGAAATATGTGGAACGTAGATCCATTTTAGACGTTTACATTTGAAAATTGCGATACAATTACCGTTATAAGCTAATAAAACTTGAAACTACTACTATCAGGTTCTTTAAATGCACAATGCGTTAGTGAGACCATTTGTAACACGCGGTACTGATCCTTATTCAAATCACACTGGGCTCATGAATGTGTGTATTCGCACTGTTATTGTTTGGGTAGTAAGTGTGTCTCTTAACTCTCAGAGCATGCCTGGACCAATTGGTTTCTGGATATTGTAGAGTTTGTAAACCTGTCAAAGACCTAATCTATACTATTTTAGAGGAAATATTAACTAAACAAAAAATTTTTTTTTTTCACAGAAAGTTGGCATTCAAATGGAAAGGTTTAGGGGAGGCCTACTAGGCAGAGGCGACTGCTACTACTAGATTAGTTAATGTAGCTTAATAATATATAATTAAAATTTAAATAATAAAAAAACTAATAATCTAGCTTAAGTATAGTAGAAATAAAGGCTTTATTTATTTATTTATTAAATAAATAAAACTTATACATGAAAGTAGATGCTGTAACATGCAACAGACCATATAATAACACGATCAGCGAATAATGTTCTAAACATTTAAAAAAATTGCGGAGGCAAGGCGAGACTTTACGCATATAAAACGACGAGGTATAAATAAAGTGAAACATGTCTTAAGTTAATTGAAACAGTTGATCAACATTTGAAAATCTATTTTAAACATCGATTTTTGTTGTTCCTTTGGAATTGAGATAAACTAACTTCGCTAAACTCGGAAACATCGGACGGATTTCGCGATCACAGCTATCCGAGACACGTAACAAGATATGGTAAAGGTAATGTGTGAAGCTTTACAAGTATATCTGTATAATCTATACTAATATTAAATAGCTGAAGACTTTTCAATGATTTAATATCAAGAAGTCAATCTTTATACTCTATAGTAATATTGAATAGCTGAAGACTTTTCTATGACTATCTAGAAGTCAGCGTAATAATAATAATAGTAATTGTAGCCACAGGTTGTAGATGTTGCTAAAACTTCTTTCTCATCTCAATGTCTAGATCTCATCTTAAATGATAGAGCCGCCTTAGGCTTAGGGCCTAGGGCTTACACAGCCAGGGATCTCGCAACTACGTTACCGGCCTTTTAGGTTACGGTATGCTCTTATATTCAAAGCCCCTAATTGGTATTTGTAAGTCTTTATTGGGTAGGTTGCATATAGCGATGGTGGCAGTGGGTGTTTAGGTAATTCAGACAGTTTAGTCATCAAGAATATACAAACAAATACTGTTTGTAAGTAACACTCGGGTCTACTTCTATGTAAGTAATGAAAAAGTTTGCAATCGCCTCCTTAAAAGTGTGAAACTGTTAAGGCGTATTTAGGACACTAATGGAGCTCTCTCATAAAACATCCTCGTTACGTGACATGTCAAAATCTAAGCGCAAGATAGCTGAGAAATATTCTAAAGGAATTTTATACCTCGGAACATTCAAGGATATGACGGGTAATGTTAATTTTTGACTTTATTTTAGATGTATTTTTAAGCATTCGATACCTTGGCTACCAAATTTCACTTAGAGATTATTTTTAATTACAGCTTGTGACATTAAAAAAACATCTTTTGCCTGCCTTTTCTTGATTAAATGCATGTTTAATATTATTATTTAAGTAATATTCTGATATCGAGAATATTTAATATTAATTAAATAACTTTTCAATACAATTTCTGGTGGTTTTAGGATATTAATGTAATATTTTTTTATATTTCATTTTATGAAAGTAAACTTTAATAGGTTTTTAATTGTATAAATTCATACTTTTACAAAGGTTTCTTTAAAGAACTACTCCTTTATTTTTTTTAATAAAAATATCCGGCAAAAATATCCTGTTTACGCTAAGAGCATGCAGGCAATTTGTAAAAATGTCAGCTGGCATATCCTTAGTGACGTAACGTAACTCGTAGTTTATATTTGATGTATGGTAATGATCCAATGAATCCGATCAAAAAGTTTTATTTAAATATAGGATTTTACGAGTATTGCATGAAAAGTCTTTTCGATCTATTAAAATACGCTCTAAGGTAACAGTAGCGTTTTTCTATTTTTATTTAATATCAATTTATTTAGTAGTCGTTGGAACAGCAGTGGAATTTGTATCAGAAGAATTAGATCCAGGTTCAATTTTCTCTGCCAAAACAGTCGTGGTATCAGCTGTTATTCCGTGTACTGGTGTAGCATCGACCAAAGCTCTGCTAGTTATTCTTGATTTCATCTTGTTTTCGCAACCTACATACACGTTAACAGATATGGGATATCCATATAACGACTGCAGTCGAAGGACGAGGTATTTATGACGCAGGCCCCCTCGAATTATCTCGATTTTTGGTCCACGACCTATACCCAGCCGGTCAACTATTCTGAAGTATGTTATCTGGAAAAACTTGAATGTCACTAGTGAATGGATGAGTTTGGTCGCTTCTATATATGCGTAATTTGAAAGTGCCTGTTGAAAATTTTAAAAATCGACCAACAACATATTTGTACAATTATCAACAACCAAAAATTAATTTACAGTAAAATAGTAGATCTGCTATACAAAAGAACGGGAGCGAAATTGGCGGGCATATTTTAATGATGCCCATGGAGTTTTTGTCCACAGACTATCTTTTGAAACGAACACTACAAGCCGTGTAGTGAGAACCAAGGAACGTTCGCCGAGGAAGACTTAAGAGCTTAAATTCTAAAGGGATTCATTGTCTATAAATTATAGTTCGCATCTCAAAGGCAAACAAATGCTCGTCAACCCTCAGCTAACACATTTCGAGTGCTTCAGTAATCGTGTTCAGCGAAAGTAGAACTGGTGAATAATGTAATTTTTCGTTTATAACCGAATATGATAGACGCCAACAAAAGACGTAATAACTAATCTCTAAGTAATACGGTAAGGAAAATACTTACAGGACACTGAAAAATTCTCCCATATTTTGCATAAACTTTTCTGAAAGGTACTCCCTCTTTATACAGTCTATCTTGGGCGACTAAGAAATCGTTCCTTTTGAACATTCCCACATAGAAGTCTCTGCCGATTGCTATGTTTATGAAACAAAATACAATTATCACAGACACTCTCATTGTTAGAACGTGTTAAATTAAAATTGTAATTATTGCATTGGTTTTATGGGGTCGCGATAAGAATGGGAAATCTTTACTAAAAATGCATAATAAAGTTTATGTTGCTTAAGTTGGTACACGTTTTACGCATATTTTTAGAACTGAATAACTCTGAGTACCGTATCATTATTTTGGGGAAGATATCACGTTTGTTAAAGTCCCTTATATTTTAATTCATTCTATTTTTTATGTTTGCACTTTTATGCTTTTTTATAGTGGCAACCGAACTACATCATCTGTGAAGAGTCTGGTGACAGACGATCTGGTGACGTCTCAATAATATCGTTCCCGTTATATCCCTTTGGCTATGGAACTCTAAAAACAATTATAAATCTTATAAACGAGTGTTTCTAACTGCTACCTAATATGAAATACGAACAATACAATATTTATTGAGAGGTACATGTGATGCAGGGATTATTGTCAGGTTGTCACTCGAACAGGCGCCTTTAATAAAAATTTCCAATATGCATCCTTGTTCATCTTGAAAGCTGTCGGTAAGAGTTTGCGAGATTTCACAAGAATATTGCATATAAAATTGTGAAGAACAAACATATTTGCAATGACTTTCAGAACTATTTGCATTGATATAGGTTTATTTGATACGATGTCCTTTCAGTCTCTTGATGTAACGCCACGAAAGACTGACGAAATATATTACTCAATAGATGATTTAATTATATGAACGTAAAGATTAATGTCCTAATTAAACTTTAAGTTCTCAATTCAAAGCCAGAGACGCGCAAAAGGAATTTGTCAATAAACTTCGCCACTCTTTATAATTAATATTTACAAAATGTTAATGAGCTGTAATCAATCGCGAAAATAAAGTTATTAATAAATTAATAAATAACAAACATCGAATAGAACACTGTCAATTCAAAGTAAGTAAGGATCTTCTTTTAGTTAAATAAAAACAGGCGTTATAATTCTATAATCTTTGTAAGCGAGATTATGAATAATTACATTTTTATTATTATTTATGTTTTCTACTAACAACAAAACTAATAATACATTATAATCAGAAAAGATATAATTATTCGATGTTAATAAAAGATCGAAAACACTCTTACACTTACAAATAAATACCGCCGCAATCACAAATAAATTTCCTCTTTAGAAGAAGATAAATACAAAACAAAGAGCCTGACTTGCAATGACCAATTATGAACCAAATTGTGACAAATTAACTCATTATTCTGTGGAATAATGAATAAAACAATGGAGCTAATTTCAGTGAAATCCAATGTAATGTCAGATAATCTTTGGACGGGACGGGATCTTTTATTAGGTAATGAGGTGAGACAAAGTTACTAAATCACTTTTACAGTTCAATTTATTGTTGGTTACTTTCTATTATGATTTCTAATTTGGGAAATAAGAAAGTTACGTCCATTTTTTGTCTGTTAAATAACAAAAATCTGAAAGAGATATTAATAAATTAGTTTATAAGCTCAATAATTAAGGGATCAGTTATAAGAGACAGTTTAAAGAAATAATTTAGGCGATAGATTGTGATTGCAAGTCCCTGTTTTGTGAATTTAACTCTGTCCCAAGTTGACTGACTTTAGAGACTCCAATTTAAGAGAAACATGTCCTATCTATAGCAAGAGCTCGATTTATAAATAAGGTATATATGCTATTAACTATTTATTTACTTCATTACATTACAGAGGATAAATGAATTTGACGGAAAATGATAAAAGTCGAATAATTCTTAAGACGTGAGCGTTCAGCACGGATTACGCCAAATACCACGTCATCAATCAATATGATTGAAATGATACGATTTTGATTTGTGACGTACTATATTCTGTTTGTAGGACGAGAACAGCTTTAGTCTGAAAAATTAAAAAGGTGTGCCTCTTAGGGACCGTTTGAAGAAGTACCATTAGCTCTCTCTATCCCGTTAATATTTATCGTACTTGATTCGTTAAAAAATGAAATCGTGAAATGTATGACAACGATATCATTACCATTCTGATCGTTGAAGTAAAAAATATTTTTTTTAGAACTAATATTAGGAAACGACAAGTCAAAATCGGTGTAGCCATTACAGCACATAAAAACATGAAATTAGCGTAACGCGCACCATTTTCTTTATAAAATATATCCCGCACACAATTAATGTAGCAGTGAGGTTGTAAAAAAGAAAACGCTCAAAATTTATAACAAAATACTTAAGAAACTTATTCCAATTTTGCTGTACAAAAGAAACTCTCAGATTATGAATGAAGACGTGTTAAGTGAACGCCTACTGACAATAGAATATGGGGAGCGTTGTTAGCACTCAAATCCGGCTTTCAAACTAATGTGTGTATTTATAAGCAATTTCCTCCTAACTGTGGTGTATACGGGTGTCTATTCGTGAAGACACGTAAAGATTCTTTACTATATTATATTAAAGAATCTTTATTATAATATATTTCATAATTAATTTATATCTGATTATTATTGTATGGTTAAGTTAGTTTTATAGTTTGCTGAATTTGTAAAAACAAGAACCAGAGATACTATATTGTACTCCTTCCTTAAGGGCCGGCAACGCACTCTTTAATGGGTGTTTATGGGCTGCGGCTGTTCCCGTTTAGGTTACCCGCAAGCTCGTTTGCCCCCCTATTTTATAAACAAAAAAAAGTAAAGATTAAATACAACAAAAGATGACAGTATAAATTTACAGGTATATTGGTGATGAGGTTGTATGTTCCAAAAATCTTTGAAAGTTGAAGACATTAGCTGTTCTTTTCTTTTATTTATAATGACAACATGTTTTCCCTAAATCTACAAAATACATTTTTGAAAAAAATACACACTCATACATATACAGTAAAATACACTATATAATATAAACAGTAAATCTAAATGAAATCCTAAACCTTATTAATATATTAAACTATTATATAATATATGTACAGTATCATTAAAATTACTTACTAATTATATTATTACGGGATAATTTACGTACATTAAAAGTTGAAGGTAAACAGGCTCAGCACGCGTAAAAAAGATTTTACCTTTTTTTTCTCGTAGCCCTTGCATTACTGAGAAGAGAAAAGAGGAAATTTATTGTGATAACTCAAATTGACAATATCACAATATCACATATCACTAATTCTGAACTAACTAACTAAGGATTTTTAATTTTTTAGTTATGGATTTTTGATTTTTCTTTTTATCCTTGGTCATATTTTTTTTTCCAGCTACATTCTGGATGATTTTGAAAATAGTAACATGATATAAGCTTCTTATACATACGTTTACGTTCGGGATAATATACTGTATGTTTTAAACAGTACCAGGGTCTACGTTATAATGAAAGAGGTCATGTATAGGAAAAATCCACTTTTAGCTAAATCTTTTTTATACCTTGAGAGATTGCCAGTCTTATCTTGGTTTTTTCCCTTTAAAGTTTTATACCATTGATGTTAAACACATACATTCTGCATATTATTGAATTTATATTGAATTCCACTGCAAACGCATTTGAAAAATAACAATAATAAATACAAGTTGATTAGTTCAGAAGCCATTTAAACCGTCTCATCAGAAGGAGCCGTGCCTTTGTGCGTGACTATCCATAGATTAGTCTTAGCCTTAAATACTTCGGGTATATATAAATTTGTATTTAAATGTGTGTACAAACAAGTACAGCTAGTGGAGAGCCAATGTTCGGCAAGCGCAGGAGAGGATCCTGGATAAGGCTTCGTCATCAGCGCCAAAGACCCTCCTCATGCCATGTATATATTGTCGCAGCTTGGGGGTCCGTAAATGGATTTCTTTTCGTCAAAGGAGTATGTATTAATATATTAAGATACATTTTACAAACGCTCAGTTAGCCCCAAGTTAAGCCATTAATAGCTTGTTTCTTGGTAATAAAATCAGACCACATAAATGTCGACCGTACCGAGGATCGAACCCGGGACGCACTATCGGTAGTCCGGCATGGTGACCATTGAGCCAATCGGGTCTTTTGTGGTTTTTTGGAATTGTCTTTACTATCTATACTATCATTTCGCTGCGCTTGCAATTTTTCATGCATATCGTATCGCCCCAAAGAGGCTAGCTTTTTATTGATAAGATTATTTTTTATGTTCTGCTTCCGGTATTATTTTACAGTAAACATACCTACTGTGAAATGAAGATTTAGTTAAAGAGTAATCGATATTTATTGCAAGGTTTAATACATACGACGCTCTTTTAGCGTAATCTCCGTAATGGCATTCAAAATTCATTGTAAGCCACACAAAGGCGTTAGGGCGTTACACACGAACCGGAATCGGGCATCGGTTGTACGAGTCAAGAGCACGGACCGAAAACATCGCCAAATAAATTCCACAAAGGGTCCCTTCACTATTGTCCGTCCGGGGCAGATAAATTATAATGGCTTTTCATATGAAATGGGTTTGTATTGAATTGACGACATTTCAGTGTTTTTTTAGAGGGAATGTTGAATTTGAGGTGAGTAATGGTGTATAGTTTAAATCCTACGAATAAAAATTATTATATATAATTCGCAAGCTGGTAATCCTAAGTGGTTATCTATCGTTAAAAGACAACAATTTGAAACATTTTTATATAGTAAAAATACACATTTTTTATTGATGCAATTGGCGCAAATATGAGGTGGATTTCCCCGAGGTTTCCCTTGTCAGCCACTTTGAAGTGTGTGAAAAAGAGTTTCCTTATTTCTTAAGACGGTTTAGTTTGAAGTATACGCAAGACGGGAAACGATATAATCTTATACATTAGAGTAGTTTTAGTTCACAAAGCCTTGGCCACCTTATTCGATTCCCGAACCTCAATTTACAATCTTTCTCATATGATACAGCTGAAGAGTGTGTTTTAAACGGTTCGAATTGAAATATTGCCAACGCATCGTAATAAATACGTAAATATTATTCATCGATTTTAAATAATACTACTGCCAAATTATCTGTCAAAATATTCTTCACTTACAGCATAAACAAATAAATTAACGAGTAACTTTAAGAGCTTCACTGAAATAGTTCGAGGTGTTATATTGGCCTATAGTTTAACTCGTTCGTATGTATAGTAGCAAAAAAGTTTAATCTGCAGTGTCTTTCGATTCGAAACTTTTTTTAAATATATTTTTAATAATTTACACAATAGTATATAAGTTTATACAATAGTATATAAGTATATAAATTTTATTTTTTATTATTGTTATATGAAAATTCATACGATGTTATGTTAACTCATCTCGTAGAAATATAGCTAGCTGGTCCCCACGAAGAGAAAAGCTTGACAATTTAATTAATAACAATAAATTTAACAATGTCTGTTGCCTACATTATAGTGGAGTATAGGACATATATGACCTATATTATAGTGGCGGGAATCGCTTCTATCGTTAAAGTTAAAAACAAATACACCTATAGATTTTTGGAGAACTTATCAGTTCTGTGGAATGTTAGAGCCTTTGGTAAACGTGTAATTAAAAACAATTCACACACCCATTAATTTTCTACAGACATTTTTGAAAAGACGCAAAGATTTAACTAACAAAGCCCGTTGAGATAGAAATAAGGATCGAAGGCTATCGTATTTTCGTTTTGCCATTTATGTAAGCAACTGCTCACTTGGGCACACTAAAACGAGGGAGCCGAGATAATTAAAGTACCCACATTATCAGAGGTCACTTGGATCTAAATAATTAAATGCGCAATTCGTTAGGCCTGAATATTCTAAGGTTTTTTTCTAATAAAAATTAAAAGCCTACTGAAATACTATTGCAATACGAACATAGTCCGTCGCTGCATAATTTCATGTGAGTTCGGAATAATGTGACTTATTCACTGCACATTTCGGATGCTTTTTTTTTCGCCCATTGAATAGCCGACGCTTTTAAGCAGACGTGGATACGGTCAGAATGGTGACAGGTGTCGGATTCGAAATTATCACTAAGTTGTCATAAGTTGTTACGTTACGATGGTGTTAATATGGCAACATTACAACTTATAATATTTGCGTGAAAAATAATATTATGATGAAATAAACACACTTCTGAAATTGATTATTATATTTCGTATAATCGAATCATTATAAATGTCGCATCAAAAATTTCAATTTGCAATTCTTTCTGAACTAACACGGCATGTAACTCAGCGAGGCGAGCCGTCAAGAAGTAAATTAAACTGTCAATCACTATAGAGGGAACCACGAGCTTTGTATAAATATTCATATTCCGTTGCGTTTTAATTGTGTTATCACTTACAAAGCTTGTTTCGCTACCATTGCGACGAGAATTTTGCTATCGTGATCAACTACACTCTCGCTATCCACGACTTCCAGTATATAATACTGGGATGTATATTGTGATTTTCATAATTTGAATATGGTACGTGCGGTATCATCAATAATGTGATTCCATCAGTCATGAAATAGGAGCCTTCACTTTTATAACTTTACAATAAATGTCATTAAATAACTACATTCGAGGCTCCCGCAACAACGACAACGGAATGGAAATCTATTTGACGTGTGTTTGTATATATCTTATATATAAAATTCTCGTGTCACAGTTTTCGTTTCCATACTCCTCCGAAACGGCTTGACCGATTCTCATGAAACTTTGTGAGCGTATTGAGTAGGTCTGAGTATCGGCTGACGTCTATTTTTCATCCCCCTAAATGTTAAGGGTGGTCCACTCCTTATTCTTTTTTATTTTTTTGGACATAATTTCTTATTCTTTAATTTTCTATGATACAGCATACAAAAATACATACAACTCTAATTTTTTACCCCTCTACGATCAACCCCTATTTCAGAAAATCACATGTATGGCAAAACAACGTTTGCTGGGTCATATTATACACATATATATGAGTGTGAGTATGAGTGACAACTCAAGGTGGATCTAATTTACATCGTATGATTGTTTTTATTAGGAATAAACATTAACATTAAGGCTTACAAAATAATCCCAGATTGAATTACTTCACATTTTCTGATTCTATTCAACAGCAACACTCTGAGATACGAAATAATTACAATAACTTATAAACACTGCAATACAAATATATAAGTTATAAAATTCAACTATGCACAAATGGTATTGTGAAATGATTTGACTTCGTCATTAAATCACCATCTTGTGGCGACTTCAAAGGGAATAAAAGTAATGCCTCTATTGTCAAAGATTTGATAAAAGACTGTCATTCATTACACGAAATGCCAAAAATAAGGATATCAAGGGATTTGAAACCTTTGCGAAGTAATGAAGCATGGTACAATATCAGCGTATTTTCTATGGGTGTATATAATATTTTATACCTTGCAATACATTAAACTCCCCTAAGCATGTTATAAAGACATTGTTTTTTATTTAAGTATCAATAAAAGGTACTTCAACCGTTGTAAAATAAAGATGTCGGTCGGATTCACTAAATACACGTCTTAAATAGGGTTTTTTGTGGATTTAGAAATGTTTTCGTATAGCTAGCACAAGAGTTCAAAAAGTAAGAGAAAATAATATATAATATAAAATAATAATAGTTTATTGTTGTTTTCATTTATAGTGTTTAGGTTGTCTGTTTAATTATAAATATTGGTATATTGCTTAGCATTACGTATAAAAGTCTCATCGTATTTATATCAACTGTAGTGAGTCTTAAGATGTATGTGTAAATAAATGTTAGAAAGATTGCTGTTGTGCAAATGTGTTTTTTTTTTGGTCAAAACGATTGCAAAATACGACACTTTTGAAATTTAGATTTCGTTATATTGCGATATGATATTCATGCTATTAAATAAACTTATATAATGTACACTAGTACAACTGATAAAATACTTACATATAAACATTATATATGACGCCCAGACCGCTGCCAATAAATGCTTTTCACATAAATGTTGGCAATAAAATGATCAGTAAGGATCTGATTTTCATTTGAAAAACAATACGTACAGTTTGTCTATTTCTGGAGTTTACGTACAAGTGTTAGTATAAGCAGGTAATTGTAGTGATAGGCGACAACTTAAAACCACTGTGATGTACATTGTGTTAGGATTTTAATTAATTAGGTATACAGTAATTCAGTAATAACATAAGTGCTACTTATTCGAAACAAAAAGGTTATTTTTAAACATGACAGTCCACGCCTTCCGACAACCCGCGCTCGAATGAATCTTCTAGGAATGGCCGGTAGATGTCGTACATGTAGGTAGGTACAAATTTAGATATATTGAATAAGCGCTTAGCCGCCTTTTAATAATAAGAACTGTGAACAAAACAAAATTAAGATTACTTTATGAAGATATCCTAACAGACGGCCGTCCTGATCCCGGAATGTCCCCATTCCGTTCCGGCCATCCGTAATTTGAGTATGTCCTCATACGGTGATATTATTATTTTTAACAGCTTATTACTATCTTACATGCCGAGTGAGATCTTAATTCGATTAATAGATCATTATTATTCAACTAATAATAATTACTGTTTGGTACTTATACACATTTCTTCTAAGTAGGCTGTAATTTTAACACATTGCATTGTACATAGAATTCACATTGCTTTCACGCATTAGTGACAGCAGTTAATTTAAATGATACAGAGCTGATGTGAAGACTGATGATAGATATCAATAAATACACAGTTAAAACACAATGTTGTTGTGGGTTAACATACCAAGATATTAAACATTATACAAACCAATTCTGAGCTTAATTATTTACTATACTGACTACAGTGTTTTAAATTGGCGTAAGTAATCTTTAATTATAAATTAGTATTGTTTGAATCATAATTATTAAGTAAGTACGGGTATATTAGGACTATCTTACAGAAGCTACAAGTCAGGTTCAATAAAGTTATCCCATGCTGCTGAAATTTTATGCGGGGACCTGTAACAGAAGTAAGACCTGTAATTCAGGAGTATGGCCATAGGAGTCTTGATGTCGTTTTATGAACCTTTAGCTAGTATTGAGTAAGTAGTAAGTATTTAAGTAGGTAATTCATGGGTATATTACCTAATTAATACCTTTGGACATATTACCAATATATTTAATAAATTTACTGGTTGCTTTTCTATACCTAAGTATACTACACCTTGTCCATATCAGGGAAAGTGAAAGAACTTTATACTTAGGGCAATAGTTTTATGTCAGTAATAGTTTAATAATAGTTATAGTTTACGTGGCAAAACCTGATTATCAGATTGTGTTCATCTTAGGGGAAATTAATTGATTAAACATGATAAATTTCATGTAGGTACATCAGGGTACGTAATTAGGGGAATTTTATACATTAAGGGTATACCATAGTTCACATAATGTTGAAATAGGTACTTCAAGGTGATTAGGGGATGCTTAAACATTAATTTTATTTCATGGTTCACATTACTTTAAATAAATTAGGGGATAGTTATACATTAGGGGTATTTCATAGTAACATTACTTCAAATTACTTAGGGGATGTATATTCATTAGGGGAATTTCATATTTCACAATACTTTAAATTAATTAGGGGATCCATCTTGTGGCGACTTCAAAAGGAATGAAAGTAATGCCTCTATTGTCAAAGATTTGATAAAAGACTGTCATTCATTACACGAAATGCCAAAAATAAGGATATCAAGGGATTTGAAACCTTTGCGAAGTAATGAAGCATGGTACAATATCAGCGTATTTTCTATGGGTGTATATAATATTTTATACCTTGCAACACATTAAACTCCCCTAAGCATGTTATAAAGACATTGTTTTTTATTTAAGTATCAATAAAAGGTACTTCAACCGTTGTAAAATAAAGATGTCGGTCGGATTAACTAAATACACGTCTTAAATAGGGTTTTTGTGGATTTAGAAATGTTTTCGTATAGCTAGCACAAGAGTTCAAAAAGTAAGAGAAAATAATATATAATATAAAATAATAATAGTTTATTGTTGTTTTCATTTATAGTGTTTAGGTTGTCTGTTTAATTATAAATATTGGTATATTGCTTAGCATTACGTATAAAAGTCTCATCGTATTTATATCAACTGTAGTGAGTCTTAAGATGTATGTGTAAATAAATGTTAGAAAGATTTCTGTTGTGCAAATGTGTTTTTTTTGGTCAAAACGATTGCAAAATACGACACTTTTGAAATTTAGATTTCGTTATATTGCGATACGATATTCATGCTATTTAATAAACTTATATAATATACACTAGTACAACTGATAAAATACTTACATATAAACATTATATATGACGCCCAGACCGCTGCCAATAAATGCTTTTCACATAAATGTTGGCAATAAAATGATCAGTAAGGATCTGATTTTCATTTGAAAAACAATACGTACAGTTTGTCTATTTCTGGAGTTTACGTACAAGTGTTAGTATAAGCAGGTAATTGTAGTGATAGGCGACAACTTAAAACCACTGTGATGTACATTGTGTTAGGATTTTA
This sequence comes from Pontia daplidice, assembly GCA_963693355.1. Classification (NCBI taxonomy): domain Eukaryota; kingdom Metazoa; phylum Arthropoda; class Insecta; order Lepidoptera; family Pieridae; genus Pontia; species Pontia daplidice. The sequence continues at coordinate 1,730,016 of CAVNZL010000025.1, read as the reverse complement.
ATTAATTAGGTATACAGTAATTCAGTAATAACATAAGTGCTACTTATTCGAAACAAAAAGGTTATTTTTAAACATGACAGTCCACGCCTTCCGACAACCCGCGCTCGAATGAATCTTCTAGGAATGGCCGGTAGATGTCGTACATGTAGGTAGGTACAAATTTAGATATATTGAATAAGCGCTTAGCCGCCTTTTAATAATAAGAACTGTGAACAAAACAAAATTAAGATTACTTTATGAAGATATCCTAACAGACGGCCGTCCTGATCCCGGAATGTCCCCATTCCGTTCCGGCCATCCGTAATTTGAGTATGTCCTCATACGGTGATATTATTATTTTTAACAGCTTATTACTATCTTACATGCCGAGTGAGATCTTAATTCGATTAATAGATCATTATTATTCAACTAATAATAATTACTGTTTGGTACTTATACACATTTCTTCTAAGTAGGCTGTAATTTTAACACATTGCATTGTACATAGAATTCACATTGCTTTCACGCATTAGTGACAGCAGTTAATTTAAATGATACAGAGCTGATGTGAAGACTGATGATAGATATCAATAAATACACAGTTAAAACACAATGTTGTTGTGGGTTAACATACCAAGATATTAAACATTATACAAACCAATTCTGAGCTTAATTATTTACTATACTGACTACAGTGTTTTAAATTGGCGTAAGTAATCTTTAATTATAAATTAGTATTGTTTGAATCATAATTATTAAGTAAGTACGGGTATATTAGGACTATCTTACAGAAGCTACAAGTCAGGTTCAATAAAGTTATCCCATGCTGCTGAAATTTTATGCGGGGACCTGTAACAGAAGTAAGACCTGTAATTCAGGAGTATGGCCATAGGAGTCTTGATGTCGTTTTATGAACCTTTAGCTAGTATTGAGTAAGTAGTAAGTATTTAAGTAGGTAATTCATGGGTATATTACCTAATTAATACCTTTGGACATATTACCAATATATTTAATAAATTTACTGGTTGCTTTTCTATACCTAAGTATACTACACCTTGTCCATATCAGGGAAAGTGAAAGAACTTTATACTTAGGGCAATAGTTTTATGTCAGTAATAGTTTAATAATAGTTATAGTTTACGTGGCAAAACCTGATTATCAGATTGTGTTCATCTTAGGGGAAATTAATTGATTAAACATGATAAATTTCATGTAGGTACATCAGGGTACGTAATTAGGGGAATTTTATACATTAAGGGTATACCATAGTTCACATAATGTTGAAATAGGTACTTCAAGGTGATTAGGGGATGCTTAAACATTAATTTTATTTCATGGTTCACATTACTTTAAATAAATTAGGGGATAGTTATACATTAGGGGTATTTCATAGTAACATTACTTCAAATTACTTAGGGGATGTATATTCATTAGGGGAATTTCATATTTCACAATACTTTAAATTAATTAGGGGATGCTTAAACATTAATTTTATTTCATGGTTCACATTACTTTAAATTAATTAGGGGATGTATATTCATTAGGGGAATTTCATATTTCACTTTAAATTTATTAGGGGAAGTAATAAATAATATAATAAATATCGGTGTAAGATACAGACTGGTTTTTCCTCGATATCCTTAGGTGATGATGAGACAACTTTACAGACAGCCATTAACACAGCAATTATTTCTGGTTTTGTACATTAGATAGGTGATCCTGTAATGAGATTAAGGGTGGAAGGGTCAGGGATATGGTCATTCATCTATTTATAATATAATAGTCATAGTAGTATATTTGAGTCAGTTTTTGTTTTTATAATAAACGTAATATAAGTAGCCTACTGCGAATTTAATTTATTTGTATTACACGGACTTCTTAAGTTGATTCATTCATTATTGTCAATGTCAGTCTCTTCACTTTCATCTCCGGCTGACTCGCTATTATTAGACGGGGTATCGGTTTCGGTAAATGTTATCCATTTCTTAATTTGATCTGCTGGATAAACACTTTTGTACGTACGTTTAGTAAAGCCAGGTATGCTCGTTATTTCATATCTGTCATGATCTAATACTGCGCTGATCTTAGACGAACCTCTATACTTTTTAACGAGTTTCTTGCTCCTACCGTCAGCCGGCAGACAATGATTTGGTATCATTACCAGGTCTCTCTCATTAAAGAATTTAGTAGGAGCTTTATTCCTGTCATCATACTCCTTCATCTGACCCTGGGTTTTTTCTACATGTCTTTTTGCTTTACTACGTACTTCATCAATTTTGGTTAAATCAGAATCTTCATTCTCCTGCAGGGCATTTTGAATAATTCCCTCGCTTGTGTTCGTTGTCCTTCGTCCAAATACTATTTCAGATGGAGATGTCCCAATACCCTTGTTAATAGTATTGTTGAGACTCCACTGTACCTTACCTAAATGCGTGTCCCATTCTCTTTCATCTGAACCATGGTTCGATGACGCTAGAGAGTCTAAAATTGACCGATTGTAACGCTCGATTTGTCCATTGGCGCGTGGAGTAGCTACTGCATTAAGTACATGCTTAACACCAATGGATTTGACATAGTCTCGGAACGATGCCGAGGTGAAACTTGTTCCCCTATCAGAGACTATGACTTTCGGACAACCTATAACATCAAATATGTCTTGTAATATCCGAATAGTAGTCTTGCTCTTCAAGTTCTTCGCAGCTCTTATAAAAATGAACTTGCAAAATCCATCTATTACAGCAAAAATGTAGGAGATGCCCAATTTGCTTCGAACAAATGGACCTAAGTGATCCATGTGTAACTAGGTAACAACAATAGGAAATGGTTAAGGATAAACCAGCGTCATACAATTCTACAATTACAAGGACATAACTACATTACTCAACAGACATAGTCATTGCAAGAAGCGCCCATCAAGGACTGGACATCTATTTGCGACAAGACTGATACTTGTACATTAGCTTATTCTTGGCCACAAGTAAAAATCAAGAACAAAATATTTTTATGACGATTAGCCTCTCACGGTGAGATGCCATTTTCGAACTCAGATGAGAGAGAACGAACGAAGTCAGTGTGAGTGTGAACAATGCACCCATTTCGGTTACTAATATCGAGAACTCTCGGCGAGACTTCTCGACAAGTTCGGCTGTAAACCATTCTGGGATATTTCATCAAAATCGTTTCGGGCACTGCATATTATAAACAAAAAGGAGACAAGTTATGTATTAATTAATTGAAGGAAGTTGAAGGAAGAAAAGAAAGACGCTGAATTGAATAAAACCTACACGAGTCTTTATGTCTCAAATTCATATCATTTGATATTTTAAAAATGAGCAGATGATCCGTGTGGAGCCAAAAAGTACACTGGTACCTATGGTAAGGTGGAAAACTCATAGCTTCTAAGGTTCTAGAATTGTGGAAGTTTTAAAACTAATACAGTACAGCGTTGTTTCTAACAAATATTAGTCACGGCGATCGTAAAATATATAAATTATATACCTGAGACTATTCAATTGAAAAATACACCCATGATCGTTTAGGTTGCACAAACAAAGATAGCGCTTATTAAATGTATTCGAAAAACCTAAAATAAAACTATTATTAATTTCTTATTGCAACGCATATCCGCGTTCCTTTTCCCTTAGTAATATCCGTGATCTAGACGTTTGATCGCGATCATTTTGTATTCGTCGTTGGTCTTCAATTACATGTATATTCGCTTCTATAAATATACACTGTTTTACAACTCAAGATTCGTTTTTGAATCATATATACATTTCCAACACCTCGAAGAAAGGAGACATAAGACTTATGTGATTTGTGTGTATAGATCGATTCGTAATCATTTCGTACAAATTCGCGGCATATAACAATTTCTCTACAGTTTAGTATACAATCTTGTAAAAGGGAAGGAAAATCAATGCAATTTATCTATTCTCTGTGACAGAAAATAAAAATGAATAATAATCTTCAAGATTTTCGATTCCCTGTGATAACTCAACTAACATTGTAACTTTTGTTATCACATTGTATTTTATAAGGAAATCTAAAATCGAAACATACATCATACAATTGAACGACTCGATTCAGTATTGACCCTAAAGGCGTTCTTATGATTCTCATAGAATCCGAAAAATGTCAAAGCGACCATCTGAGAATGGAAACGAAATAAATCACGTTTCGTTGGCTTACTTATTAGTACTTATTCGTATAGAATAAAAAAAGAAATAAATCAGTTAACTGTAATCTTTTAACTAGATTAGTTTTTATCTTTAGATCTTTTTCTGACAAATTTGCTTTTTAATAAGGAACAAAAAGCCTTTAGTTAAGGCGGTGCGTCTGAATTTCTTTAACTAAAGACTAAGGTTTTAAATGTACGACAACTATGATTTATTAAACTTGAGTAAGACTTTCGTAAAAGCTACAATTAATTTTACAAGAAAGGCCATAATACCGATAAATGGATTTTATATAATTCACTGTTTCTAAAAAGATATTTTCTCAAAACTTATTTCAACCACAAAGAGATGATTCCTTATATGTGTACCACGAAATAGAGTCATTTAAATGCAACAGATGCGGCCAAAATAATTACAAGAGAATAAGACACCGTTCACAGATCGGCGCAGGCGCATCAACGACTTGACGTGAACCTTGAAATGTTCTTAGATCGCGCATGTGTATCTGACCCATTTTCACGTGAATTTACGATACTATATTGCGAAACAAGTGATCTCTTTCAATAGGTTTCAACGCACCAAGAATGCTTAAGTATTCTAAAGTCTAAGCAATTCCATTTCGTTCGAAGTTGGTTGCTTAATGTTTGATTGTTTCGATGAAATAATCAAGGTACGAAACATGAGATGCATTAGAATATAAGAATTAGTGAATTAATCATATAATTTATTTCTTACAAATAGACGAAACATTCAATAAGTAAGGATCCATTATAAAACGTAGGTGGATGTAGATTTACTAAGGCTACCAATTTTTATATGGATGTATCGTTACCATGGTAACAAGGTCGCTATAGTAATATCAATCGAGTTTATTAGAAAAAAATCAGTATGTTGTGGTATTACATTTATAAATTTAGAACAAATAATTTTATACAGTAGTTTTAGTAATAATTAGTAAATGCAGCGAACCGTTTGTCTTGGAAAAACATGAGATTCGTCATTGCAGATTGCAGCTGTCACTATGTATATTTGCGAGTTATTTACGCAATCTGCTAACACGTATTTGATGTAAACAGCAAATTATAATCAAAATACGATCACTAAAAATTGACTTCAAAACATATTTCTTCTTCCTAAACATAACATAACAACATAACGTAACATCCTATTTAACGATGCCACTGGACTTTAAACAAGTGTGAGTATAAAATAAAAAAGATCTTGTCTAAAAATCAAAAATACGTTGGAGTAATTTCGCGATATCTGAATCTTAGCTAAGCCGTGTGTTTGTAGGTACAAATGACTAGGACATTCTCAATTTTGCCTTTTATTAACAGAAGTGTTAAATCTAGTAAAATACTGTATAATGGTTTCAAACGCGATTTATAACTTTATGCCAATATGATAGATTATTTATTTACCGTGAACACGGTTACACTATTTTATTCAATTGATGTGATCACCGTCAGAAACCGTTTTGGGACTAAGACACCTGATTACCTGAGAGATTACCTCATCTTATTCGCTGTATCGGCATGTGAAATGAAATACAGGAAAATTCATTCATGCCTAGCTGGTTGTGTTGTGATTCGCCGAGTGTTCGTTCGCGACCGGCGCTTATGTCTGATTGGGCTTGATAGTGAGGAATCGCTCCTTGACGTTTTAGACGAAGATGACACAGAACAATAATAACTGCGTGACCGTCTCCGCTTTCTACTAACCACCCGTTCTGATGAGGAAGTACATGGACAAAGAAATACTTCTATAGCGACGTGCACGTCGTGTTCTACGAAATGAGTGCTTGTGGCGACTTCGGGATGAGTAGTTTATCGGGACCTGCTACGAGTGCGAGTCCTCCTATGATCGTTACGCCTCCTAGGTCGCGGTATATGTTGCGTCGGGCTTCCGACGTCACCTTTATCTTTAGGGGTCATCTGAGGGGTCATTGGGTCAGACATACTCTTAAGTTTGTAAATAGATTTGTATATATTTTAATCATTGTCATGGATGATTAGGGGAAAAGGAGTGGGATGAAAAATAAATAATTAGCAGGTACATATTCATTTCAATCGTCACAATAGTTACTTAATAATTACAACAGATAAATAGCACGACACTTAAATGTAAGTAGGTATCGTGTTTGATTTTTGTTAGTGTATTATGTTTGTACATTTTTTTATTATTATTATTATTTAGTTGTTCACATTGACTATCCTCCGAGTCAGTATTTCAGGAAATACGTTAGCCACTCAGTATGCACACATAATATTGTCATCGAAGGATTGTAAAATAAATGTGAAATGAAACCATATTAATTCATTTTAAATGTAAGGACTAATTATGCACATCTTTGTATTCTGCTGCGTGGCCTACGAGTACCTAATATTACTGCAAAGTTACATCTAAAGCATCAAACCAAAACTCTTATAAGTATTTAGAACTAAAGTCAAATAAAGGCGTTGGCATTTAGTTAACAAAAAAAAACCATTGTATTCTATTTAAGAAGCTAGCTTAATCTTGGTTTGGTATATTTAGGTAAGATAGTAAATGTAACTTTTCAAGTTATCATAAGATAATAGGTACTCAGTAGTTTGCAATATTATTATAGTGCTTTGGATACCTCCAAATAGTCCTCCATAGTTAGGTAAGTGTTGCAAATAAACGTAAATAATTAATTTGTTACGACACCATCAATCAGTACTAGGTATCTTAGTAAGGAACATTTTTGTAACGTACCTTACATACCAAACCTAATGTTTACTTTGTTTACTTGTCATGCTATGTATGTGTCTGATGAATAATGATGATATTCTATTCTTTAATGTATGTCGGTAGATACTTATTCGAATGATGTGTTATCTTGAAGATATACAAATTAAAATCACTTACCGGTGGACGTTGTACAGTACCGTGTCACTTCTGACTTGTTAGTATAAGCAGGTAATTGTAGTGATAGGCGACAACTTAAAACCACTGTGATGTACATTGTGTTAGGATTTTAATTAATTAGGTATACAGTAATTCAGTAATAACATAAGTGCTACTTATTCGAAACAAAAAGGTTATTTTTAAACATGACAGTCCACGCCTTCCGACAACCCGCGCTCGAATGAATCTTCTAGGAATGGCCGGTAGATGTCGTACATGTAGGTAGGTACAAATTTAGATATATTGAATAAGCGCTTAGCCGCCTTTTAATAATAAGAACTGTGAACAAAACAAAATTAAGATTACTTTATGAAGATATCCTAACACAAGAATGTAACAAATAAATAATGTTATTGGCGTCGTCCACGGATTCGGTCGCGAGATCGCGTCCCGCAGGAACTATAAATTTTTTGGGACCAAAAGTAGTTGCGACCGTCAACTTAAAACTCTCTTGGAATATTTCGCAATCATCCGTTGAGAAAACATCTATCCTAGTATTTATTTTAAAAGTATATACGAGTCATTTATATTGAGATATCCAGCTACTGACTGAAATTTACGTAATTACTAGGCATTTCATGTAATAAATTTAGAAAACAAATCAAAAAGAAAGTTACAATAACAAAGAAAGACATTTTACCTGTTTAATGTATTGTAATAATAATTAGTATTATTTAACTGTGAGTTACCATTCATTTCTTGTCTTTTTGGAATTATTTGTACTAAATTTATATATATGAATGTTACTATTAATTTTGTTATATATAAAAGCACCAAGACAATAAAAGAACCTTTCACCGAAGTTTGTATTAGTAGCTTGTGGATTTAATACAATTTGTCTCTTCTTTTGGGTATTGTATAGGGTAAGAAATAGAAAATATTGCTTGAGTATGTAGTTTACCCGTAAAATAAATAACTGGCATACTGATAAATACTTTTTATATATCTCCGTAGTAGAGTAATGGAAAAGTTTGAATTAGTCAATGTTAGTACCGCTCGTGTTCGCTCCAGCTTAAGTAAATTCGTCTTAGTTGTACCACTCCAAACCAGGATAATAACTCAAACGGATTATACAATATGTAAGTTCTGTAATTGATTAAACAAATTCAATTCATGTTCAAATATTATTTATTTTGTTCAGGCCACCTTGGCGACCATCTCCATTGAAAGTTATAATGTTCGCAAGATACAGTGCTAGCAAGGGTAAGTATATGTCTATAGTCCAATAACGATCGCTGTTAAAGTAGTGCCAAATTAGCTTATCATTTAGCATTCAAGATTATATATAATATTGAATAGGCATCTTAATTGGTAGCCAAGAACGCAAGACAACCAATGCCATATTGATAATTTACATTCCCTTTTAAGTTCAGCTTTACTCTCGTCTTTAATCTATTTACAAGAAATTATTACTTTTTCTTACAAATTAAGCTAGCTTAATCCTCTCGAGCCCTACTGGCGATCTCAATGTCTTTCATAAATCCATTCAACCATTTTCGGACCAAATTGATTTCGCATTAGTCTTTATCTTCAAAGGACCCAAAATGACTGATTTACATTTATCTGAGGATTTAATACTCTTTGATGGATCATAAAGATAAAAAGGGACTATTTAAATACATAAATATGTAATTTTTGATTTACTCGCAACATATTTTTTTTTAATAAAACAGGGGGCATACGGGCTGGCCCTTACCTGATGTTAAGCGACACCGCCGCACATGGACACTCGCAATGCCTCACCAGTGCGTTGCCGGCCTCCAAGTTGTATAGAATTAAAATAGTTCCTAAGATGCCTACACCTACAAAACAGATACATAGAATAATATGAAATAAGCCTGTATCAGTTTTTGTGAAAAGTTAAAGCCTTAAGTGAAATAGGTTCTATATGTGGGTGGATTTAATGTCAAAAATAGTGCCTCCTGGATCCTTGTCGTTTCTGTAAATTATGAGTGACATTTTCTTTACGTTTGAGCCAACAGTGGATCTAGTCCTAACACACTTCTCGCCCTTTCAATACTTAAAATGATATTGGACTTAATATTTAATACATTTCAAGATATATACGGTACCTACAAGCAAAATGAGTGTAAGGTTACAAGAGTTGGCGAAAGAAATGAAACTGGTGTATTATCCTGAGCTGATTCGAATGCTAAGCTATAGGTAAAGTAAACTGACCGTCAAGTACATGTTGAATGTTTAAATTGTATATGAACATTTATAATAATCTAAACGGTTCAGAAAGTATAAAAAAAATCAATAGTTTTAAATTGCGCTACTTTTACTGCGCGCTGCGTGAGGCCATTGTATGTACCAATGAACACGTGTTTGTGCCGTGAAGGCAAACACGTGTTCATTCAGACATAGAAGACAAAACAGAGTTTACATCTGTAAATTATAGTCGCTTGGGTTATGTGGAAAGACTAAATACATATCTTCTACTATTTGATGGGTTTTGTTTGTTGCAGAGCTCACGCGTACCTGTTCCATAACAGATGAAACATAAGGTGGGTCGGACTTCTTCTCTGTTCGTATTGTAACTCTATATGGAATAATATGATTGTTAGAATAATAATTGATGTTATTTTTCAACTTAATATGTTTATAAGTAAATGAGATTCAAATCGTTTTGTTGTATTATCTCAGAGGACCTATAAAATGGGCTCAAATATGATTAAGAGATCCGCTCAACTATCTATATTCTGAAAATATGAAAATGCGATGCAAGCTGTTTTTTCATACTAACTAAATATTGTAGAAAATTTCATAGTCAAAGTAGGTCGAATAGAAATTGTTGGAATTCATTTTGGTAAGGAAGTCGACGCAGGTGGTGCAAAGGACTGAGATTGGAAATTTTTATAGCATTATCCACTTGTTTATTAAATCAGGTTTTTTTACTATATTTGAATTAAATTTAGTATGACCGAGTATAATTTTTAACATACTTTTATTGTCAAAAATTCATACTTGAAATCTCTTGTAAAAAAGTACTTGGTGATTTAATAGTGGCGGAGGATTATCTTTTCACCCGCTCTACCTCCTTGACTTTGGAGGTGCTGGTAAATGTAATTTTAGGAGTAGTTGCAAGCTTAAAGCGAGTGTTTTTTGTTTCCGAGAAATATTTTTTTCTATAAATGTATTTATGTCAGGTAATAAATATTTCACATTTTGAGTAAGAGAATTAATTACTTATTTATATCAAGTAACGAAACATAAACCAACCTTATCGTAAACTCTTTACATTTTAAGTTGGTTCTGTTAAAATAACTTCTAAGACTCTTTTACACAGAGTATCACATCACGTTGAAATCTATGATATCTTTATAAATATAATTCTTCTATGAGTGTGTATGTCACTGAACTTCTCTCAAACGACTGGACCGATTTTGATGAATTTTTTTGTGTGTGTTCAAGGGGATCTGGGAATGGTTTAGATTCACAATTTTGTCCGCTGGACAATGTTTTTTTTAATTAATTTTTAATTTATTAGTAGTTGTTGATTTTGGAATGTTTTACATTGGATCCGACAGACGGCGCTACCATTGCAGTGTCAAATTTTAAATAATATTCGAATAATTAATTGAAAATTGAAATCACATGTATGGCAAAACAACGTTTGCCGGATCAGCTAGTACACTTATATAACTGGTTTATTGCGATAAATATAGAGTTGAACTTTTACAAATGTGTAGGAGTTAGGAAATATTAGCTGTTTATAACGTAACCTTCTTCTTTGCAATTCCATATCACACAATAGGACCAGACAGACATTGCTTTTCTTACATATCCCACATGTATATTGTTAATAGTAAATCGAAGAGGGATCGTTTGAGATGCAATCAGAATCACACTAAAACACCTACATCTGCATGTTTTAAAATGTAAAAATTTCATTTTAAACTGTTGATCGATACTCCATCAACTAGTAAATGCGTGCAAATATTTGATAAATTGTTTGCTCAACCTGCTTGCTAACTGTCTAACTCGCTTTGAGGCTGATGTCTAAACTTTCAAGTTATATAACGCGAACACATGACAGGTTATATAAACTTAGTAGATCACACCTCTACGTGGAAGTTATATTTATAATATTACATATATTTTAATTATATAGACTTTAGTAATCAGTGACTTTAAAATAATCTAATCTACTCTTCATATATTTTTAATACAAGATCCGAGGTCATGAGTGTTGCACTGATATAATAAAAGATGAGCGTCACTGTTAATTGTTTTTAGTTAAGTCTAAACATATCAAATTTACAATATATTTACATTAAAATCTGACGTATTTTAATTTATACACACATAATAATAAAGTATTTGGTTCATAGGTGGGTGATGTTACAGCTACGGTAATATTGTTTGAATCTTACTTTAGTTTTTTATCTTTACAATTATCAGGTATAAATTCAAAATTATTTCTTTGTATATTACTTTGCTTTGCGGTATGACTTTCAGGCCGAAGCTAGAGCCCGCAGGATTTTTTTGTGCCTGTAGCAAATTTAAACGTACTTTTATCAAATAATAAGGGGAATGGGTCGCATTACCCATTATTATATGAATTTCGTGGGCTTCGCGCTAGACGCTGGACGCTAGAGACCAAGAAATATTATCACTTTTTTGTTCCGTAGAGAGATTAACGTTCAGATTTAGATGCAGAGATGTGACCTATACAATACGTGACATCCAATGGTGTATGGGCCAAATCTCCATATTGGATATCAGCTGCTTATTCAATCGTGTCCGATTTCAGCGAGCGAGCGAAAATACATTTGAGTGCAGCGAACAATTTACAATTTTGTACATTACACTGCTGGCCATATTCATTTTAAATTTTAAAATAGCGATTGCTTGAAAGAAACCTACATTGTTTAATTAATATAGTTATATCTGCTTTAGATATTTAATTCGGTTGTAGTGGATTATTATCATCTTAATGGTGGCGATTCTAATGTACACATTCTAAACTAAAAATCTCTAAATTTAACTTTAGACCTGTCAAACAGTTTTAGAGAGCGTAACCTATTCTGTATATCTCTAAATTGTTAGCAATAAGGTTTAAATTGTCAATGAAGAAATATATAGAATATGTTACACACGTTTGACAGTTCTAAACCTAAATTTAGAGATTTTTAGTTTTAGAGGTGTACATAAGAATCGCCACCAATATATGTGAAAAACAATTATTAGTATTGTATTATGTACTGCTAATCAAGATCAAGTTGACCATGATTTGTAATGTTTGATCCTAGATCAGGACCGTGAAAAGTTTAAATCTTTAATGATAATATTTCAACATTCTATCCGATAATTGGTCTACGAAAGCTCGTTCTGAAAGCAATATGGTCTAATCAAAACATTAAATTGGAGTTTAACGTTTCATCCTTTATTCATTGAGTCGTAACCAGAAATACGTTGAGTTGAAGCTGAATTTGCAATTCACTTATCAACCAAAGCTCAATTGAATGGAGACAATGGTAAATACAACCGTTTAGGTATGCCTACGTAATATATAGTTTAGGATATATTGATATTTTTTTTCAATTTAAATATAATAGGAGAAATTCAATATAATACTGAAGAATTAAAAATAAACACTTTTAATGGTTTATGTAAAACATGATTTCTTTCACCGCAGCGTAAAAAATACCGTTTATCCTTTAAATGTACTTATTATTGCACTGATATACGTAAGCAATCCTTAAAGAGCTGTTAACTTCGTGACTCTCAATTTTGACACCATTTGGTTGTATGGTTGTAGTACAGTAGAAGTCCCATTAATATTTACAATTCATGAATATTCATATAAATGAATATTTTTAATGAATAATATTAATAAAACATCTTTAATGTTCCCGCCTATACGTCTCTGTCTAGCATAAAATAGAATCAATCACAGAGTAGGACAGTGTTTGACAGATCGCCACAACCGAGTCGTTTGTGCACCGATACATTTTGACAACTTGCTAAAACTATTTTCCGATATTGGTGGCGATTCTGATGTACACCTCAAAACTAAAAATCTTTAAATTTAGGTTTAGACCTGTCAAGCGTGTGTTACCTATTCTATATGTTTCTACATTGACAATTTAAACCTTATTCGTATCAATTTAGAGATGTACAGAATAGGTTACGCTCTCTAAAACTGTTTGATTGGTCTAAAGCTAAATTTAGAGATTTTTACTTTAGAGTCTGTAGATCAGAATTGCCACCATTGTCAGAACGTTGCAGAAAACCTTCTCATTTGTTTAAATAGTGTAACCACATCACCTCACTTTTCACGTTTTAATACGTTATAACGTATAAGATGTATATGAGGTGATATTTATTGTAATTTTCAATATTTTCATCTATATGAATCGTTGTCCATACAGCGATACAGGTTCTGGTAGCTCAGAATTGATTACTCAAATCGAATTTGAATTTCAATAGTCGAATAATATACCCTTTGTGAAAATTTGTATAATTGTAAGAACAAAATATTCACGCATTGTCTACAACGTAATAAAAGAGTGTGTCTAATAATAGTTTAACTTTCTATGGAATCATTTTATTGACGATGTGTTTTACATTCATCTTGAGGTTATTGAACATTGTATGAATCGTGAATGTCTAGACCAAATTTGCTTTCTAATTTACTTTCAAAAAAATTTTTCTTAGTTTTAATGCATTTTATTTAGAAAAACATTAAAATAAAATACATTCTTTTTTTATGAGCCTAAAGAACATAATCGGCTTATAATTTATAATAGTAATAACAGTAGTAAGCTTATGAAAATATTTTAAAATTATAAACTTTATTTAAAAGAAAAAAGGAAAATGTCTAGGTAGGCAGGTGACTAACTCTGTTTTAAACCTTGTTATAGAAAAACATTCTAACAGATATTTCTTACCAATCTCAATTAAAAATAATACAGCACATTCTTTATGTCCAAAGTGAGAGAATGCTTATATACTAGTTACCAGCACTTTGTGGGGTATTGATTCCAATTCCATCATGTGCCCGTTCTTGAAGTCTTAAAAATGGAAATTTAGTTTCTGGAAACCTGTAAGCCGGTGTAAAAACCTGTAAACCGGTGTAAAAAGGCTGTTGATGTTTACGTCACATATCATGAAATGTACGTTCGTTTTGTTCTTCCCCTCTCTCTCTATTCTCTTTTCTTTTTTATGATAGACGCTGACAAAACTCCAGTTACATTATCTTCCGTGACCATGCAAGTGTTGTGTAAAAAACAATTGGTGCCTAGCGAATATACGAATGCATTGGTGATTTTATTTGCCCGCAAGTGTACAGTGCATTTAAGGCCGCATTTGCGAACGTAGCCAAAGTGACGAAACCAAATGACCACTTGCCGTAGTATTCAATGTGCTACGAATTTACTATTCCATGTTTAAATACGATTAGCACTGTTTACTTTGAATTTTAGGATTAGGGTTTATTTCAATTATATAAATTACCTTTCTGATTAAGAATATTTCTTAGAATATTTCATATCTGTAGTCTATGAATATGCTTAACATGTTAAAAATATATTACAGTTCATTAAAAATTGTATAGACATTGCAGTTACGAGAGATTCTCAGTAGACTAGTTATAATGTCTAATGAACGTATATTTTGTATACGCTGATAATAGAAAATACATACACAAATCAAAGGAACGCTATATCGCAGCTAATTTTCTTTTATGTCAAATAGGGAGATGTTTTATAAATTCCAAGAAATTTGCATTATTATTTTTATTTTGTGGTACATTTTCTTGGTGCTTGATTTATCAATCTTTATATATATAATTCTTCTGTGAGTGTGTATGTCACTGAACTTCTCTCAAACGACTGGACCGATTTTGATAATTTTTTTTTGTGTGTATTCAAGGGGATCTGGGAATGGTTTAGATTCACAATTTTGTCCGCTGGACAATGTTTTTTTAATTATTTTTTTATTTATTAGTAGTTGTTGATTTTGGAATGTTTTACATTGGATCCGACAGACGGCGCTACCATTGCAGTGTCAAATTTTAAATAATATTCGAATAATTAATTGAAAATTGAACGTAGTCTGTACCGTCATCGTACGGTGTTGAATTATTTGTCGGGTATTATGAAAATAAAAATTAATTTAAATTCGAATGCGAGCGCGAAATGTGAACCAAATCGCCCCCTTTTATACATATGTAATGTATAAAAGGGGGCGATTTGGTTATGAGTTAAGTTACATAGTCAAATTAGTTTGATCCTATTATTGTTGTTTTCATTTATCTAATGCGCTCAATCGGAAGCCATTATTGCATTTAAGTTATCCTCATAGGCGATATATTCGTGGTGTCGAAGTTACGTAAACATACATTCACACACATCGCATTGAGGACAATGAAGTTTATAACTTTTGAGGTTTTTTTTACGATCGTTTGAGACATTTTTCGCAAAACATTGCTAATAATTACTCCAATAGTACTGTATACTTCCGCAAAGTAACAGCTGATTCTATTAGCTATGATTTATTCCCATTATATGACAAAGAATTACGTGTTATGTTGGAAACGTTAAAAGCGTTATTGAATGCTTGACGTTTTACCAATAGAATAAAACAAGACTACCTAAAAGAAACGTGTATAATATTAATGGTTGCTGCGTTAACCCAAGTAAATGGCCAATGTTGTGATATATGTTTGTTGTTTTATTTGCCTGTTTTATCGCTTTTGTTTGTCGCCGAAACTTTCTTAATGTGCAGGATTAAATGTTTTGTGCTAAGTGTTCTATGGAACTATATGGATTTATTATGGTTTTATCCTATTTAGATTATTATTTTATTTGATTTACGATTAAGTTCTAGTAATATATTGTTATATAAATATATTAGTTATAATTAAAATATTTGCGTGACAAAAAAGTTTTCTTCTTCAATATACCTACTTTGTATTGTTCTTAAATGTTTTATGATGTTTGTTTTGCGTACAAAACGTTTCAAAATAGACATGCACGAGTCTACTCAAGGGAGAGCAAATTATTGAGTGTGCGATTCGAAATGGATGAATTAAAGACTTTTTCAAGGCAGGACGTAGAAGCTTGCGTTAGCGAACCTGATCTAGAGTACCGCGTACCATGGAAACCGCCAAAGAGCTAGCGGGTACGCTTTTTACTTTTAAAATGCGATGTATGACATGTCCGTTGGGTGAATTAGAAAAACCATATAATATGTTATAAGCTATAAATGCTTTTAGATAATAGTACATTGCAGAATTAATTAGTCAGCTTTATAAAGGTATGTTTAAGTTTTACAATATTTGGCTTCTTAATTTTAAGGATAAGCTTCATAGAAAAATACTTAAAGTATTATCATATCATAATGTATAAGATAAACTTAGATTAAGTAGAATTAAGTTAGATATAGTCGCATTGAGGCCTGTCCCTATAATGGCATACAAAATAAATAAATAAAAAAAAATGTATCAACATAAAAATGCTTGTATCAGATCTAATATTGTTTGACGTATACACATTATCTCGGTAAAAATACACATTTTGCATTTCAATAGAAATATAGTTGTATTTTATTACATATAATGAAAAAATAGATTCAAAAATGTACGGTCCCATTATTGTGGACGAAATACAGAATACGAATTATACGTTCTGAATGAAAAAGTTTTGTTGGAACTTCTTTTGAGGAAAAGCCAGTTGATAAGGACTGAACACGAGTTCTTTTGTTTGAATCAGAGCCGGACTATTCTTGGGATTAGTTAAATTAACGGCTTATATCTTAAGAATTAACACAGTTGGCAAGTCCAAATCTATGTAAATTGCTACATTCCTTTTCTATGGTCTCATACTGAAAGTATCAAGGTCTCATTACTCTACTACCGTCTCATGAGTCGTGGTAAGTAGTCATTTAAATTTCACAGATGATGTATTTCTGTTGTCATAGCAATAAACAGGCAACAGCAAAAAATCATAATAAAGTTCTATGGCTTCACATAACACTTTTAGTTTTACATAATAAGACTTCTATATAAATGACACAAGCCCATTGACATTGCTCGTTTCGATCGTTGCTTTAAGTCTTATTTGAATGAGATTACGTTAACCTATAAATCCTAGCATATAATCTATTTCTAGCATACTAGGGCGGTTCAAGATTGTAAGGGACTTGACCTCAGTTTGTGTTGGAACATTTTGATTTATTTGACCAAGTAGGTGATCCCTCTTCTGTAGCTGTCATTTTTGAACAATTATTATATAAATAAATTTTAAATTATGCATTCTATTTGAATTCTTAGGCTTGAGACTGACACCATTAAGCCAAATAATACCAAATCATGGCGCTAAAACTCATTCCATATCGATATTTACTTCTTACATTCTTATAAAATTAAATATTGTTAATATTATTAAATAAAATATTATAAATGATTTGATACTATAAAATAATATAGAAAATCACACTGAATGAAATGCAAATACAAAATGGGTAAATCAGTGCACTTTTTCCTGTACGTTACAGGACAAAGCGCTTATGAAGCCGGTCAAAACCCGAGAAAATTAAATATAACATCATTAAATTGAGTGGCGTAGTGATGTTAGGGTTTTTCCCGGAAGTAGAAATATGTAACACGCGCTTCCGGCAACCGGAATTATGCCTTAGGGCTTATTATAGTTTGTGCAATTCTATTAGGAATAAATATCTGTATTCTATGATTTATTTATTGTATAGGATGTCTTGAAAATACTTAGTGAGATGTCACGATTAATATACGTTATAAATCAGTAAATTTAAATTTAAAAATTGCATTACATAGAATAAAGCCTCCATATTATAGCCTTTTTAAAACCTAAAGTTCTCTGTGAAAAATCTTAGAAAGTAAACAACATTGACACTTAAATTGGGCACACCACCGTCACACTCACAAGACACTCTTTCGAGTTTTTATCTTTCTTTGTTTTATTTCTCTTGTAGTCTTTTTTGCATTCCCAATTAGTCTTCATTTTATACATACTTTGGCCCTCTTTTGGCTTTAGTAATAGTATATACATTGTATAATATATGTTCTATAATACTGTTTGCGTTAATAAATAAATAAGCTCGAATTTTCAGTTACTAATATAATGATTATGATTTAATCACTTTATAATGACATCAACGGTGACACAGTTTTGCTGAAATCTTACATTAAATTTGTAAGAGTTTCTCTTCTAAACCACGGTTTCAATAGATACAATTCGAAATGAAAACGTTCGAAGAATTACATACTATTCGTTATGATAACCAAATAATTTTCCCTTAAACATATTAATAGTTCGGGGTTAAAAAAAAAACTTTATTTTAGAGCTCAAACGGAATATTTTGCTAACTCTTGAAGTTGTTTAACGAACGGTACCATTTATTGGATCCGTTTCAATATGAGTGAATTATGGACGTAATTAGGTATATCTCTAAACTAAATTATGACTAAATCTTTTTATATGATTTCCTACAAGACATCTCAACAACGTGATTGCGGTATCGCCACTTGAACAGAGTATTTGCTTTGGAATGCCTTCTAGTCCAATTAAGGCAATATTATTTGGGCAGGCAAATTGGAGATTGGTCCAAAATTTAATATCACTTTGATGCTCAACCTAAGAGACTTATAATGTAATCTGTACTTGAAATTACATAACCTAATTGTAACTTTGGGGGCTACGTCGATACAACATTATATATACCAAACGAATTAAAAAAAATGTTAAGTTTAAGCAAACAAAAATTATTTTATAAAACCTTGAAAGAGAATTGTTAAAATTCAAAATATTTGATACTACCTCTATGTTCTGTGTTTCCATTTGAACTTAATACTTCTTAATCATTATTAGTAGCATCCCATCTATTACTAATTTAACAGTCAATTGACAAATTTCGCAAAAATTTAATTATAACTGCACATAAAATTGAATGGCTTCCTAGTTTGAATTATCTTGCGTTTGGGATAATTTTTTCATATGCTCATTATATTGACGTAGTCCAAAACGTAACTGGTAGTAACGGTCTAACACTTAAGCCTTAATTGAAAAGGTCTAAATAGATCGCCTTTAATTTATCACTTGTAATACGATTAAAGAGGTTGAGGGAGGTAAGGTCATGAATCGAACACACATGACCGAAACTTTAATCACATTAATTAATTTCCGACTGTTTCCGGCTTCGATCCTTCCTGTTCGAGATAATATTATCTTTATTCGTCGAGAGGATAATTAAATCATTACCTCATTTTTGGGAAAGACGTACTTAGCTAATTGATAATTAAAATTCTATTTAATTTTTATTCTAAAGAGTTTCTTTTTATTTATTGAAACGAGGTTTCCCTTGATTAAATAATATGAGATAAAATTACATTTAAAATAACGGTAAATTTTTGTGCCTAAAATCTTTTATTCAAGTTGAAGCTTAGAGGTTTACGGATTCAACGCGCGTTTGAACCGAAGGAAGGTGAAGGAATAGTGAGGAAACCGGTAAAAACTTCGTCTATGCCTTCATTTAAATCTCACAACTGCTACGTTTTTTATTGATCACTCGAAGTATAACTTTCGCGTTGTATCATTTCGAGTATTGGTACGAAAATAATTCAACAACTTTTATAATTTCTACAGCCAGGTGCTTATACGATTAATGTTAAATGATCTTAAAATAGTGATGAATTGTATAGTGAGGAGATAACTTCATACTTGCTTCGGATGTTGCAACGAAGCAAGTATGAAGTTATCTCCTCAGTTTTAGGTTCTCTTAGACCAGTTGTATTGAGACTTGCATGGTGCAAACGTACATACTTCCTCGAGATAGAGCAAATTTCATTGAACGTGTACGTGTGTGTACTCACACTAAGACGCAAAATCAAACTAGCTTAAAATATTTTACACTGAATTAGGGATTTGCAAAACTAGAGGGTTTATAAATATTAATTTTGAATTAAGACTCGTATAGCGAATATTGATAAATAACTAAACGAAAAACCGTAAATACGCAATCAACTTTCCCATCTATAAATCATCTATGGTTCGTTACCCGGATGGATTTAATATTTGTCGGCTGTTTCACTTATTCGATTATATGAAATAAAAATTAGATAAGCTTTGACTTTGCAAGTAGATACTCTGCTAAAAGTGTAAGTATTAAGTATTTAAGCCAATTTAGTTCCTGTCCCAAATACCAATAATGTACCTATAAAAAACCTGCTACTTTGTCATAATACACATAAATACATAGACCAAATAGAGAAACACGGGTATGTTAAAAATTATTTCATTTATTTGAAATTGGACAGTGGTCAGTATAACTTTTTTGTTCTAAATATTAAATAAATGCGAAAGTTTGATACACTTCACGCAAAAATACTCTTCAATATTATGAAATGCAGGCGACTTTTTATATAAACTATATACTAAAAAGGGTTAATAATAGGGGTCTTAGTATGATCGAGCGAGTCTTTATATAATTTCGAGGCTTTCGTAGGTTTTTCTATAATCCGTCCGTTTTTACCTACCGTCGTTTTGCCATCAACGTGTAGTAATATACATTTTTTTGCAGTCACATCAATGTGTTATAAATAAGGCTTTAAACCCTAATAATAGACCAATCTACTCCGCGAAAAAACCCGTAACCACTAGACGAACGTTTCACCCCGACACCGGAGCTTCCTCAGGAAGTTGCCTCTACGATCAGCGTTCTCATCGATCGCGAGTATTGCTTGTAGATTGGTCTATTATTATGATTTTGTACTATGGACTTCCGCAAAGTAACGCCTGATTCTATTAATTAATTAAATAAAAAGCATTAATAAAATGGAAATTTTTATCATTAATAATTTCATTATATGACATAGAGTGTCTATACATAAAAAACCATTAGCCATTTGTACAGATTAACCACAACCACTCGACGAATTCCAGTCCCGACACCGGGGCACCATCAGGAAATTGCCTCTACGCACAGCGTGCGTCGAGTGGTTGTGGTTTTTCAATATTTATCACTTTAATGTCTACTGAGATGCACCATGGATCCGCAAGGCAACGCCTGATGCTATTAATTAATATTTCATTTTAATTGAATAAACTGATCCCAAAGTACAAATATCACACATAATTATGTATTAATTCCTAATTATTGACAAGAAATGATTAATGTAAATTTACATCGCAATAATTCCCAGCTAGTGAGTAATTAATGTTCCTTATTCAGATCAAGTGAGGTGTAATTACATTGTTCATGTACGGACAGTTATAATATGAATTTTCTTTTCATATGAAATAAACATTGTTAAGATACACAAGAATACATTTGATCATAAGAATGCACAGACATGCTGAAATATGTTCGCCCTCTAAAGTAGAATGTCATAGACATTTATCTATTTTGTGCAGTTAAGGTAATAAGTGCAAATTAGACTTCTGGTCTGTAGAATTTGTTGTTTAAGGCCTTAGTTTTAAATCAGATTCGCTTCCTGCCCGTTTGCCCACTATCTAATATATAAAATTTTCGTGTCACAGTGTTCGAACTCCTCCGAAACAGCTTGACCGATTCCCATTAAAAATTTTGTGAGCGTATTGAGTAGGTCTGAGAATCGGCCAACATCTATTTTTCATCCTCCTAAATGTTAAGGGTAGTCCACGCAAATTTTTTATTTTTTAGACAAAATTTTTAGTTTCTATTATGATATTTTTATGATACAACATACATACAATCCCAAATTTTCACCCTTCTACGATGAACCCTTATGTTTTATTTATTAATTGAATATTGAAATCACATGTATGGCAAAGCAACGTTTGTCGGATCAGCTAGTATTATATAAAATAGTCTTTAACTCATAGCGTTAAATATGTTTAAGCTGCCGGTCCAAACGGACGTCCACTAAGATTGCAATGGAAGTTTGAAAAACAAAGGAATATAATATCGGAGATTCGAATTACAGATAAACTGAATTGTCAGTGGGGTCGAAAAATGTCAACATATGGAATATAAGGCTAATTAAATAAATTATAAAGGACATAAACAGTTTTATTTTTACTAACTACTTTTTGTAACCCGTGGAAATGGAAGGAGCAAGTCTTTCCGTTTTTAGAACAGGCCCTATTTAGAATGTCAAATCAATGCAAAAATAATTTTTCAACTCGTACCAAATTTTTAACTTTTATATTGCTTTAAAAAGATTTGCTTTTGTATGAAGAATATTGTCGCGTTTAAAAATCACTAAGCATGACATTTTCACTGAAAATGTGTTGTCAAAATTGCCAGTGCATTTGCAAATTAACATCATCATGGCAACACTGAAAGAAGCTTTGAAACTTGCTTCTCTTGTTCGAACGTCATTAAAAATTGTTAGCGAGTTGCAATTACTGTCTATAACGAAGATTATATTATGAAAATGGCAATTCTTTTAGATCAGAAGAGAATTTAACTATAGGTAATTTTAGACTGGAAAGTATTTCAAGTTTTTATTATACGGCGTGGAAAAGATTTTTTTATATGCTTGTGATCTGGGTTATGTAAAATGATTTCAGGTCGATAGGTAAAACAAATTATTTATATATATAAGTTATGTTAATAATAAAACATTTGTTTTAGGGATTAAAAAATCAAATCACATTTCTGTATGACTATTTTGTTATTTATTTCAAGTAGGTGATTACTTTGTGCCTACACTTGCGCTAAACATAGAAACTTGAAAGTTGAAGGAAAAACTTTAGTTTTTCTAGTTGTTCAGTGAATAATTAATTAAATACACATGCAAATACAAAGGTAATTTAACTCGAAATTTTCTTTTTGTCTAAGCTTCAGGTGTATACCATGGTACTTTTGATAAAACAAATCAAGTAATATACATTTACAAAAATTCATTCAACTTTATATTAGTCTTATAAATCCTCAAAATGTTCGTAGCAGGCACACACACAGGCGTAGTAGACACATTTTCGCGTGACCTCATTCAACGATTCTAACAAATGATTCAGATTGGAGTAATTATATTCGACACGTGTACATAATGCCATTCCGAATGTCTATGGAAGTGCCTTTTTAATGGCAGTTCGAACAATGTAAAATAAAAGATTTGTAGTGGTTCGATTTTGGTAAATAGAAATGATTTTATGTTTTGGTTTTGTGTATACATCGCATTCTACTTAGGTAAAAATCTAACCCCCGACTGGTTGACTACTTAATTTTACCCATCTCCCATTTTTTTTTCAAAAAAATTTTTTTTTTAAAAATATGTGAAAATAATACAACTTAAATGTACGAAAATAGGAGTGAATTTCAGATAGTTTTAGCATTTGTAGCCGCATTGAAAAGATAGCCATTATAGTGAAAACTACTGTAACCACACTATCAGGATGTCAACAGACGAAATAAGTACGTTATGGCGCTAGTGGGAGGAAGCCATTTAAGTCGTTTTTGCTCGACACGAACGTTAAATTTGGGTCACACTTACACCGATCATGTAATACAACTAGTAAATCTCTTTAACACACCTCCGCTAAACTATCTATTATACTAGACTTGACAGACAAATTTATAATATTGTCTTTTATTAACATAACTATTACTCATTTAAAGAAAAACACTTTGTTAACGGATTAAGTTATGTATTTAATCCGTTAACAAAGACAAACTTATGCTTCTGTTTCTTTGATAACAATGCTTCGAAGAAAACTTACACGATGCGCCACCTTTTCGATCGATATGTTTGACACACACTTAAAAGACGTGTTAGTGCACAGCTGGGTCGAAGTATACAAAACTAAGCTACTGAATATATCTTATAAATTACATAGTACTTAACTTATATCATAGGAAAACTGCCATAATTTATAAGTATGTTAAAAAAACGAAAATCTATAAACTTCATAAATTATATGCAACTTTTTATAAAATAAACAAACGGACAGACGGCTCATCTGATATCAGTGATATCGCCCCGCCCATGGACACACACCACGCAAGTGCGTTGCCGGATATTTATATGATATGAAGATTTTTTCTCTTCTTAAAAATCCCTAAGTCGTATTGGTTAGGAGATACCTTTATTGTAAAAAGTACTTTAGTTGTCAATAATGTGTTTTATAAGACTCCTGTCTGCCTAACCAAATACTAAAAGTACAGAAATAGTTAGTCTGATCCACGCACGATCACCATTTATTAGATTTTCATTAAACGGTGGAAATGCAAACTTGATTTTCCTTCTCAGTAGCAGGTTAACCCGCTATTTCTAAAAGTATAATGGCACTGTCGGATTTAACTAAAGTTTTAATTAGTTGCAATAGTGAAATTGGAAGAGTGCGAGAGGGTTCCAAGTAGTTTATTTGAATTTCAAACACGTTAATACCTACGATTCTCATTATAATTGCCATTAAACTTGGCAGGTTCTACTCGTAGTAACGAATTTGGGAAGATTTGAAAATAGAACTTGGGCAATGAAGATGACAAGTTACTGCCGCTTACACAAGTCATATGATATTATGTAATCTTTAGATTTGCTCCGATTTTACGCAGTGCCTAGTACCAGTTTACCTATATATATATATATATATATATATATTGGTTATATATATATATATATATATATATATATATAGTATATTATGTATATGTAACGGTAATACAAGGGTTATTGCGTGTTGTAACAGTGTTCTTTTGGCGTTGGTTGTCTGAAAGCAACTGGTTATCACTGACTGAATGGTCATTATTATTTTATTTATGCGTTCAATGAGTATGCACAAAACAAATGTCTGTAGTATTGTGAGTTTCCTGAATAACGTTTTTATAACGGTGAATAACTAGATACATACAAGATTCATGGACCCGCATCTCATAATCGCGGTCAAAAGCCGGTGTAGTTCTCATAGCATAAAAACGAACTGGCTAATATACTCAGCTTATATATAATTAGCTGATTGTTAATTTAGTTATCTTATAATTAGCATATTATGAACATATTATAGCTATTAAGTTAATATAAACTTTTAAGCTGTGTTGTGGTGGCACTTTTAATTGTGATTGGTGGATACTTCACCAAATAAGAAGAGATATTAAATATTTTTAAGTCTAGCAGTATATTAACTCTGTCTCATTTTTGTACACATCCCAGGTGTAACAGATGTCCCTTACCCTTCAGTTTGACAAGTAAGTTTGCATGCAAATTGCCCAACTTATGATGTTAAGCATGCACGTGACTAAAACCGACAGCATAACGCGTTAGGGCTGAATACTTCTTAATTAAAAGAAAGCTCTGAGAAACAAATTACTGTGATGAAAAAGACGTATGTTTTACGAAAAACGAAACACCTAATCTTGCCTTTACCAAAAGACCGAAGCTGAAAGTAATTTCTTTTGATTTAATTAAGACAGTAAATTATAGAATAAAACGTAGAAAATTCATAGCAATATTGACACATTCTCAGATGTTCTTATATTCAAGATGTTAATAGTTATTAATATCTTGCCGATGATTGTGCCAAGAAAGCAGGGCGTACCATAATCTTCTCAGCCATTCATACCATTCCATTTTTAAACGGTTCTTTTCATTTTCTTCGAGAAAAATCTTAGAAAGTTCAAACATTTGGTCACTAATTACACATTTTTTATAATTGATTTAGAAATTAAATTAAATTGTACGTGTTTATATTTAATGTGTTGGTTGTGTTATTTCGGATAATATTATTCCATATATTCCAACAATAATTCACATAGCATATTCAGACCGAGCTTGCGGGTAGTCAACTACGTATTCATTGAACTAATACAAGGTTACGAGCAATTAAATGCCGATCAGGCTATGTATTAGTCAAACGTTCATAGTAGTGGTTCGCCATAGTTGTAGGATACGATTTTCCAACTTCATTTTCTTAAAGATTCGATGAGACGAAGGGCAATTTACATCCACATGTTCTATAGGCGTTTCTGAAATATATTTAAATCTTGAAAATAAGAAATCTAGTAAATAATTTGTTTTGATTCGTCGTAAAAAAAAGTGAAGTCAAGCGCATTTAGTATTGCGAGTTCCACTTTTGATAGTGGTTACACAATACAAAAATATAAATATACATTAATTCACGTATTAGAGAAGTGGTTAACAACAAAACAAATCAATTCAAACAGTTCCAAATTGTCCCATTGAATAACCCAAAAATCTTTATTCTTATTCGGTAAGTATTTTCAAATTAAGTTTTTTTTACCATCAGGTTCGAAAAGTAGTGGTAAAAAATTCTCCTCCACCCAGATATTTTGCTACTAAAGGTTTGTAGCGGAGCTGCACACGCGAAATAGGAACACCTAATCACATAATATATGTAGTTATGTTTTCCTATATATACGCAAACACTGAGTAAACCATCATTTTTAATATGCATCACCGCAAGGCAAATTCAGGCACGACCACTTATATGACTTATAGCCTTCCATCTCCCCTTCACACATAGGGAGAGAGATCTTACATTCTGAGTGATCTCTCATTAAAGAAGTCTCATTTAAATTATCTAATGAAATTCAATAAACGACCTCCAACTTTGTAGCAAAGTCAAACGTCGAAGGTACGTCTAAGTTCTGAGCGATTCGATTCTGGATTCATTAGGGTTGGGTTTCATTGGTTTAACTTAGTCAAATATCTGGGATTAATTAATAAGAAATTTATTGTGAAGAATTATTTTTAGAGAAACCCCTTTCATGAACTGCCTTCAGAATTCTACAGCAGTTAAAAAATTTTACTTTGCATATTTTATGATTTTTTGGTACGAGTACACTTTCTTATCGCGTATAAAGCATATAAAGTTTGGAATAGGTACTCGTAATTTATTTATAGGAAACTAAATCATGCACACATTAATTTACCACACAAATATTGTAAACCTTTCCAGCCAAACTATTAAACTAATGTTTTTTTCATAATATCTATGAAAGTCTATGAAATTTATCAAATCTCTTAAATATTAAAAGACGGAGCGACCTCAAGCGAAAACTACTAAGGTTGCCCTCCTTTATTTCATTTTAGTTAAATTCGTTGACATTATAGGTAGCATAAATTAAATTTCAAGTATTTATGTAAAACTTATCAGAAAACGTTAAATAGAAAAGCTGTTATCAAACAAAATGTGGCGTCTCGGTACACAGAAAGTTTTGTCAACCTTCTAGCTCAAAACACGTGGCTTTAGCTACATAGGTAAATACTCACCTGGATTTGACCATTATGTTAGTGTTTGTATCACTCTACAACCATGATGTGAATAAAAAGCTAGTCAGATTAAAAGTTAAATAAGCGTTACATTGTGTTGTTTAACGACATAAGCAGATTTTCTCAATCTACTGCCATGAGATTTCAGTATCTGTTTTAGGATAATTTCGTTTACTTATAGGAAAACGATCCGCCACTTTGCTTGACACACGTCTTAGATTTTTTTTAGTCTTCGGAACGTCGATTACCTCTTCACCGTTCGACGACTCAAACGTTCAACCTCAGGGTTACAGTCGCACTCTGAAGACCAACACTTCTAGCTACTAAATATTCAAGTAGACTTTATTTACTACATGTGATTTTTATCAGTTCACCACGCGATGTGAACGTGTGAGGTTATTTCTAATCAGAGATATTTCACAGTTTAAATATATTCTTTTAAATACTCTTAATTTAATGCGAATCTTCTAGAAACATTAATAAACGTAACAAGAGAGACACGTCTAGAGATTTATTGTTTCGTGATATACCAGGCGATAAAGAAACGAGCTGAAAACAAATTACTTGCCAGTTAACCCATCCATTCGACTGCTCCATTTTTATCATGTCAAAAATGCAAATCGCACTTTATAGTATAGAGAAGATTCTGTAAAAAATCGTCTCTTGCCAGCCTAGGTTAAGATATATGATATTACATAATAATCTCGCTCAATCGTAGCTCGAAGATTGAAGTGTCCACACATTTTATCGTCATTTCTTTTGCGTAGTTCCAGGCAGATTTTCAAACTATCTTAATTTATGATACTATAGAAAATGCGAGCCTTTTTACAAAATGGTATAATGTATATTGTATACTTGTTTGTCATGCAATCTTCCTAATGCATCTTGTATTGGAACAATGACCCTGTTCAAACTCTGTGTTAAAAAAAAAACTCATGTCAGTTGTCAAAATAATAAAATCTCTCTTCTTTCGGATTCATCAACGCCACGCACTTGTTTTATTTCTCACAGTTGTATAATATTTGCTAGTTAATGATTTTTCAATCAATTTATTCAACGTTTATGCGTATAGTCATCACGGTTCTTTAACCAACAATCAAAGCTTGACTCAACAGACACAAAAACAGTCCAATAAAGGCATCCCTTCAAATTCCATGTATTACGTTCACGAACCACATTATTATGTATAATATTTATAAACAAAAATATATTCCGTGGTCTTATCAAAAAAGTTTAACTCAATAAGTTTCAGACCCGGAACGGATTCACACTTTCTTACTATTTCCTTATCCTAACTTTGTTTCCTTATAATATAAATATTGTCAGCTCCCTTTATTTGCTCGAGTGGAAATTTGTATTTATCCGGGTTATTATTTAAATAATCCTTTCTGCCTTTTGTTAAACATTTGACGTCTGTTTGTTTATATCCTTTAACGTATTTGTGGTGTCATAGTGTCAATTTTCAAACACACACATGTAACATTACATTAATAAAGGAATGAAATGTATAACTTGGTTTTAATTCTAACATGTCAAATTGAAAAATCGTTACATTCAAAAGGAAATTGAAGATCCATTAGGCAAGGGTTGATGAGAGAGTAAAAGCTGTTAAAAATCCTCAATCAGGAAACCGATTAATTACATCGTGAAGGGTCTATCCCTAAAAACTTTTCCCTTCGTCACTCCTAATTAATGTCTACTTAACTACCAATCAAAGGGATCCGTCAATTTTGTCGTAGTTGTAAGTACCTTTTGTTTGGTCCGTTAGATCGAGTAGAATATTTAAAATTATTATCTACGTGCATAATCTGAGAATAACTAAAATAAAATTTTATCTCTCATTGTTTTATCGTCAGTAATTTGTAGCTATGTGCTATATAAATAAATCAAAATTATTTACGAGTTAAATGTAACTAAATCTATAACTAATATTGATGAACTAACAATTTAAATCCATGGGGGACCTGAAATATTCTAAAATTCTTAATTGTAGTAGCTGTGTATATTAAGATAATTAGTTTGATGCATGCGACAATGTACAGTATATAATACGAATTAACCATTTAAAACAATTTAAACATCTGTGATCTTGATATTTTATTATTAGAAAGCAAACCTTTACGATCCAAAAGCTTGGGTAAAAAGGCCCAAAGCTCATTTATCTAAACTTCTCGAATAATTGAAAACGTCTGACAATAAAGTTGAGATGTCTCAACTTGTAACCTCTTTTGATTCCGATAAACTTCTGCCAATGTTTATGGCCCAGTCTGCGATTGAATTTTGACAGAGTTATTTTAATGGATCGAAAGTTTCCTGATTTAATTAACAGAGTTCAGTGTTTATAATTTTATTGAATGAAGAAAATTTAATCGTTTTCGTAGCGATATAATTTATCTTTAGCTCTGTTCGTTACAAATTTTACGTACTTAACACGCGGATTTCTCGACAACATTCAAAATAGGAATACGTCAGTAACTATTTACTGACGTATTCCTATACATATTCATATACGCCCGGTAACAATTTTTCAATGGAGGCGGATAAAGGTTTTCATGCATTGAACCACTTAAATTTTTTACTACGAAAGACTTTCGTATCAGTTTCAAGACTTTTACTGTTAGTACAATATAACTTTCAATAGCGATAGAAAATCGATTTAATATGAAATACACCTACATCACACATCAGTACGACGGATTCTGGCGTCCCAACCATCCGAAGACGGTACGAAAATGAATATAAAGTCGGAATTGCAATTACTATCGCTAATGGGCATGCCGCTCCAGTTGAGCCTTTGTAAGCTTAAATAAATATTGTTGTAACTTGTTTCAATATGTTCTTAAGTATCTGCTATTGAATTACAATTAAATATCTCCGTACACTTTTCTTTTCTTCGAACGACATTAAAATATCAAGTTCAGTGATACGTTCAGAAACTCCCTTGTCATGAGCGCTCAGATTTATCGATTGTGCCTAACTTTTATTAGAATTCTAAGCAGGCCAATAACCCACTTGCAGGGAAAAAGACAGGGGAAATGCGGAAGAAATCACGCAGAAAATTGACGTTTATAAGACGGGCTCGATTCGAGGTTTTATTTTCGTAATTTTCAAGTGGTGCTTTCAATCCATTTTATGAGATGGATATATTATTTTATAGGTATTTAATAATTTTGTTTGACCTGGCAATGTAGCAAGACATAGAAAATTACAATAAATGTCACCTCCATAGATATATTTATTTATTTCAAGAAACACAACAAACACATAATTTTTTTACACACAAAAGTCAAAGATTCAGATGCGTTCTTAAACGCGTTTAACAAATAAGTACAGTGAATAATAAAAGCGGGAAAAAACAAACACAAATTCGTCATATAATCCTAAAAGAAGCCGAGTAGCACCTGAAAATATGTCAATAAGAAATACTAATTATAGGCGTTACACATCCTGTGTGTTGGCGCACGCAACCCCATGTTAGTCCTAGAGGACGACAGCTCGAATGTACTGCACAAGCGGAGAGACCTGGCTGGAACATAGAAGTCTAATAAACTGAGTAGCTCAGGTATAGCTAACTCACCACTGCATATCTTTTTTAGCGTTACAGTCTATAATGGTACGGCGCTGTGAAAGCTCAAGGAAGTTGTATTTTTGCAATAAGTCCATATAGTGAAATTGGTTCCCTTCCATCCGGTTATTTAAAATTCATACGATTTTTTTTTGTACTTTGTACATGCTAATAATAAATCGCGTTTAAACCTGTTACACTGTACGGTTTCTTAAATATTTCTTTAAGCTGGTACAATCGACTCAAGAATACTCAGTGGTATTTGGTCAGATTTTGATAAAAATTCTGAATATCTTTTTAGATAATTCTATTATCCGTCTTTCAAATCATAGTTTTAAGTAAACGGAAAAACAAACGGCTACTCATACGCTACATGATTTATGTCCATGTGTGTATTGTTCTAGGCATAAATCATTGATGCAAAGCCGCGATTCAAAAACACGACCTTTGCACTGCTTTTGGCACGTCTAGGTTTATACCTGAAATCATTTTTCATCAAGCGATCAGGTAAAATTTTTATTCAATTAAAATATTTTACTCCAAGCAGCATTAGCATTTTCTCTAGTTCATGTGTTTTAGCAACTTTAGTATAACTTCTCTCGAAGGCATAAGCGAGTATGTTACTAAAATGAATATTGAAGAGCTGCAAAAGTTTTGAAGACGTTAAATCGCATGCCAAATATTTCTAGGTTCAGAAATTGAACGCAGTACCCTATTCACAAAGTATGTTGCAAAGTAAATCTTCAAAATATAGATAATTGAATGAATTTTAAAGATCTTTTTTATTTTTACGGTTATAATTTTCATCATACAGTCTTTCATAGTTCATTTTGTTCTTCGTTGCTTTCTCTGTTTCATACTATTAACATGTAATCTGATAACATGGTATTTCAGTTTATCATTAAAAACACAACATTGAAAAATCCTAAAAACCTAGTCAGGACAACAAAAAAAAAATTTAATTTTTTGGAGGGTCCGGCTAATTTGCAACTTATGTCACTCGGCAATGTCTAAGAATAAGCCACGGTTAATTTGAACGGTTTCGTAGCATAATTAAAAAACTAAAGTAACATACATACAACATACTAAATGTAAATACTATATAATTTATAAATCTGACAAAAATTATGGTCTAGCGAAGCGACATTTACACGAATTAAACAATTTCTTCTTTGATTTATGTTATATAGTGAGTTATGGTTTTAAGAAGCACTAAGTACTTCTTTTATTCATTTTCTTTACCAAAAGAGAGATAGTGTGGCAGCAGCTAGAAAATAAATTCAAAGATTAACTTCAAACGATGCAAAATGAGAACAGATACAACCATTTCATTACTTTCCAAGTATGTGTGGTTTGTAGAAACGTATGATTAATCCTGCCATATTTTCTTAGTAGCGACGCGAGATTTTAATTCCCCGCAAAGCTTATTTGCTTAGCCTCATTTTGAAATTCAACTTCTGGAGACTGTATTACGCCGTTGACTTTACTTGGACTTATAGTATGCAATTATGAAGGTACATAAAACCTGCCTCAGCTTTAATGAAATACAATTTGAAGGCCTTTTCAATCGTATGATACATGTAGGACGATAACAAATACCGCTATGAATCATTGATAATATGAAATTTCGTTCCGCTAACTTCCTGCAGTATCGAGTTTTAAAGTACAATATATCTACGTATTTAGCTACGCGCCACAGCGTCGATTATGACATCGAATTCTTACACTACATTGAACGGTGTTTCGGTTCAAATACTTCGAAATTCCATTGTGCGAATTGTTTGAAGTGAACTATATAAGCGTGTATGTAAACTTCAATTGAAGAAGAATTGTAAATTGTTCGGCAAAGAGTTGAAAAATGTGAAAAAAGCGACATAAAATTCCAAATGGTGTCCAATTTTGCTTCAGGTTAAATAAGTAAATTATATTCATTAATATATTGGAAGTTTATTATGTAGATTAATATAGTATAATCTATATATATAAAGTTCTCTTGTCACGGGGTGCGTAATTGAACTCCTCCGTAACGGCTCGACCGATTTTTATGAAATTTTATATGCGTATTCAGTAGGTCTGACAATCGGGTAATATCTATTTTTCATCCCCCTAAATGTGATACACTCATAATTTTTTAAAATTATTTTCACTAAATATATATTAAATTATTTGTCAGCTATTCACATAAAAATAATTTGGCATTAACTAAGGTAAACGGATATACGTATAGAAGACAGTACCTTCCCAAATAAGTTTTAGTATTTAATATATACTTGGTAGTACAGTGCAGTTACAGTATTACATTAAGTTGTGAAATTATCATTTTATGAGCTCCGACATTTTCACTACGTATGTTTTTTTAATTACTTTTTTCAATACCAGATATTAGAATTCCAAAAGTATCAGTGGGCAAATCAATATTTCCAGTTCAGTGAACATTGTTCCATTATAAAAGTTACCATAACCCCAACGAATGAAACTTTAACCATTTTGAGATCAAAGGGCCATACCTCGCATTCACTGCCTAGACAGCCCCTAGGTTTCCACATGGTTGACACCTAATTCGTCAAAGTAAACGTATGTGAACACCTCAATATGTATTTTACCGGAAAGTCACTTAACTACAGGGGTTAGGCAATGAGTGTAAAAATAATAGTACCCTGTCTCGCATCCTTATAATTTATTTTAAGAACTGAACGATTTTATAATCAAAATAATATCGTAATTAAAAATAGATTATATTACCATTATTACTCAAATGATTATATGTAATTACGAAACTATTCATAGTCATTTTCATAACATGATTGTGTAAGGAAGGAGCTTAATCAAAATTCCTTCTTGCATCACTAAAATAATATTGGTATAATTTATAAGTCGTTGTCAGTGTGATAACCTTAAATTAATAAATAAACGATTTTTTCATTGATTATCTTTATCAAGCCTCTGTCTGTAGCAACAATTATTCAGAAAATTGGGTCGCTATTTGCATTAGCTACAAAGAAGTCGGCAACATTTGCTTACCATCTTTCAATTCTTAAGGCTTCATTCAGTGAAAAGATTTAAATTATTCACAAAATGGCTCGTTAAAATAAATCGCGGGAAACATCGATTCGAACTGCAGTTGCTTTTCATCTGGTAGATTTTACAAATTCTTCTTTAATTTTAAATGTTCGTATTTTTTTAACATGCCAAATTTATTGTCTGGTGTTTTTTTTTGTATTATGATTCCACTGTGAGTTTATCTCTATATTTTTAAATCATTCTTAGCTAAATTATTATGGACGTCAATCGTATTATATAAATTAAATTAACTGTTGAATACATTAATAAATACAAAACGTATCTCTTACGCCTCTTTTTGGTAGTATACCTCTAGAACTGGGTCCTTACCTGCATTCTGGATGAGGGAAAGTATGGGTAATTTTTATTTTAAGAAACTATTATGTGTTAACGTGAACAAAGTTTGTTTAATAAAATTAAGAACAATAAACTTATTTGGTCTAGTGATGTGTAAATTTACAATAATTTGAACCGAACCCCTTTTCAGGCTTTTTATAATTACAGGAAAATTTATTAGCCTTCATAGTGAAAGTATAATGTATGAATAGCTTGGCTCAATTATCGATATAGCTTTTAACCAATGATTGCCCCACGTCGTCGAACGACCGAGGCGCCAGGCGACCAGGGCGCCGTTTACCTTTTCAATAAATGTAATGTACTCTGCAATTAAATCATATTTTTACATTCCATAAACGGAAATTTACTAATTGATATTTATACTTTCAACTTTTAAAGTTGATATCAAACCTAATATTTAAAAACAACAATGAGCTTCTGTACGTGATAAAATACAATACAGATTTGGGCCAGAACAATAATTTAAATATATTTTGTAAGTGCAAGTAGTAAAATATTAAAACATTCAGAACTCACAGTTTAATCATCAAACCTTAAATCTTATTTGCCATTTTCTAATCGATGCCTTTTCCATACTTGTGTACATTCTCCTTTTTATATGTTGTGAGGACAACGAGTAAGGCCGTGGCGTTTAAATGCCATTAGTTTTCTTTGATAATATCATTGAGGTTCTCCATTATTTAAGGCGGAGAGGTAAATATCACTATACTTGCAGAATTTATTTTAAGTTAAACTAAATATAGGTATTGCACAAATAATAGTATTTTAGACATAATATTAAATATACATCACTCGAATACATTAAATAACGGAATGAGGTGTTTGATGATTTTTTTTCAAGTTTTACCAAGGTGAAATTAATTAGTTTAGTCATTAAATAATAAAGTTTAAAGTTTGGTAGTATTTACGTAATTAAGTCTTGAATGTCAATTAATTGTGTATGTTTCCATAATACTGTGCATTTTAATTTTTGTTAGTCGCGTCTAGCGGCGAAAGGTATTATATTAGTAAATTATTTTAATAAACTACTATTGCCATTTTGTCGTCCACTGCGTTTCACACATATAAATATTTATTTATTTATTTTATATCACTAAAATATGAATTGATTTTAAATTCTACATTAATCATAGTCTCTGTCTATCAGATACTTTTATTCAAAACTCATGAACATGATGAGTTGTAAAATGAAATATTTGAAGTATATAATAAATGAACACATTAAATATAAAGTATATTTTTATTTAATGAAACAATAATTATTTAAACAGCAATAAAAGCTTACATTATCAAAGTGTTTATTGATTACAAACTCAAAGTTTTTTTATTGTTTTTCAACTTTCTTCTTAAACTTTGGGTCGAAATACATACACATAATATTACCTTTCTTAGAGTTTAACACAACCTTGAATAAATATTCACCGTAAAAAAACTGCTGTCCGATATATTTCGACATCAGAACCGATAGATTCATATTAGTGTAGTACATTTGCTGAAACAAAAATAAATTATAAGTCATCGTTTCGTTTCCGATTAAAGTAAAAGTTTCTTTTAAAAAATAATTCTATGCTTATGAAAAATAATTACTTTTTTGTTATGTTTTACATCGTGATTTATTCGATTTCGAATCGTCAAAATATTTTCTGTAATTAATTATACGGTAACACATTTTACATATCTAAAACGATACTAATTTATACAAAATCACTCTATTTTGTGTATAAAACTATGTACTCACAATTTTAGTAATTTTATCTATACTTACGGCTGATTATTTCTATTATATTTTTAGTAGTTACCATTAACTATTCGTTTTCTTTCGGTAAGTTCAGTCTCTTTGCTTTTTTAATCACTTTTATTAAAATTTCGATGCGTAAATGTTCATATGAAAATTACCTTCTTTGCAAAGCAATTCTTCGTGCCCAGATGAGTCTCTAACAAAGCAGCGAACATATAGTGTTGACACGGCTTGTTGATATTATAGTTCCACTGCAACACTTTACCAGTATCTTTCAGAGTGTACACGTACATTTTAATCTGTTAAATTTGTTTCAAAAATTTATTGTTATATTTATTATTATTAATATATATTATAATCAAAAATATAATTGCTCCTGTTCTAAAAATTATAAGTTGTAAGCATGGTCAAAAAAAAGACAAACCCGACTGAGTTTCTGGCTTATTCTTCTCAGACTCGGGCGCGTTAGTGAACAAGCCTATAAATTTAGTTTTAAGTGACGTGCAAATGTGATCATGTAACGATCCTACTTGATTAAATGATTTGGACTTTATTCAAACGATTTTTTTTACAAAATATAGCGTTTGAAGGCCCTAAATATATCATTAATTTTTAGTTATTGTTTTATGACACATTATAAAAAGTAACACATAAGTTTATGCTAGCTAACACTCGATTCAAGAAAGCAAAAACATTTATTGAATATCCTTTTTTTATAAACTATAATATATTTTTGTGAAGTAGTGGTCTAAACGGACAGGCATCTCACTGAATTATATGATTGTCTTGAAAAACAAATGAATGCTAGGCAGAGAACGCAAAGCCAAAGCTTCCCTTGCTGCGTTTATTAAAACCCTATAATACATTTGCGAGGCCGTCACTAACGAGTAAACGGTACCATTTAATATCCGAGCTAACTTTGAAAATACTAAAAATAACTTACTAACCTCGTCAATCGACGCTTCTTCGAGGAATGTAAAATTTAGTTGGCCAATATAATGGTTGTGTTCATTTTTGAAGAGTCGATTTTCGTAAGTTGTAACATTCTTCAATTTCGGACCTTTGCATTTATCAAACCTCTCCCATTCCACTACGTACGGACCCTGAAATAATACTCTATTTCTTAAAGGATACCAACTCACTCAGGCGAATGATTATTAGTATATTTCTATTATTGAATTATTGTGAATGGTGCCATAAATAATTTCGAAAAAAAAAGGACATCCCTATTATAGTTTGTTTTGCATATGAGCCATTTATTCACGCTGTTTTCCTTCCGCGTACAAGTTTAATTAATTGTGTTGTAGTATCCACTAGACTAACACTGCTATAATGAACCCGAAAGTTTAGTAAATACGCTTCCAGTAGAAAACTTTTAAAACTTTAATTTACGAAACCCTAAAAAATGCCTCGCTTTATTTTGGTGAACCGCGGAAAGGTTTGAGCGTTATACTAACGTAATTATTGATATTCTTCGGTCCAAAATCACAATTCACCAAAACGAAAAGCGAAAAAATATACAAATACATGTTTTCTATTTGGCTGTGTGTAAAATAATACATTTTTGAACCGATCGCAATCCCACTAATTTCATTTTAATACCCGCTTTTAATAAATCCATAATGATTGCTGAGTGAAAATTAAACACACTTTAATTTGATGGTTCAATTATTTTGTATCCGAATAGCGGATATTCAAATGTAATGATTTGTGTAATGAAGTCATTATTGTATCAGTTTTATTCTTTTATTCGATCTAAAATATTCTGAATATATGGAAAATGAAATAATGTTTTGTAATTATACTCCAGGCTCCATCCGTATTATGAATTCATTGACAAACGTTCCTTTCATTACTAAAACTATTAAACGTAAACTCCTATGAAACAAATGATTCTATGTTACTTTTGTTATGATAGCCACAGATGCTAAATATAATCTTTAATAAAATTTGAAACTGTTGCAGTTTTAAAAGAATTGTAGAATATGGTATGGGCAAGCGACTACTGGTGACAATCCACTGTGCCAGACTGACTCACTTTAAAGTAAACTGAAAATAACAATAGTATTGCAAAAAAAGAATTGTTTGTAATTAATAATGATATACAATCTGCATGTTTAAATAATAATGTTTTAAGTAATTGTCACAACAAAACCTTAATGAGTTTACCTTAATTTCAGCCATTCTTATTGTATCTGCGTTGACATTCGAAAATCAATTTAACTCGGCCAAACGGCTGAGCTGTTTAATTATAAAGCTCAGTTCACTGCAACAAATTAACTATAGCTAAAAAATTCATTAGGCTATCCTGGCTACGAATTTGTATGGCACATATGTTATTATATGTGCCATATGTGTATATATGTATGGACGTCGAATTTTAGAACAGAAAATGTAGCTGAACCGTAGGGTCCTCGTTTTTGTGCCACCTACTTTAGTAATTTCAGTTGGCAACATATATTATGTATATTTTAATAAATTTCATTTAAGTTCATTTAAAAAAAACCTTAACTTTTGTTTAATAGAATTAAGAATGTTGACAAAAATAAAATACACAAAACCACAGTTTATTCTGCTCAACACCTAAAAAATCCGAAAGCCTACAGGTTTTTTAAAATATTCGGACACATTTTAAACACGCTTAGCCCCAAGAAAACTGTTTATAGTTTGTATTATGGGTGCTTAAACAACGGATAAACATATATTTAATGTACCGGGGATCGAGACCGGGACCCTCTGTTCGGCAGTCCAACATGGTGACCATTGTGCCAATTGGGTTGCCGAAATTCGACACGTATGTTTTGTTTGTGTATGCAAATCATAGCTTCACAGGCGTCTGTGGAACACGCGTGTGCGTTAAGCTTACGCGCGATATGTAATATGTTTAACTAAAGTAAATTAACGATTATTACAAAAGCAGCATCAAACTTCTGTTGGTAAATGCCGAAAGTTGCGAATGACAACTGTGTATTAATGTAATGAAAACGAATATATATGTGGGTCGGTGTAAACGTTCCTCGGTTCTTGTTATTTGTTTTGCAAACAATGTGACACCGTTTAAGGCGAAGTTTTTAATTTTTAACATCAACAGTAATAAAATACATACATATCTTTTTTATCTGTTTTCATATTTTCGCTCCATAGATACCATATGTGGACATCCTTCTTTGCCTTCAATACTAAGATCTTTATTAGGATGAATTGATTTGATCTATTAGATCAACTCGGCCAGGATGGTTATTTAAACAATCAGTGACAATACAGAAGCAGTGAAGAGCTGTATACTGTGTACTTTACAACTTTATATTCTTTTATACTGTAGAACTGATTTGAGAAAAGACTCTAGCAGGACAAGGTTACAACGTGTATAAGTTAAATATTCTGTTATATGTCAACTATGTAGTATGTGAATTAGCATTTGCAAACCGAGTAATCCGAATAAATGGAGCCTTAAGGTTTGCTTAGACAATTTGCTTATTTGTAAAAGTGAACTGGTTTTATAGAGGTATAAGTATGTAAGCGTTGTGCTGTTAGATTATTTTTAATTACCTTAACATCCCAAACAAATATGTGCCTTAACTGGAAGCCGAAAAATATAATAGCATCGGCAACCGCATGTCACCGTTTCAGAGCGATTGCATTTCAAACAAATCGTGTATTACATTTATACTGACAGGTATATTTTTAAATACGGAATATATGAATGTTGCCTTTTATTTTATCAGACCTTATAAAGGAGGGTATTTATATTTTTGTTTCTTTAGAGTTGTGGGAATACCTTACCTAAAATGTATGCAATATATGTCTGCTACAAGTATATATACAACAATTAATTTCAGAACCAGCAGTTAAAAGTTAAATATGGTTATGTCTCATGTACATTACCCTATTTAATCCTGGGTAACTCTGTAGAACTTAGAAATAAACTTCTTCTTAAAGAGCTTTGAACCTGTACCGAGTAAAACCACAATTTCATTTACGTATAAGCATTTAGGAGGTATACAAAGGCCATTCAAGAAAATACTGCCAATTGCCAAACAAATCAGGAAAGTGCGAATTGTATTGCATACAATAAAGAGATTAACAACGTGTTCCGGTAAGATAAATAGTTTCTAAAGATTAATTTGTGATTTAAAAGATTTTTTTTATAAATTAGACAACGACTTTTGTAGCCATATAAAGACGTCTCATGATAAATTTAGCCTTTAAATCGTTGATTTAGCGACTCTGAAAACTCAAAAATTAAAAAAAAATCAATAATTCTCGGAAATCCTAAATAGCATCCGCAATTACAAAAACCAATAGCAGTTTCTGTGAATTGTGCAAAAATCGCATGCATTTAAATAGGACATTAATACAGACTACCTATATCGATATTTTGTCTCGCATGTTTTATTGATGAAATTCGGACATGACAAATTTTGATTCACGAAAAATAATCATCATCATCAAGCCCGGGAATTCTGGGCAGCCTATGATATGTCCACTTTTTTATAATTCTGAAATTGTTTAAGTTAATTACAGATATATAGGTCGCTTTTTATACTTAAACAACAGAGGATATAGGTCGCCTCAAAACTTCGAAAAATAGTGAAGGATGGAGACACTTGGAGGAGGCCTTCACCCTCCAGCGAGGGTTCATGCATACAAATTGATACAAATGTCATTTAGATAAACATTTTTCGACATTCGACAGTGACATTATATATATATAAAAAAAAAAAAAAAATATATATATATATATTAATTTAATAAACCATTATAAATCTCCATTGTAACTGTAATTTTGCATGAAATAAAAAGCTTTTTTATTTTTATTTTTTATTATTTTATATAGGTCGGTTTCAACAGCTCCTCCAAAACAAAAGACGAGCAAAAGGGGTGACCTTCTGTGAACTTACGGCCTACTACTCCTGTTCATTAAACGCGCTAATCTTAGGTTACTACGAATCGCAAAATCGCACCTTTTCGTCAATAGTATGACTGACAGTTTCAACGTTCAGACACTAGTGCATGAATCTATTATTGAATCCGGATACTTTATATATTTATGTAAGTATGTAAGTATACCATAAGACGGTTGAACCAAGGTAAAAGAAAATAAAGCCGTCAGTAACTTCTTTCTAGTACAATAATTGGATACAGTATCTTCAAACGTTGCACGGGTCACCAGTTTTTCCTTTGGATTTTGAATAATCTTTCTTTGATATAGGATTATGCCTCTCGGGATGAAAAGATATTAATATACCCTTTACGGGTTTTTTCAGAAAGTTCTATGGCTAATTTATCTTTGTTTAGACAATACGTCGCACACTGAATGCCTGTGTACTACATTTAAAAGCTATGTGTAATATGTTTTTCATAGGATACAGATTTTTGTAGGAAATAAAGAGCTACCACTACCCGTGATCACCCCCACGGGAGACTTACGGGTGAATTGCCGCCGTCTGCTGAAACGGTGCGTTGTTTCTTTATATTGATTTAGTTTGAATAATATTGTTATTCTTGTTTTTATAAATGGATAAAATTAAATTATACTGTTTGCATGGCCTGTAAGATGGTTAATTTATTATCAAAAAATTTTTTTCTATCATTATTTTTTGTAGTTCCGTGTCGCAAAGCGCCAAATTGGGAGCTCTATTGCCGTGACTTCGCTGTATTTTTTGACGTGATATTTTAGACATTTGAATTTATCACATATAAAAAAAAGATATATAAAATAAATATTGGGCAATTTACGATAATATCGTACGTATCGTATTTTAACGTAAATAATCGTACTATAACTGTTTATCTACGAATTCTACAAGAAATTTACCGGTTTTTATATAATATTTTTTCATAAACAATATTTTCTTTTTGAGAATGACATTGCAATCTATCTGCTCTAAAAATGGTCGTTGCTATACAAACTGACCGTAACTCAGAAAGTTTATCGCACGTACGTACTTGTTGCGTGCAACGGAACCATGTGAGGCGAATTAATGTCCAGCTTGCATCATAAATATCGCACCATATATCTTCATATGCCCCTGTTAAGGGTAGATAAGGATTTATAGCTTTATTTCCAATTCAATTATAATCTTATAGTTTCTGGTTAAGGTGAATAACTATTTTACATAAGTCGATTTGGATGGGGAATATATTTAATTTTAAAATATAAGTATATGAGTGAATAATATTTAAAGTATATAGCGTAAATATATATTTCATGGGTTTATAATCCTGAATCATTTTTGCCGAATCCATAGCCTATTACTACCAATAAGTTAACATATTTTTGTGTCTCTGTTATTCATTTATATTTTATATCATCCAATTTCATTTATATACCAGTACACTATTATACTCTCCAATGAACACTTTTACTCGCGATTTCATTCTCTTCTATTTGGGGTTCGTCCCTGTCCTGTTACGGTATAAAAGTTCAGAATCTTAATAAGAAAGTAATTTTCTTCTTCGACTCACTATAACTTTGATTCTATTTACATATCAGCAAACAAGTAGAAGATCAGATTCGGAAATTAATCTTAAAAATAGCTGAGCTGAGTAATAATCAGTGGTAAATTACTAGACATATTGAAAGTATAGTAACAGAAAAGTAAACAAAAATAGAAAAACATATTCTTGTAAAGTTTTGACAATATTAAATTTGTTAACCGCCTTCAAACCGATTGTATTTGGCCGTGCAGCAAACAGTTCCATAGGAAGGGTTCGTTAATGTGATTGATACTGCAGGATGTTAGGCGAAATGTTTCAGAATTGCAACATATTTCTCAATCTGTTTAAGTTTTATTGAATTAAGACTAAACATATAACTGAAAAAATTTAACAATGTTAAAAAGTCGACTAAGTTAACCATTGTTTTATAGAGTTTTGGCATCGACATCCAAAAATTAGCCTCATAATATGGCCATAGTAATATTCTAAGAACTAATAATATTTTTAATACTTTTTGATGAACCTTTTTATTGACAAGGATTCCTTAGTAAAAGCTCTAATTTATAAATCCAACTACAACTTTCAATTTTATCTATACTGTATAGCAGGCTTGCAGTAGCTTGCTGTTGAGTAACAACAAAAACTATAGTTCGATATTTAATGACGAATACATATCAATTATTTTAGAAAAATGTATCATAAATTATATGAAAAGCATATAATATTGTGACAAACATCAGCTACAAAACTTGTAAAACGCAAATAGTCTCTATTTATTTTTTAAAAGCTGTAGTAAATTACAATTTTAATGTTCGAGTAATAGCAATTACATGCAAACCCAGGTAATACCTTGTAATTTGAGTTACGTTCGCCGCACTTGATAATTTTCCAATCCTCCTTGCATATTTATACAGTCTAATTTCGCTGCATTTAAGCTCACAATTACACACTTTGCTACGGTTTTATGGTATTATTTATTTTACTAATATTATCGTGTTAAGTGGTTAAGTTAGCTGGTTCAGCTCTGGATCGTGTGTTTGAACCTTATGAATATATCTTTAATGAATAGTTTTTACACTATAAAGTATATTACTTTTTAAGAATACATTGTTTCCGATGTTGCCCTATACAATAAATAAATAAATTCGTCGTGTTTGCTTCGTCATCTGAGCAATACATACTATCTAATATCAGCTACATAACGTCATCTTTCAAGGTAACCCAATAAAAGATACAAATTTAGGAAACCATAGGCATTTGTGAGATAAGTTGTCAATGTTTTTCAAACAGTATATTTTGTAATTCTAAAAATGTATTTTTAGCATCAAACAAACAGGAAAGGAAGATATTCATTAGAATTCCTTGAAAATAATTTATTATATTTCAGTTACTGTTTAAATTGTATTGGAATAAATTTTATTGCAATTTTAAATAAATCTAGATAGAATATAATCTAAAAATAGTTTTATTAATATATCTTTATTATATTGTTTAATTAAGCGCTATTATTTGCACTATTTTTCGAAATCTTTTTCACTACTTCTTACCACAAAGTCCATCGTTGAGTTTCTGCGCAGGTCTGAAGATTTTATAGAATTTCTTCCTCTAATGGCTAAAATAATTTAATATAAATTTTCTAAATTCTTTATTATTTATTTTTATTACCATAGTGAAGTTATTTTTACTCTGTTTCTTTTTCATAGCTACCTGATACTGGGGAGTTACGTAAGTTACTCGTAAGTACCACCTCTATTGCGTCACTAAAGCCTTCTATAATATCTCTTCTTTATATCTTCGAGGAAAGCTAAACAACACAAGTACACACATCTAATAAACGCAGATGAATCGGCTGGGAACAGCTTATTTTATATAATTTTAAATAGATACATAATAAAGTTGTTAATAGGATTTTAAAACTATAACCTAATTGCTTTCAGAACTAATTTCGCGTCGTGTTTATTTGCGCTAAATTCGTCTAGAGCGCGAGCAGACAAATATGAAACGTCGGTAAATAAAGGTTCTCTACCTATTGTTTTCGTTGAACATTATTTTTAATACTAAGCTTGATTATTTTAAACTATTGGAAAGCGTATGGGATTTAAGGAAACGAACGTCTATCGTTTGGTCCTTGATATGGATTGCGCGTAACCTTTAGCTCACCTAGGATAAGATATGAAATTGTGATATATAGATATAAATTGTGCATACAGCTTACTCAAATAATATAACTAGATTCCTGCCGCTGACTTTATATTTTTTCTTTGCCTTTTGTGAAAGGAAAATTAAACTTCTACCATA
Organism: Pontia daplidice; assembly: GCA_963693355.1. NCBI lineage: Eukaryota > Metazoa > Arthropoda > Insecta > Lepidoptera > Pieridae > Pontia > Pontia daplidice. Next base: position 1,685,278 of record CAVNZL010000025.1, on the reverse strand, counting down.
CAAATAAAGACCATGCATCCCTTTCGCGCTCTCGTGAGTCGAACTGTTAGTGTTTACCAAACAAACTCTCATGGGAACTCGTAACAAAATTATTGCTCCTGAGAAAATAAGCACAAATATGTTTGGGGCTTCACCCCTTGAGGTGTTACATTGACGTTAATCGAGGTTAATTAACCATACAAATATTGGTATGTACGAAATATTACTTAGTTACCTTGAGCCTAATTTGTATAGGTGCGCGGTTTGGTATGCGCTATACATATTTGGCAACTCATATTATGTTTAAATATATATCACTGGATATAGTACAATCAATTTGACTGTCACCAATTTCTATCGTGAACGGTCCAAGCGTGGCATAATGCCTATATTGTTTCTTGAACTAAGAAATACATAAATTTTCAATCCATAGTAACTTTGTATTTGAGAAGAAAGTCAATTTTAAAATGATGTTTTGGCAAAATTCACATTTCGGTGAATCCTTTTTGTTTATATTGATAAATACTTATTCAAGAGGCCAAGAAACTTAATGTTTTGTCTATATTTAATGTCGCCAGCTCTGAATACTATATTATAATAGTACACTACGCTCAACGTCTAATGAAAAAAAGCTAGCAATATAACAAAGCTATTTCGATACTGTACCTCAGGTAGCAATTGATGTAATTGCCTCCAGACTTGAGTGGTGTCATTTTATATCCACTAATTACTTTACAATTACTGCGGAAATGACCTGCAGCGTGCATACTTGAGTATTTCATTTTGAAATTAAAGCTAACCAATTATTCAAAGTAATGACTGTGTATTGTACCTACCTATATCTATCTATCATCATCGATTAATATACAGATCGCACAACGCAGCAGAAGAATACAAAAAGTTGTTTCTTAACGTAAATAAAATATAATAATATAAGTTAATTATTTTCCGTAGACAGTTGCATAGAAACGTCACCGAGTCTCGCGCCTCCCGAAAAATTAATAGCAAATTTTATTATTTGAAATATTGCATCTAGTGTGTAGACGTTAAAATCCATAATTTAATATCTAATATATTTTTATTGAATATAAATATCATATTGAAAGGAAATATACTTTATATTGCTTTTAAGATACTGAAATACAATAACAGGTATATTTTATTGTATTTGTATTACATAGCATAATGGAGTCTTGATTACATATTATTATATATTTATTTTTTTCTTTTGACGAAGACTGTCAATTTACTGTCTAATTCATACTCCATTAATATTAATCACATCGCTAAGCAATAATTACATCATTTTTAGTATCAAAATATTTGATTACCTATTTGGTGTAATGGTCATCATGTCCGAATGCCGAAGAAAGGGGCTCCATTCTTGGTACAATCAATATTCCAATGGTTAGCATATTGATCGGCTCTGAATTGATCACGTGTATTTATAAAAGTATATATGTAATTATGTGTTATCATCTATAGTGAAAGCTATAAATAGTTTACCACGAATTTAACCGGCCGTGTGAGAAGTGTGTCCTGATAATTATTTTTACTATTTGTCGTACACGAAGGTTTTCGACAACCTTAATAGAGCATCCTCAACCAGTCAATCCTCTGATTAGTAGGCGTAAGCTTCAGGTAGGCCTAAAGTCTGATGCTATTACATTCGCAGTATCGTAGAATTAGATATTTTTATGAACCTCGTAACGACTACAGTATTATCATTCTAACCTCAAACATAAAGTCATATTCTCCCACGTCCAATTACTCAAGATTGCGCCACAAAAACGTATTAAGACGAAAATTGTATTTTAAACGATTCCCTTACAATTTTATCACGATCAAAATGGTAAATGCCAAAGTAATGCAATCAAGGTGAAATGAGGGAAATCAGAAAATGTATTGATGGTGAAATGAGTTATACACGAATCTCATTTTCGTACTATAGAGGCCTCGAATGAGTAATAAGAGTGAATGGTCTGTTGCGGTGGAGTATTAACATCCGCTTCGAGGGATCATGGTTGCTCGTACTATGGGAATGCGAATATTTTTTAATGTGAAGTTCACTCCGATTTAGGGCTGACTCACTGTTTGAAATTTAATAGTCTTAAGAAATCGGCCTTTTGTATTTGATATGTATAATGTTAATTGTGAATCGACGTTGGATATATGCTTCATTTTGAGTTTATGTAGAAAAATCATATGGTCAAGGCCCAGGACCTCAAAAAGAGGCACAGTACTGATCGCCAGGTTCTCCTTGTTTGTGCAGTACATAATATGTAGATATTCGAAATTTAAAAAAAAAAACACAAAACCTATAGATTATTTTATTTTATAATACATAATGTATTCTTTAAACAATTTTTAAAGTACTTTTTATTTAAAATAAACGAAAATATACCACACGTATTAACAGAATAAAATTAAAATTTAACAAAAACAACGTTTTTTGTAGTAGGGGTCGCCTTAGCAAGTGAAATACGGCGGGTGAATTTTTAAGGTGCAAAGTTTCGTCTCGGCTCGGTATCATTTCAAAAATCTTAGGCTCTGAATGACACTTTGTACACCTTTTGAGGATTTGACGACTATACGAGACGGTCATTTTAAAAGAAAATGAGATAGGAATTTCACATTTTTTTCTCCAAGTATTTTGGCACTAGAGATTTTAATAAGAGCTTCGGGGATCCTATTTGCATACGATGCGGGGTTTGGCTCCGCAATTTTTCCCCGTGCCAGCACTATCTGGGTCTTTGTAACATGTTATAACAGGACATTACTATTCATACAATGTTTATTGAAATAAATGGGGAATAATACGGTAGGTGAAGCTGCCGAAGGCTTGTCTTTATTACGCGTAATGGAGGCATATATATAATATATATGTACATGTATAGTGTCATATTTGATATATTTGTATTGGCCCAGTGGCGTATGACTCAACTACTGTTTGTGCACCAAGAGATTTTTAAGAATAGGCTCTCTCTCTTTAGGCAAAATAGAGTAAGGAAACCGTCATGTAGGTATTAGATAAGAAAATCCAAAGTTCGTGTCAGGAACAAATGACTAATTACTTGTCAATTAATCAAGAAATGAACACGACGTCGGCATATTTTTGCAGATTAGTTCTATGTCAGTTTTAACAGGAAGTAAACGTATCTAAGGGTTTTCTACGACTTTAACCATACCATTCATAGTAGTTTCGACACAGTGTTAAATATTTAGTCTTCTTCATAAAATGCGTATTATAGGATCGATCGATGAAACCCAATGATAATGACATTAGAATAATGTGACTAGTGTTCGCGCGCGCGGGTGATTTCAAATGTTTAATCTTTGCTTTAAAGATTTTTTAATAATGAATTACGTGTAGGTTGAGTTAAATTTTAAATCACCCGCGCAGCGACGACTGAGCGCGCGAACAACTAAAATTGATTGATAGAGCAATTTCAATTATATGTGGTGCACATATTACCCTCAACAGTCTATAGCTCTATAAAGTTTAGGAACATTACTTAATATATTCCTATATCGAAATATTTTCTTCGTAGTGCACAATCACTTTGTTTGTTTGGCCTTGATGGCCATCTTTGGAAGTTCAATACCAAATCCCCGCTCATAAATACTAAAATGTAAAAAGCTTTGTTAGTATTACCCCTTTATATTTAAATTTTTCACGGGCTTTTTGCTATTGCATTCATTACATAAACTAATATTAATATTATACAATTCTTTAGCTGAGAGTCATTAGTGCTGATACGTATATAATCAATACTATTAATAATGTGTAGTCAGAGTTTCCAGATTTGGATATTCTTTCTTTGGTGTTTTTTATGTGATGGAGCTGTATGTTAAACGTTTTTATTGTATGATATAGTTTTTTAGTTAGTAAATAAACTGCCTTTAAATAAGATTTAAGTATTAATATTTGAGCATTTAGTAAGATAAATAATAAATAAATAATTAGCGCACTTTGAAGTTTTCTTATACTCTACAATAGTTAAAGTTCAATTTACAAATCGTCAGTCTAGCTAGATTTTGTATATAACTTGTAACTCAAAAAAGGGTAAAATAAAGGAGTAAATTAATCAAAAAGACAGTTCATACCAAACTTTATTCGTTCATGTTCACTTTATAGATTAAATAATACATTTTACACTCAATCCTTAACTATGTCTAACATTTAAACATTCAATACATAAATGAATCGACTTTAGTAAGACAAATATCTATATTTACATAGTTATAATTTATACAAATCAAATTGATCAAATTTCACCTCAAGGAATATATAAAGTTATGAAGCCAATGTTCTTAGAAATTAAGGGTTCAAGATGAAGAATTCTTCATAGTCCCTAAGACTATAGGTTATATGACACTATTATATATGTGTTGTGTACATTTGTGTTTTGTAAGCAAATAAAATATAAATTACTTTTATTAACGTGGTGGAAGCCACGACGCACCTATTATCTCCGAGTGAAAACATTTAAGTGAAAAGAGTGGAAAATTGGAACTGTAAAGAACGTACTTTAAAATAGTTTACAATATTTAGGTCGTAGTCGAGAAACATTTTTCATGTTGACCGTAAATATATTTTCAAGTATGAAATTTTCAATAAGTTGAAACCCAGCCAAATGCGAGTTACAAATATTCGGTGAAAATACATTGCCAATATGAATACAGTCGGTATTATTTAAATATTATTTTATGTAGATACAGTATAATCTATGTAATAAGCCACTGAATAATGTAATCAAATTGTTAGCTTTAGTATAAATAATTAATGCCAATTTACGGAGCAAGCTCCAGCTTCGTTCAGACTGTGATAAAACTTACTCTTGAACGTTGCAGTATTACTTTTTTCGGTGTAAAGGATTTATTTAAAGTCTATTGAGGAGGAGAAATAATATTTTCTAAATTCGGAATATCTCAACTTGCATATTTTGTAAAGATTGGCTAAACAAGCTTTACTATGAAAATGCTAATTTGTTATCCATTTCATTTGCTTACGATAAACACAACCCCTTACTTCGTTAGTAATTTTCCGCTTTAAAACCTTTATTATATACGTTCTATGTACAGATACAAACTTAAATACGTAAGTGGCGAAATGTTAAAATTAATGTTTTTACAAATTGAAAGTATGGTAATGTCACCCATAATATATGCAGAAATGTCTATTTTATTTTTACCGAACAAGATTTAAACATCCGAAAAACATCCTTCTAAATTCTAAAGACAAAATTCGCTGTCACCAACAGACTACTTCCTACAGAATAATTTAATTAAATATTCTTAACCAGTCTTTTTTCCTCACAAAAACAAATTATCACGTTTGTATAGCTCAGCAATTAATGCAATATTAGTGTCAAAATTAATAAGATGCTATTGAAAAGGGCTGTAGCACTTGAATTTTGCTGCCAATAAATTTCATCCTTCGAGGACAGCATCAATGAATCTTCACCATTTTGACCCAGCTGTCCTGGACACGGCAATGTCTCTGACGGTATATCTACGAGGACAACTTGATTTTCTGATTCTTCTTCATTCTTATCCTCATAGCTTTCATCATTTTCATCCTGCTCAAAGCCACTCTCGGAGTCAGCAGCCAACAAATCCGTTTGAGGTTTATCATTAGTGTTCATTCCGTTATCGACGTTTTCCGCAATATTTGGTATACAAGTGACTTCATCAAGCGCCTGTCTGAGGGGTTCACTTTTCGTTTCATTACGCAGTACTTGAATCCACGAAAGCCGACAATCGCATTTTAATTTGTTACCTGCGGATAAATATTTATGATTACAAATAAATTTATACAGCGTTAAGGGATATTTGAAAGCGGAATGAGATCGTAAATTACGAATGAATCCACATGGAATCCGCCTACGTAATCTAATAAAGCAGGGCTTATTCGGTTGGCTATCGACGCCCAACAAAAGTCATAATGAAATTATCATGGGAACAAACCAGTAATGTTTGTTGATTTTAAATAATTCATATTTCTTTGTGTCTAAATCGTGTTATTACGCCATTGTTGACTTCGCATGGGGAACAGTTACACTCATTAATTGTCCTTAACACGAGAGGGGTGCTACTCTAGGGGCTATAAGCCCTATAGGGAGCGTGCCATTGTTTGCTGAAAATATAGTTATTTATCTTCTCATGAACGTACTTGAAATGTGTCTAGTGTGTTATTTACTGCTAAATAACATGTCTACATGCTAAGTAATATATTTGAACTTGCAATTTAGCGAATTTGGTTGGCAGTGAATGGCATTTAATACTTATCGTATTTATAGTTCAATTGAAAAGCGAATAGTAACTTTGAACAAAGATATATAATTATTTATTAACACGCTTATATTTTGATATGTTATTACCGAAACTTTCTGTGACTATTTCAAAGTGTTGTATATCGCTCATAACTTGATGTTATTATACAAATGTGATTTGTTATGTTGTGTTAAAAAATTAAATTACTTACCACTTAAATATAGAACAGACGTTTTCAACTTTAGGTTTTCTAAAATTGGTTTTATTGTTTCATAGGAAAATAATTTAATTTCATTGTTTCTCAAATCTAACAATTCGAGTCCTCTGACACCCTCCAAAAGCACTTCGTTAATGGTCTGCAATTTGTTGCCAGTCATAGATAATTTTTGGAGCATCGTCAAACCATCAAAGGCCCTTTCCGATAGATATTTCAACTCATTATTATCTAAAAGAAGCTCATTCAAGTTCCACAATTCAATAAACGTCAAGTCTCCTACCATTGATAACTTGTTGGATCGCAAATCCAATCTCGTCAAATTAGCGAGACCTCTAAAAGTGTCCTTAGTCAAAACCGACAGTAAATTAGCTTCCAATACTAGATCGTTGAGTACGTTCAGATGTTCAAAACATCCTTCGTGGGCTAGATTTATACTGTTAAACGATAAATCGAGATATCTGAGACTCGGTAAATCGACGAAAACATCCCTCTGGATCTCGGTCACTTTATTTCCTTTTATAGTTAAGTTTACGAGCGACGGGAGGTTTGCGAACGCGGAAAAGTCCAGCTCCATTATTTTGTTGTTCATTAACGTTATTTCTCTTACCGTCGACATGTTCGTAAACGTCTTTTTCTCGATTTTGTTCAACGTCGCATAGTGTATTTGTAATTTTTGCAATCGCTTTAACTTGTGAATTACGTTGAGTGGTACAAACTTAAGAGCTCCATCTGAACGTATATTGAAAATCAGCTTTTCTAGAAAGGGTTGCGAGCTAAATGTAGACCAAATGGGATCCGTTTCGTCGATTCCACCGTTGAAAACCCAACAGTCGGCGCGAGTTGCTGTTTTAATTTCTGTGTTTTCACAGTAACAGTGGACTTTGGAATCCCTGTTTGCTATTTCACACATGTTGTCTTTAGCTTGAACGGTGTGGTATCTCCTTTCAGTTTTATCCCGGCGTTTTTCATTTAGACGACTCTCCGTGTAGGATATTTGGACTGAAGTCAGTGCGAGAGCTAAAAGTAAATATTGAATGAGGGTCTCCATACTTCACAGCTTCCTCGCTTAGCCTAAAACAAGAAAAACATATTAAAAAGTATTCTATTTTCAAATTGCTCGCGGGCTTGGTTTTATCAAGTTGTTTGATGATTTTTTAATAAACACAGACTTGTGAAATTTATATTGCATTTTTTAGTAACTGCTATGTTTACTGTAAAGTAATTAACCCGTGTCATAAATTTAAAAGGCTGTAAATATCGGACTTTAGTGGCGGTCGCGTCGCATGCACTCAGACTAATTAAAGTGGAGTAGGGGGAGGTCGGTTGAATCATGCACTTCTATTGTTTGACTCATATTGTATCCTTTGATCCTATTGATGTATTGTAGTGACAAGCGAGTCTATTATTGCTCAACGTATTTCCTTTGTACCTTTTCATATGATTTCAACTCTCCGCGCAGTTTTTGTACGGACACCTAATTATAGGCATTTCTTAGTACTATATTAAAGCCTAGGGTTGCAAGAAAAACTATTGTATTATATCTAGAAATTTATACGCTTTAACTAACAATAGCATTAAAAATAATAAAACGCAATGAATATAAGACTAACTTATTTAAGTTTTATAGGATAAGGTTGCCATTTAATTAAGTCTACTTTTAATTACTTCCTTTCATTCCCGACGGCTTAATAAGAGACAAAAAAGGCCGTAAGATGTGCTTTGTTTCATCAAATGATTATTACGTATTGGGTTTTTTGAACCCTTCACAGGATTCGGCTTTTTTAATTAAGGCGTCGCTTTGTTAGATACGGTAATGGAGATGAAATATTTTAATGAAATCCATACGTATACTTTTGTTTTTGTTATTTTTGGAAAATATATTCAAAGATAACATTGTTTTACTGAAACATTTTTCTTGATGTTACCTAAAATGGCTTTTATTTTCCGAATATTTTTCAATGTAAAATTTGATAGTTAATTTAATTATGATTTGAATTCGTTTCGAAAGTTTTTTTTATTGATAATAATGATTGCTACTATTAATATTAATATAATGATATATATATACTAGCTGACCCGGCGAACTTCGTACCGCTTTAGCGTAGCTTTGATACACTATTTTATTTTGTATTATACGTTTTTTATTACGTAATTTTATTTTAGCTTTTTATTACACATATATCCGTGCAAAGTTTCATCGTTCTAACACTAACCGTTTCGACGCTAGAGTGAGAACGGGTGAATGAACGGACATGACGAAGGGTTCCTTTACGTAGACTGCGGAACCCTAATAAAAGTAGCCTAAGTGACTCCTTATTACATCAGCTACCAATAAAAAAAAATCCCGTTAAAATCGGTCCAGCCATTCCAGAGATTAGCCGGAACAAACAGACAGACAACAACAAAAATTTTAAAAAACGTCTTTTTGGTGTATCGTATAAATATTTATATGATGTAGTAAAAAACGGTTATTCAATATTAATAAAGACACTCAATTTTATATATTAATAACGAAAAATAATAACGAACAATACATACTGTATTTTTATATTTAATTCAACTAAAAACTTAATCGACGCTTACATACGATCAGGATGATATCGGCATATTATAATTATACAATTATATTAATTAGCCTCTACATAGCGGAGAGACAAAGAGAAAATTTAACTCTAAGAAAAAATCAAAATTATGGTAATATTTTTATAAGTTGATATAAACAGCGAGTGTTATTCGAAAAACTCGAGATTTGACGTTAATTCGCCCCAAAGGAATTAGTTCGTAAAAGAACAACTCCTTTGTTCCTTACATTTATTTTGTCAAAGAATTGTATACATTTAAATATTGAAAAGGCTTTGTATCGATGCTCTTTGGATGTTAAACTTCGACTCTTTGAGCGAGACAGGAGATTTCGATTGTAAAACAAAAGTTGGACCAAGTAAAATTGTTACCTCTTCTCGATTTGTTCCGACATTTACTTTGTCGATCACCTGTTATGCAAAACGGTGGGAACAGTTAAATATACTGGTCTACTATTTGTTTGTTTAAAATATCAAAAAGATTTCATGCGTAGATAAGAACTAAGTCATATATGATAATTAGTGGTCATAATCCTTAGGGAAAAAAAACCAAAAGTTGCATTAGGGCCCTAACCCAACTGAAACTGAAAAACCAAACAAAAATTTTATGATCATCACACAAATGTTGTTCGAACCTGAGACCCTCTAGTACAATGTACGGCATGTTGACCTTGGCGCCAACTGGATCGTGAAAATTAGTTACAATATTTATATAAGCAAATGTAGCGTTAGCCCTCAGTTTAAAGTATTAAAGATGTATTTATAAAGTAGAAGTAAAATCAGCACGTGTGCATACACTGATATTACTGGGAATATATGCAGCATATATTCTTCGTAATATCAGAAGTAAAAAAAACTCAATCTATGTACCTACTAAAACCAATATTGTAATCAAAATCACATCTCTATCCTGCTCCATTTTCAACTATTTAATGACTTAGCGGAAGATTTTGTAATGATATGAAATTACTGAAGGCCCCTAATGTAGGGAGAAAGGATTTGAAGAGGTTTCATTGATGATTTTTACTAACCATGAATTATTTTTAGAGCTAATACATTAAGGTATGTATTCAAATGAAAAATAACATTCATACTGAATCGAAACGCGAATTTTCAAATTATTGATTCACAATTTTAAGCGATATTAATTCCCGGATGACCGATCAATCCCTATACGCTCTACATCCGGGCGCAGCGAAAAGTAAGTTATTTAAACTTTTCTAACATTAGCGCTAGATAGTATGCGGAAATTTTAATTCATTTAAATATTTTCTATAAATAAACTGCAAAATGGTTGAAATGATATGTTTTTGCAAGAAGGACCTTAGTTGAGTGGTGATAATCATGCACTCACGTTATATCTTTGGAGCCTTCTGGCTTGCCAGATATTCACTATTGATTTCAGATAACTATTCGCTCACAAACACGAAAAAAATTTCTAGCATAAGTTATCGCTGACTCGATAATACACATTTATTAATATTATTTTATTAATGTATTGTATTGTCTAAATTGCTTACCTTAAACTAAAATTGTGTGCAGAGAGATGAGTGATAGTTGAGGTCAATGATAAATCGTGGTTTACGGCCTCTTGTAAAATTCTCAATCTTCACCTGTCTCGTTTTCCACTAATAACTTTATAGTGAATTTAAAGTGTGGTTATGTGAATCAAATTATATGTACAAATTTAGTAATAAAAATCTGTTCTTTGGCGAATATTTAATGGACCATTTTAGCTCAGCATAGGGCTCATTACTTTTGAATCTATTGCTTTCACTGGAATCAACACAAATTTAATTTCCAAGAAACAATGGACACATTTATTCCCGACTCGAAATTATAAATTTGGCTTATAAGCAAATTTTAAATTCAGCTAAGGATTAAAATATTATTTTTGCCAGCACTGTGCGGTCGTGTCATTTTAAAAATTCATTATTATAACAGTCTTCCCTCAGTCTAGAGAATTTTCTCATTTAGCTTAAAAGACAATACTCTTATACCTTAGCACTATTCTCCATTTCATACTGAAAATAGCAAAAAATGTTTATAAAAGTTTACTGTATTATTTGAGCTTGTGACATGGTTGGCACTTGGTTGATTTCTAGGCAGCATTTCTATTACGTCATTTAAGGCCTCTTAGGGACGGAGGTCGCCATTGTTCCTCCACTGGTAACATTCTAGGATTGGGAACAAAGAAAATTTTAACTAAAAATATTTATTACCTTCCCGTAATTACGTTGTAAGGCGCTTAAAAGTGCTCTGCTAATGGATTTTATTTGAGACTGCAAATTGTAATAAGCTTTTGTGATGAATACACTTGGAATTTCATGTAGAATTAATCCCACGAAAGGTAAGCAGTTTGTTTACTATAATCACTCACACTGAGATTAGAATATAGAGAAAATATCTTAACACAATCGAGGTTTTATTTTTAAGTTAATGGTTTTTTAAGGATATTCATTTTTGTCAACTCGCTGTTAAAGAAATGAATTACTGAAGAAAACACAACTATAAATATAAAAAAATATATCTTAAAGAGAGTAGGGGACACAATATATCCGTCATACATCTTGATTTAACATACAACATGAAATAGTTATATGATGAGGTAAATGTAAATTACAAATTTTGTTCAATCATAGTGAATAAGTTAATAGATATTTTTATTTTTAATACTTTCTTGAATGATGTTAAACTATACATAAATTCAAAAATATTTATTCATGAAGATACGATGTACACTTATGAATGTTAATATAAGCTTCATTTACATTTACCGCCAATTCAAGAGTGTCTAGGACGAAAAAAACTCTACGTTTTTTACAAGAAGGTTTGAGGGTTGCACCATCAGACCAAGCTCCTGTCGACATTCTAGAATGGTGCGATTAAGAAACAAAATTTGTTAAACTAAACCCAAAACAGATAGTTTAATTTATGAAAAGTACTTAAGTTATAAGACTAATATATCTAAGAGATGGGGTCATACGTTTGACAAGTCACTCGATTAATTAAGATAAATGTGTTAAATTAAAAGTTAATTATGACAAAAAATGTCCGTAAGACATACTATTTTTACTGAATTTAAAAATAAAATTGTATGATTTTATGAAGAACTTTTTTAGATGTTTCTCATAGTATTTTATACTCAAATCGTTAAGATATGTTAATATATACTGAACAGTATTCTATAGCCAGGCAAAAATTCTGTTATACAGTTAAAGAGCTATATACTCGCGTTAGCCAGAACTATATTTACACTGCAGTATTTTCGCTGAATAAGAGTTTTTCTTATTAAGTTATAAGTAAAAGCTACCTTTATTATTGCCCGAAATAGCTCACGTTTAACATTTAGTGTGGACGTGAAATAGCTTTGCAAATACGGGACTTTCATTTAGCTTTCATTGCGCAAATTAAATAATGACTTCGCATGCAATAGTGTAGACAAGGAATGTTTACCTTATTGAATGTAATTCACATTACATCACCCATAAAAAGTTCAAAAGCAATTTTTGTAATTTTCGACCTTGAGTCTTTCTACCATATACACTGAGATGTTGTATTTGAAAAGATAACGGTAGTACATTATTTAGAAACTGGTTCAAGACACTAAAAATTATGTCTATGACATCAGTGTGTGGTAATTGCAGTTTAGACTATGTGTCAATCTTCATTTTTTTATATTATAACTAGCTGGTGCCCGCGACTTCGTCTGCGCAGGACTTTCAATCCAGTCGAAAAGTATCGACATCTGTTAGAATCTTTTGGAGTTAACAGATAATTATGACTGTCAATTAATTATAGACTTATAATTTGCAATAAAATAAAATTGCAACTATAATTAAAGATCTAAGCTGTCCTATCTCATCTAAGTTGGACCAGACTGCTCACGGTTTGCCATTTTAATTTCAAATCGGTTAAATAGTTTAGGAGTCCATCGCGGACAAAATTAAGGAGATTTATATATATTAAGATAGCATTAGCATTTTTTTTCAAATTCACTTGCCTTCGAAAGAGTAATCGCAAATGCAAAATTAGGCCAAACTTTGTAACAAGAGTTGTAACGAATCATTATTATTTAATTCATATATAGGGTCAAGCAAACAACACAAATTTGAAAACCTATCAGTTTTAATGGTGTATCGTAGAATGATTGCTGTATTGTCAATCTTCCCACTTTAGTTATTTTGTCGAATATCGTACTAACACTTTTTACTTTTTTACAATTCTATATAAAAGCTTTAGTTAAAGGTCTTAAGGTTGTCTAACAGGTAATCAAAATTATACACATAATTTGTAAATTTGCATAAAAGCTTAATTTGTAGCACAAACTAAATGTGCATACACATTTTGAACTAATTATAATATGAGATTTAAATTGTAACCATTGTAACTCTATTAAATACTAAATATTTGGTGAATTTGACTGAAACATATTAGATTTCGTAATAATTAGTTAATATTGTACAAACGAGTTACAGTTCCATTGATGAATTTATTTGAGGTCATATATGAATGTATATTCTCCTAATATAGATTTCAAGAAACATTCAACATAGACAATTATTGATATAATAATCAAACGAAGTACATAACGAAAATGTCAACATTCCATCACGAGCCGTCAACGTAATACAGAAAAAATGACAGCTCCTACTTGTGGATTGTCTTTTCCTGCTTTTAACATTTCCCTAAATACGAATAAAATTGTCATCAAGAAAGTGTGGTATTTCTCGAAATGTGAATTAAGCTTGACAAACTTACCTACGTAAGTGAAAAGTACAAGTTAATCCCCACTCAAAACTTCTAAGACACGCATTTGTTGGATATTCAACTTTGACAAATTAACGTAACTCGACTTAGACTTCAGCGAGAGAAAAGTTTCAATACAGATTTTCACTTAAGCCGATTAACTGTTCATGGTACATTTGATGATTGCTGTTCATTTCATATTACAGTCTGACACTTCAGAGTATATATAGAGATATACTCGTAATTTAAAGGAAGATTACTCATACATAATTTCAAGACCAATCATAGCCAACCCGGCCCTTTAATTATGTACAAAATGTTGATATGTTGGTATGAAAACATTACCTTTATAATTCGATGGAACAACGCTGTATTGCGTGTTTACGACCTATAGCATTATCAATACGACTTAGGACATTCAAGAAAAGAGCGTGCCCTCATATAATAGGCTGGCAACGCACATGCGTACTTTCCGGTATTGTGAGTGTCTGTGAGCGGCGGAAGCACTTGAATTTTTACGTTTGGCTCTATTTTATAAAAAAAGTATGAAACGTCATTATGTTATACTTTTAGGCAGGCATTATTGCGTCCAGATTTCGCAATACAAGCATTAATTGTACATTCGACTTTATCATATCATAATAAAACACGAATTTATGAAAAACTAAGTTATCATAATTATAAGTTGATGAATGTTTAGGTAATGTCAGTAAAGAAAGTAATTACCATTTTATCACGAGAATAACTAATATTTGAAATCTCAATGGTTCATTCTCGTTACTAAAGTTGGAATTATAAGCGCTATACGTATCGTAACAAGATAATATTAAATCCTTTGAAATAAAATATATTTCTATTCGAAACCACGTTTCGGTTCTAATAGATATTGTGTACAAAAGTTTCCAAGACAAAGTATTACAACTTTACAACTTGGTAGAAAATATACACAAACACTAAACTAAATCGTCGTATGAAATTTGTTAAATACAACTTATATATGTATTACAATAATACATAATTGAAATACAATAAAATATATTTTTTCCGGCATTTCATCGGAAAAACAAAGGAACAACATTAAAGAAAGAACAAATCCATGAATTAGTAGTGAAAGAAGATATCGTAAAACGGATTTTGATCGATTATTCGGGAAATTTTTGAGTTTATCATAGTTTTCTAATCACTATAATATATATTCAACTATCTTTATTTTAATAATTAATCTCTCAATTTTTATTATTAGTTTTCCATGTTTATTATAATTCGCACACAAACATTTTTTTTGTTTTTAGTCACTATTACTGTTTATGTCCTAAATATTTTTGATAGTTATATACTAGGGAAAACCTCTCGCAACGAATCAAAATAAACTGCTACAAAAATGATTTTATTATTCATTCCATTTTAAGCCGTATAATTTCATTCCTTAACGTGCAGGTATGCTTTATTGCATGGGTTGTCAAAGAAAGAAAATAAACAAAAAATTAACAGGTAGAGAGCAGGTACCAACTAATTCGAGTGAAAAGGTATATCGGAATGTCTTTGTCAAGTTCGTGGTATGAAGTTGAAATACAATGATCTTAGAAATTCTATTGGTCAACTAATAGTTTCGCTTTATTTAAGGTAAACGATTCAAAGACGGATTAGATTACACAGATTTTTGTACAATGATATTACAAACTTAAATACCGCTATCTAAGTACAGTATTTAAGTTACATTTTACCCTTTATAACTATAGATACATGTAAACATGTAAAAATATTTGAATAAAAAACGCGGCTAGCGTATAGTATAACATTTTTATGCTATTCAGTAATTAGTTTTATCTGCTTAAGGCGAGATATTTAGATCTATATTAAGATAACTTAAAGTAATGCTTTTAGTACGATATTAATTAAAAACTTCTATAAGAATATTTTAGAAATGAGAATGTCAAATTTTTGTCTAGAAGCAGCCGTAACCTTTTATTGTGGAGATAATTTGTGTTCGCCTCTAGTTAGAATGAGAAAATATGCCGGCAATAAGATAATATAAATGGGCGCAGTGGAGACTTAAATTACCCGGCATCGGTGGAAGTGATTTTTTCACGAGCTTCCTCTATTGTCTTTACCGGTCTCAAGGATATTTAGACCTTCTTAAATATCAAAAGATATTTAAATATATTTCGTTGGGGGTTCGTCCATTTTAGGGCTTCGTTTCTCTATAATGAGTTATGTTAAACTTTTAAAATTTCAAGAAAAAGTTTTATTTGTTTTATTTCATTTATTTCATCTTTTTTTTGATTTATTTTTAACATTCATTTCATATTTTTACGGAAACGAAATTTAAAGCATTATACTTCCATAAAATTACGGAATGAAATTATTAAGATATTATTTTCGTGTAGCAAAAAAGGGCCCTATGGAATATTGTACATTAACAATCTTTTTGCATATAACTTTTTTTGAATCTTAACTTGATATATAGATAAACTTTATTTTATTGTTTTATCGTGAATAAAGGAAAAAATACAATAAATTATGCATAAACTTTAGTATTGACTTCTTAGTTTTGTTACACAGGATGTGATCTTCAAATAGATAAACATGTAGCATTCTTAAATAATGAGGCTTTATATATCAGTGTGTTATCTTTTATTTATAGAGAAGATAAGAAGGGATGTTTATCCTTAGATATTGTAAGTTTGAGAGCTTTACCTGTATCAAGGAACCTTAAACGATGTAGGTATTATTATCTGTTAGAAATTGTTTATATTGAAATTCGATATTAGTCTATGAGCCTAATAGCCAACCATTTAATTATTGTTCAATTGTAATTATTTCTTCGTAGCGGGTAGTGTCAAGTTTCATATGAAAGTTTCTTTATTGTCTGATTCAACGATTTTTATATTAATCGTATATAGTATGGCCCTAGAAATCTTTAATTAAGAAAACTTCATTTCTTACATTTTACTTCATTCTTTATTTGCGCATATATACAAACAAAGACTACCTCTTTGTTGTCAAAATCACATGCTTAACATTTATTTGCTGGTCAATTGTACGCCTTTAACTAAAAATACAATTTGACAGAGACCGCGCCGAGAATGATGCATTATAAATATGTTGAGATTTATTTTTCTGTATATTTATTGTCAACATTACAGGCCTCCTCAAAAAGCATACTAGTGAAAAGTATTAAATTCAAAGCGTACAGAATATACAGGGAAATAAAGAGCGGCGAATAAATGCATTTTTACAATTTTATGGGAGCATTTAGATAAAGTGAAATGGCTTCATTTTTGTACCGACACCGCAGGAAATTCGTACCACGCGTTTCCGGTTTCAGCCGGAAAATGCCGGTATAAAAATAGTTCACTTTAGTATTTTCATAAAAACATTTTTTAAAAGCCACTTCTATAAATGGGAACGATTTCAATTAAATAAAATTGCCAGTGATGAAATGTCAGGTGTAAGGGTAATTTGCTTGGCGTTGCCTGTTGGCGTGGGTTTTATATATAGTAAATATAATTTTCTGAATAATTTGATACTGTATTTACTGTGAGTATTTTAGCTTTATATGTATGAAGATCGCTTTGTATTCATATATAGGTGTAAGTCATGGTGTATACATGAAAGACGATCGTTGGGGTTCGCGTTCCATCCTACACAAGGTTGAATTTAAAGAGGTTTTATTGATTTAAAAAATAATAAAACCTCTTTTTGTCTTGTTTCAAAAAAGAAAACTATAGTGTATATTTGTGTACATGTGTGTTTGGATTCCGAAACCAAAGGCCCTAATTTTGTTATAGTGTATGTAAAATAGAAATTTTATTAATATCCTCTATATGAAAAAGAAGTCTACTAAATATTAAAAGAGACTCATACAAGAAACGTGATTTTTCCCTAAAAGAATAACGTACCCTTCATGGGCGAGACCAACATCTTCAGTTTTTCTCTATTTCTCATTTAAGTTACACAGTCATATCTAACGTAGAGAGTGTAAGTGCTCAAGTTAAAAATAACAATGTTAGATAAAGCTCCCATTTAAAAGTTTTTGAACGCTGAACATTTTGGCGGGAAACTATTTGGTTTGTTAAAAAGTTATGCGAAGTTTTAATGGTTTTGTAAAGGTTGCTGTTTTACAGCAAATAATTCCCCTATTATATTATATCTTATAAAAAACTAAATCTCTTCCAGTTTCTCGCTTAGCTATATAACTTAAGGCATTAAAAATGATGGCAGTTTTCAAAAGTATTTGAATAGTGACTTTTTGGAAGGTTTTATGATCACATTCCATCGAATTTTTATAAAAAGATTTCTAAAGCTAAATTTAAGAAAAAACTTTAATTAAAAAAAACTAATTTAGAAATATAAAGATATTTAGTATATAGTTATCAAACTCATTTGTTTATAATAATTAAATATCATAATATATCATACGGATACTTAGACTATATAATTCTAATTTATTTAAAAATTATATAATAACTATATACGATACAAGACTAAATAATGTTACACTTACTAACATTCCTTGCATAAATTTAATAAATAAAAAACACAAAAACAGTGAATAAAAGAGAAATATAATTATTGAACATCTATTAGGCTACGAAGAAAATGCTACGAAATCCCGTAGCTCTTTTCAAAGTTTTTTTTTTAAATTAAATAGTGGGCAAACGGGCAGGAGGCTCATCGGATCTAAAGCGATACCAGCGCTATTGGACACTCATAATGCCAAGGGGCTCGCGGGTGCGTTGCCGGCCTTGAAGATGACGATATCGTGAAGGTATGGGGCGCGGTAAAAAAGAAAACCCATATTTAGTTTTATCAATTACTATGTACATACATATTATTATTATCACTACAAATACCAGGAATATAATCAGATATTAAATTAACTGCATTATAATTTTGCGCCTAAATTATATCAACACTTTTGTTAGATTGTAGCTTCAAACTCATTTAATTTAGCCCTTTATAAAATCATAAAAGGAATAGATTTAGCTTTCTATTTAATTAACATTTGTATAAAATTTAAAAAAAAGAAAAGACAAATTATATTTGAGCTTAGCTAATTAATTCCATGGCATAATTTTACTTTTTTTAAAGTATTCCTTATTTTATTTCAAAAGGATTTTCTTTATCTGTGCAGATTTTAAGATATTTTCTATGCTCTTTTAAATTTACCATAAAGACGTTTAGACGATTAAATAGTTTATTGAAATCTGAGATATTTAATATAACTTAAGTTTCAAATATACTTTAATGTTTCATTTATACACTTACATTGTAAACAATTAAAATCAAACAAACATCAGAATGTATATTCTATATTTAAATTAATTATAGATAAATGCAGCAACGAAAAATTAAAATCAAATAATAATTCTAAATTTGAATTGTCGGCCATTACGATATTTAAAATGTAAATAAAAAGGTAAAAATAACCTAACGCGCCTACTTGACAACTTGAGAAAGAGACAATGAACTTACCTATATATGAGGATTCCAACTTTCGGCACGCACAGCACAAATTAGGTTCGCACAAACTTTTACATCAATGCTCTGATTCGAATTTCGGCACACGTTCGGTTTGCACGACTCTGCTGCGACTACTGAACTAAACGGATCAGGGGGTGGACTGGGGTGATTTTTTGACAGATTAGAACTACTTTTGGCTTTATCTGCGGCTTATCTATGCTTTGCTTAGGACTATCGAGTGACTTGTTTGAACTTGAGTTAGAAAATAAACTCTTATTTTGTATTTTTAGTAAAAATATTTTTCTGCATAAATATAATATACAGAGCGTTAATATATAAGTATTTTGAACAATTCTGTGTATCAATTGGATGTATTCAGTGTTTCTTTAGTTTTTCAACAACAAAAATAGTATTGTATGGTTTTTAATAAACATAATGTATGATCCGATTTATAAAAAAATGCAACTTTTTATTTATTTTTTAATGTATGTATTTTTTATGATAACAGGATGCTCTGCGAATAAATTACCTAAAGAAGGAACAAAATGGTCGTGATTTCGGCAAATTCGTACGCTGAAATATAAACAAAATTCGAAGATGTCAAATGTTTGATGTTGTCGTGTCATATGTATATCTTATATATAAAATTCTCGTGTCACAGTTTTCTTTCCCATACTCCTCCGAAACGGCTTGACCGATTGTCACGAAACTTTGAGTGCATATTGGGGAGGTCTGAGAATCGGATAACATCTTTTTTTCATCCCCCCTAAATGTTAAGGGTGGTCCATCCCTATTTTTTTTATTTTTTTGGACAGAATTTCCTATTTTTTATTTTTCTATGATACAACATACAAAAATACATACAACCCTAAATTTTTACCCCTCTACGATCAACCCCTATTTTTTATTTATTAATAAAAAATTGAAAGCACATGTATGGCAAAACAACGTTTGCTGGGTCAGCTAGTGTATTTGTAAATATAAATTTGATTATGACAATTAGTCTGAAATAGAAACATTGAACTTTTATCTTTATAATAATTACATCCGCTATATATGGTTGATAATATCACGATTAGCCCCCAATGTGTATTGTTTTGGTAAATGGCCACCCCAACAATTACATGAGTCATCACCTGCCCGATTTAATGGTATTGAAACTCTAAATTTGATTGAATTTCCATCAAAGTTACCGATTATTGTACAGTTTGGATTAAATGTTTTATTTTGAATTGCGCATTAGCGGGATTGCCGTTTTGAATTTCAGAGATAAGTTCTGATTGATTTCAATTTTGTTGTGTGGTAAATAAAATTACTGCGTGCAACATTATAAAAATAATTTATTTTTTGTAAAACTTGTCCTACGAAAAATGAATATTACTCAAAGGATGTCATTTTATATAATTATATATTAAATACACTCAGGTCGTATCTATTAGTAAGTTATCGTTTATGAATTGAAATGAGAATTATCAAATTTACATCTTCAACATACGCGGTGTATTTGTAATAGTCGGTCGAATTTTTTCCTACAATCAGTGAGGTCACCCTTAAAAACCGATTTCTAAAGTCTTTATATAAAGTACACGATCAAATCCCGTATATATGTATATCTCCTTCCGATATATCCCTTTAAAAACTACTCAGTGGACCTCAGCTCGCCCGAATCTTGGGGCCCACTCTCCAATCAATAGGTTATGTGACCTTTATAACACGTACAATTATAAATCAATCTTCCAGGACTCCTTTAATACTCTTTCTAAGAAAAGAAATAATTATAATAATGTTTTTGTTTTACTCAATTTGTTTTGCTTTAAATAATTTTTATGTTTGTTAAATTGTTTTAATGTTGACATTCCTATTTTAATATTCTGTTGTTTTTAAGAAAAGATTCTTTGATAACGACGTGTACGCCTATAAATGGTTTTCGCAAAGAAATTTGTCTATCTATGAATAAGTTATCTGTGTATATTGTGTGAACTGGCTGCCGTTCCATATTTAAATTAATATAAGAAAGAACTCGACCACTGACTTCCATGGGCCTCATAAGCTAATTTCAGGAAGTAGTGTATGTATGTTTTGTAATGTATTGTAATGCAATTCAAGTATGACGTCATTATAGTGAGTGTTTGTAGCCGTATATAGATGCCACTATTAAGTTATGTAGCTATGAATATTAAGATACTATCAAGAAAGGATTTCTTCGTTCAACAACTCACGATTATGAAAATGAAAACGATAAGTAAAATTATATTGTTTTTCTTGCTACTCATGAAATATTCAATATTCATAATGCTTGTAACATTTTAGTTAGATATTTCAAGTATTGTTATATCTAACTAAAATGTTTAAGCATCTACGCATAAAGAAACTAAATCACAGTATTTTCGCAAAGACTATCATTTAGAGAGTCAAAAATAAATATCAATTTTACAGAATAGTAATGCAGTAAAAAAAGTTTTTTGTTCTTTAGCAAAGTTACCAGATAAATCTAACTGTAATATTCTATTATAGCTACATTTATATTTAAATCGAGCATCGTTTGGCCCAATTAGTACCAGTATTGATTTTATTATTTCGATTCATATATAATTTATTATCACATATTATGCGTAGTTGATGCAGAATTCGGAGAATAGAGAATAACTGTGTGACTTTAGCACGAATATTACCTAAAATTTAAAATTTTGCATAATAAAATGATGAAAATATGAAAAAATTAAATAAAAAAGGTTGTAAGGTTTGTACAAAGTAGCAATAAATATTTGATAAGTGTTTCGCATGTTTGTGACTGATTTTAATGCCAATTAAAATGTTTTATTAATAAAAAATTAATAAATATACGTTAGAAAGCTAAGGTATTTGGCAAATGCACATGGGCACCTCCTGCAAGCGCGGAACAAAATCGTAGAATAAAACTTAGATCGTATGTCTCTCTAAGTGATTTTTGTAATTTTTTTTTTTGAGAAATAAATGTCTATAACCATAATAACAATACATGTTACATACAGTTTACATAAAGTTGAACGGTGTCCTCGATTTTCCCGGATTGTGAGCCAGTTTTGTAAATATCCTTCCGGTTTTAGTCGATACCAACTCCGGGGCAATAAATACTGATAACACTTAACCTCTCACACTTGCAGCTGTGACACTTATTTTGACAATTAACACCTTTTGTCCTCAGTCTACCGTACCACCCTGTAAAGCTCGAAACATCGAAAAAATTTAAAATTTTGTAAAAATACATAACTATAAATTATATAATAAAAGACAATATTGTTATAATATTTTTTGGTTCGTTATGTGTGTACGTACTGTTAAAATATACTCAAATTATAAAATATACGTATCCATTATATTATGTTCACCATTGGAACTGAAATCATCAGTGGATAACAATCAGTCATTAAAAATACGTTATCTATATACTTATAGATAAAATTATGAACAAAGTTATGAACTTAATTTCCTTAATTATAAAATAAAGCCACACGTTGGTTGATCACATTTCGCGTGTGTTAAATAAAATGTGGAGCAGATTTTTATTGTAATAATATTAATCACGACATTTTTGAAATTGTTGGTAAAAATCTAAGGTAAGACATTTAATAAAACTGATATTATATATGCTCTGATGGATTGACCAAAGATCGAAACATCTATTCGGCAATCCAATATGGTGACCTTTGTGAACTTGGTATAAATTAGTAACCTGGCAAATAATAATTAAAAAATAACACGTAACATATAATTATTTTTTTATTTATTTAATAACAACCTAAAGCCAAAACATACTTAAAAACTACCTTAACCTAAACTTACAAATAAAAACTCCTTGCAGGCTTCATTCATTCTTAACAAGCCTGTCACAAATTTATCCTGGTCTGATGCATATTAATATATAATTAAAATATTATGAATATATTTTAATACATAAAATAACACTAAGTAACTCTCAAATTTAATGACAGCAAATAAATTGTATAAAATGCAAACTCGGCTCATTTTCTTAAAACTTTTAACCATAAAGATATTACCTGCTTAACAATAGTACTCAAAACTTTTGTTACATTCACTATTGTTTTATTCTAAAGTGTTTTATTATGAAAAGTACTTTTGAGCTCTACAACTTAACGCGTCTATTGTAATTTTTATACCGAATAGGAGATGTCAAGTGTCTTGAGTGTATAATTTATTGCATACTTGGGAATTTTGAAGTTTTAAATGGTTTTCAGCCTAAGATTAAGAAATATTAAATAACGTATACCACTTCAATTCTCAGAGATCTAAAAATAAAGTACAATCAAATATCCTTTTTTGTCTTAAGTAATTCGTAATTCGTATTTTCGGTATTTTACTGTAGTCAAGCGCTTAAGATAAAGTAACCTATAACAAATAACGTATATATATATTTGGATAAATCTTAATATATTTAAAATAGACTGGTTTTGTGTATTAAATTAAATTAAAAAAACTACAGTTATTTTTATCTTAAGCAAGTTTCATTACAATATTTAAAAGTAATGTCTCTGAAATGGTGATTTGCCGGTTAATGATAATTCAATCTCGAGTTTAAGATAAATGTATTGCTAACAACTATTTAACATGCGTTCGTCACATGATATCAACTTTATATGTATATATTTGAAAGCTCTCAAACAAGTACCTAATTATATTTTGACCCCCATCAAGTCCTTTTCACTTTAAACCGTCCAATCAAATTGATTTAAATATTTTTCTAAGTGTCAAGGATATGGGTTTTCTATTTTTCAAAATTAAATATTACAAGTATCAAATAATATAATACTCTAAAATCTAGAAACATCTTTATAAAAATAATACGAATGCCGAGACGGTTGTATTATTATATCAATAATAACTGCATAAAAGACTCCCCGTGTGTGTCCACATCAATGGGAAACATGAATCCATATTGTTGAAAGGGCTACAAAAAATCAAAATACGTGCGTTATTAGAAATCTTGCACCCCTCGTTATGAAATTATGATAATGCGACAATACAATATCAATATTATCTAAAGGTCTGTTTTCATATAGCAATAAAATACAATTTCGAATGCACAAAATCACGGTCACGCGTCGTCCCCTAACAGATTATTATAAAAATCTCCTATAATGTTAAAAGCGTATTATATTCAAGGATTGTTTGGGTCATATTTTTATTAAAGAAATGAATTATGTGTAATTTTTCTCATTTATTGGGGCTGAATGCCCACTTAATATACTTTGGTTGACCTATTTTTGAAAATATTCGAATAGGCATTTCTATAAAATAAACTTTTATAAGTGGGAAGCCAATTTCTATGATTGATTTATTTAATGTGTTAATTAATAGTATTACTTTGAAATATTATTTGTACGAACAACATAATATTTTGAAGTGTTCCGCTCTATGGTGAAGTATTGTGTGATGAGAGAACATTTTTAAAATGAAAATCTTGTTTCAATATCCTCTTTATTATTTATTGTTTTATGTAGTTAAACGGTTTCTTCTAATCAATCGTTAATCTTGTCTTTTGCGTAGTTCGATGGGTTCCCATACGGGTCTACCATAGTACAGATTTTTTCAAACCCATACGGAACGGACCATTGTTATTGAATATCTTTTATTATATCGTATAAGTTAAGGTTTCTCTTAACTTAGTACATATAAAATAAGTTATGCATGATATTGTCATGTCAACGAGGTTTTTTAACGAGGCGAATAGTGTTTTTTTGTAATATTAAATTGTCTAATGGAATCAGCATTACTTTGGTAGATAGTATATTATTCTATATATATTTAATTATAGTCTGTCACAAAACGACCGTATCCTCTACATTATAATCAATACTGACTTGTGGTATTAAATGCACAAAACAACGCGCCTAAATACCAGAATCACATCATAGATCATAATAGCGGAAATCCCACACGCACCGACGGACACGCTCAAACTAACATAATCCTGACTGATCTACCAGGGGATCATAAATTGTATAGAGATTGAGTCGGGACAGAGTACTATTTCTACTTTTTGTTAGGCGGAAAGGAGGTTTTATATGTGAGATTAATTAATTAATCTTCAGAACGTATACGGATTCATTCGTTCGGTCGCCGTTCATCACGACTGCTGGCAATTGGGTTGTGGAGTATGTGTTGTATAGAGTTTGTATCCGTTAGTTTTAAATTAAATCGGCTTCTCTTCTTCAATTGACTTCGCTTCGTAGATTTTTACCACAGTACACTTTCGCATTTCCGTCAAATTGTGCCAAAAATGTGATCTAATTTTTAAGAAATCTGAAAATTAATATTGCCTATTCTCCAGCCTCTATATAAATTTTATGTCCTTATTAAAAATGTTGACAATTAATTACACTTAAAGGTAGAATTACTATTTCTGTTGAATCACTCAATATAACAATCCAGAAATAGTATTTTTCAAATAAAGTTCTTATAAAAATCCGAATACAATGAAACCTCACAATATTTTTAAACTAGTAAATATAAGTAACAATGCTATGTACTAGTGATGTGACTATGTTAATATATTAAATATTATTAATTTTTATATTATAAGAAACACATAAATTTTTGACACACATACAGTAAAAGTCAAAGATATTCATATAGATGCGTTCTTAAACGCGTTTTACTAATAAGTAGAGTGAATAATTAAAGCGGGCCAAAAAACAAACACAAGAAGTAAAAAGAAATTAAAAATACGATTAAATGAAAATTACAATAAAAATAACTATTTAAGTTATAAGCCGTGGAGCCCGAAAATATGTCAATATCTAATATTAAGCAATTTATGAAGTATTACAATTTGTGCAAAATCCGTATTACCTATGTACGAAATAAATGAAATGCCTTTGTAATCCAATTTTCGAAAAGTCGTTTTTAAACTGTTTGATCGTCCAATTTTCGGGAGATTTTCAACGAATAGCTAGTCAATGTAAACCAATTATATCAATACGTTCAATCCTCATTTTTAAATACACCAGCGATTTAAACCCATATTTCACTTAGTTCCTACTCGCAAACGCAAAATATTTTCAAAACCGATTGAAAATAAAGAATACTAAATTATCGATATTTGTACATCACTAAACACCGAATGACAGTGTTGACAATAACACAATAGTATCAGAATTGTAATCTGATGCTCATGATCAATCTTCGCGCCGACAATTGGTGGTTGAATGCAGTACAGATGGCGAGATTATCTCCACTTTTATACTATAGACTCGTTAAATCTCTAGGAACCTGTCACTATTGAGCCTTTTGTCTGACTATTCTTTTATTGGTTACGAAGCCTTTAAGTACTTAGGTTGATGGGACTGTGTAGGAGATTTCTTTATACACTTAAAACAATTTTCAAGCGAGCTAACACATTTTTAATATTTAAAAGATTACCTGATTCTAAAATATCAAAATCAAATTTAAAAATTGGTTATTCACAAATCTTTATGTAAGAGATATGATTAGAATCGATGGTGAATTTAATTAACTGAATATCAAATTTGAAAGAGTCCGAGGTTATTGACACATGAGTATGGTATGATATACTATATCATAAGATAATAAAACGGGCCTGGAGCTACGGTTTGAAGGAATTAGTCTCATCTTTATTTTGAGACAACCGAGCAAGCGCGCAACATGTTAAATGGACAACTGAAGAACCAGTAGCTTTGCTGAAGCTTTTTAGCTAGATATATTTATAAAATGTCTAGCTGAAGTCTTGGAATGGTTGTTTTATAATAAAGTATTACTGAAGTTGTATAAAAATTTAATACATTTGTTATTAAAAAATTGATGATCTTAAAAAACTGTAATTAAGATATTTAAAATGTAATATTATAGGTTTTATGGGGCCCAACAAAGCAATGGCTATTCAAGGGGTATAAATCATTTTGATCAATGCCGTTGAGTTACTCACGCGCGAAATGCACACGTATTGTTAGTGTTATAAACTATTAAGTCACAAAATGAAGCGAATTGTATATAAAATGTGTAATAAATACAGATATGTTGATACTTACCTTATAATATTGTTTTTATGCCTATCAAAATACAACCAAATGTGTTATTTGCGAAGCGTATCAATTGATTTGATAGAAATTAACAACTTTATAAAGACTATGCAATTCTCCCAATTTATGAGCAGGTTAAGAATTGTTATAATCTATGGTTCAATTGCTAGCATTAGGATTTACTACATTCGATAGAAAAATACGAATCTTTTATGACTTGTACCGTATAGACGCAACCGTCATCCGTTCGGAAGAGGAGAGCCTTTGTTAGACCAAACGATGTCCCGATCTAACTTATAATAACGAAATACCCTCGGATTAATTGTGTTATTTTTACACCGCCTTTGAAACTCATTGAAACGTTATAATTTGTTTCTAAAATCGTTTTTAAAACACACTCTCCTTTGTTGCATTTTTGATAAACGTTTTCGATTGTAATATAATGACGTCGAAAACATCTTTCCAATATTTATTTAGTTGTTAGTTTATATTACACAGATTCAAGCATTAAATCAACCATAAGTAAGTATAATACTTTGTTATTTGTATTGTGCTTTAATACTAATTCCCTCTTTAATAAAAAATAAAATAAACTCTATGGATATAAAAAAATACAGATAGACAAATGATCTATGGTTCTGTGGTGTTACATCACCGGGTGTTATTTTGATTAACGAGTTTTTTTACTAGTAAACCTGGGTTTCAATGGGGGGTTTAAAAAAAGCAAAAATGTAGGTAAATCGTGTTGTTTCAGATTTAACTCAATAAAACTCCATTTGTTACCCTAGACTATTAAATTATATTTAATTATCGGAAAAAAGTGCCTCAAAAGTATCAGGTTTCTAAAATCAGATAAACTATTATATAGTAGTATGATTAGAAGCAGGCATAAGAGGTTTATAAGTACCTATTACTACGGTTTTATATAATTATTAGTACTTAAAACGCTTAAATTATCTTTAAGTGATGAAGCAATATTATATAATACCCATTTATTTTATTTTCTCTTAGATTGTATAGCATGGAAGTTACAACTATGTCTTTGGGTTAGTAAATTTTTTAAAACCTTTATTCATTTCACATTTGGAAGGATTGTCCTTAAAAAGTATAAGTTATATTTTATAAAATTTATTACGAGTCAGTAAAATAAAATATAAAACTGTCTTATAATGACGTCTTAATTTATAAGGTAATAGTAATTGAAAATTATAGTTGCGAAAATATATAATAGTATATGATTTTTGTATGTCTTTGGTTAATGCAAGTATCAAACACATTCACTATACTGATCCAAAAAGACTGCAAAGCAATCGAAAGTTTCTATAAATAAACAAGACATTATTTTCTATGTTTAACGATAAATATTTAAATGTATCTAAAATTTAACGGTCGGTGCGCAAATGTGGAAAAAAATCAGCCTTCTATTTTGTAGCATCAGCGATTTGCATACTATCAATAAACATATTATTCATACCCTACAAATCTAGCAAGCCATTGGTTCCCGAACTATTTTAACCACTGAAATTTCTATAGACTATCATATGCGTGAGCTAACATCATAAAGGTTATACTTAAGCGTATTACCAGACAATAACTCATAGCTGCTCACAGCGATAACTGAATCACGATAAACAGGCTTGCGGAAAGGAAACAGAAATATAAATGCGGTTGAACACTTCGTGGCATTTATATTAATTACTGAGCTCCGATTTAGAATAGAATATTTGCTTAGGTTACTGTGGATAGTGTAGATATATATGAAAACTAGCTGACCCGGCAATCGTTGTTTTTCCATACATGTGATCTAGCAAAGGGATGAAAAAGATTTTAAAATATCAGATTTTTTACTCAGTCATGTCAAAATAAAAAAAAAATTCTTTCAAAAAGAATAAAAGTTTCGTCATCGTAGGGATAGAATTTTGGGTTGTATGTTTTTGTGATATAGAAAATTTGTCCAAAAAAAATTTAGGGGTGGACCCCCCTTAACATTTAGGGGGATGAAAATTAGATGTTAGCCGATTCTCAGACCCACTGAATACGCATATAAAATTCCATAAAAATCGTTGGAGCCGTTTCAGAGGAGTTCAATTACGCACCCCATGACATGAGAATTTTATATATAAGATGTAACAATAATTCAGTTTGCAGACTCATTGAAGATCAACTTTTTATAGAACAAAGGCTTACCTTAGTCATACCGCCCATCAATGTTTAATAACTCAAAGTCTGCCAAACTTTAATTTTCTTCTTCGACTAATCGTTATACCATTATTTCCTTAAAACAGTGATAACAATAAGCTCCAAATTAATATCAATAGGATCACAATTTATCATTATAAAATGAACCGCATTCGGTCTCAACGGTATTTGAGCTAAGCCTTAAAATTAACACAACATTCATTATAAATTGGTTCTCAACATAGAGCTTTGTAGGACTTATGTTACTTGTCAATACCCACTGTAATGCGCTTCGGTGTTTATTGCACATCTGAAAATGAATAATATATTTTATTTATTGAAATACATATATTTATTGACGATGGAAAATCGATAATGTCTATTCAATGACATTCACCGCGTATTCACTTATTTTGAGATTGAAGTAAATTGGATTCCACTACAACTTCATGACGACTGATTTATTGACTGTAACGCAATAAATTTCTCTACATTTTTCCATTGAATGTATAATTCTGTAATAATTTTATAATTAATCCATCTAATATATTGAACAAACCACCATAGGTAATGCTCTTGCTAAAATATTTTGTAAAAATACATAATTTAATCCGTTAACAAAGTGTTTTTATTTAAATGAGTAATAGCTATGTTAATAAAAGACAATATCACTCCTAGTTTTTTATAAATTATTTTTAGTTTTATAACGCCACTGTATCGATAAAACATCGAAAAGAGTTCGTACTCATGAGAATTAAATCCTCTTTACTTATATAATTAAAATGTTTGTTACTTCTCCACCTATATAGGCTTAATTTTGATAAAATTTTGTACGTAGGAGGCTGACTCATTGGATATCCTACTTCATATATATTTCAGCCTAGCGTACTGTAGTATAGAAGAAATCTTGAATATATTGTACTATAAATAAATAGAATCTTTATTATCATTATTAAATATATTAATTAATCTTAAAAAAATAAACTTAACAAAAAGTGGAAGCTACTTAATAATATTAAAAAAAAACAAATTTATAAAAATAAATATAATTAAAATATAGGGGAAAAAAAAATAGGTTTAATATCTCAAACAGCGCTTTTGTTTAAGACAAATCAGAAAGTATATGTAGAATATAATATAAACAGTTAATAATATATAATATATTAAAAAGAAAGTATAAATATAATAAACAGAAATAGTAAAAATTGGGATAAATATAAAAAAAAACAGAAAAAAAGGAATAATTAAATTTGCTCAAATTGGGAATATACAAAATTAAAATTAAGAGTATGCGGCAGCAAAATCGTCACGCTGTTTCTGAAGGAGAAAATGCTTAATTCTTGATTTAAACGTTGTAAACGCAATTTTCTCCTTCAGTGGTGGCGGCAGGTCATTCCACACTTTGCTAGCCGCATACTTGAAACTGCCCTGGAATCCTGTCGTTCTGTGCTATATAGGTATTTTCAACTATCTGTTCCTATATAAAAATAAAATATATGTGTATGGTTCAATAGTACAAAAGCTAAACTACATTAGAACAACATATCTTCCAATTGGCCGCAAGCAAAGAGAATTCTTGTAAATATTGTGCACCAAGTTTGTACAATACTAGGCACTTATATTGTTTCAAGTCAACAATGGTCCACAATGAATTGAATCCGAACAAAGCCGTGTTCATTAACTTCTAACTTAACACACAGCAATTATATCATTTTCTCAATTAAGAAATAGATTCTTGCACCAGTGTTAGTGGACCCCGACCTATTTATACGAGAGGTGTTCTATTGAAACTCATAACTTGAGAAGGTGCTATAATTTTATACATTTTTCTCTCTTAAAATATATTAAAATGCAATACTTGTGATGTATTTTTATGCAGGCCGTATGTTCGCAAAATCCTATTAGGACGGAGTGATGAAAAGTTCCTCTATATTTGTTTATTTATTTATATTTTAGGTATTCTTACAGCTTATGTATTAAACATTTAAAAAATAATAATAATTATAACATATAAGCCAAATTCGGAATACACATTTAAGCACACACAAAACACAGTTAACAGTACAAAATTACATTGATTTTAAAACAATTCAATTATGTGTCAAGGACAAAGCCATCAGGACAAATGATACCACAATTTTTAATTTTGTTTTCAATACCCTTTCTAGTCAAATTAAATATATCTATCTGTTGAAAATTTGCGTTGTAGTCTCATAGTATGCGATGCATAACTGAATTTCTCAAATAATTTGTACTAAATCGAGATGTTTGCAATAGCTTGGTTTGTCTTGTTTTATAGGAATATAATATTTCACAGATCATAATCATATCATATAGAGATATATGACTTTATCTATATGATCAGCCTCCTGTGGCTAGCAAGGTCTGTAATAAGTAGTATCTAATATGACAATCACAAAAACCTATATAACGCCATATGTGCGAATGCCCCGAGAAATAAATGCTTCTTATTACTGTCTCAAATCAAAACAGAGGATTGTAACCGTATCAAAATGTTAGTTTTGTTAGCGGATTCAGTTTTATGAGTGAACGTAAAATGAACATTGTATAATACACGATTTTACAGTTCAATATGAAGATATTGGGAACAAGGTTTATTTGTGAGATTTTTATTTGATACGTGATTTCTTGCTTCGACCCAGTTTCAAACGCCAAATACGGAAATATTTTTGAACATTTATTCTTTAAGTAAGCGCTTAAAGTGTTGGACTTAGCTGACGTAATTGTTATGTGTTCTAATCGTCTACACGAAAACGGACGACAAGTTTTAACTACGTCTCAATTTATTTATTAGAAGCACACGTAAGTTATACAGAAATACGCCGGCCCTGCGAAACCAACGGTATTCATATATGATTTCTTATAACTACAATGTTATAAATCAAAGATCGGTTTCAATTCAGTATGTAGGAATTAAAATACAGAAACTTATTTTCAGACTGTAATTTAATTAAGAGGCAGAATTGACGCCTTACTAACGATTATAATTAGAATTCAACTATAGATTAGCAACAATTAATATCAATGTGTCTGAATATTTTTTGTGTTTGTTATCTACGATTTATTAATCTGAAAATTCGTAGCTTTTTTATAATATAGGGTGCAAACGGACAGGAGACTCACTTGATCGTAAGTGAAACCGCCATCCGTGGACACTCGCAAAAGGCCTCACAAGTGCGTTGCGGGCCTTTTCGATGCCTTTACGCTCTTACGCTTAGCTTTAAAATTTAATAATGACGTCTTAGTCTGCTTATTGACAAAGGGCAGGAAGAAAAAGTCATTTCGAACTTTGCCTCGCATAGCAGTGCACGCTCTGCGTGTGTCGGTGTTTTTGAGTTTGTTTGGGTTGGCCTACAAACACACACAAATATTTTAGTTAAAGAAATGTTATACAAAACTAAATTGTATATTAGAATCTTCGATACCTGTTTGTACATATTATACTTATTCTGAAAGCTAATAAAAGCCTTCATGGAAATTATTAGGCTTGGCGCTCCGTCTTTGCTGAAAATCTTTATTCAGAAATCAAACCAGACATGCTCGGTATATAAAAAGATTTAGAGTTAGGTAGTTTCCAATTCAAAGGATATATTATTGACCCTTGGTTTTATAAAAAAAATAATTATTATTTTAAGGCTAAAGGCAACTCTAGTTTAATATGCATAAGAAAGTTTCTTGAATACAATTTAGACCGCGTAAGCATATAAGCATACTCAATAAAATGTTGAGTAATGGTGAGGCCTCTGGCCCTGATGTCCATGGCGCGGTAACACTTTACATCAGGTGAGCTCCGTACCAGTTTTCCACTAATTTACAAAAAAAGCCTTTTATTGTTATATGTAAACATCTGATAGGATAAATGAATGAAAACTTGGCTTTATTTAGACTCAAAACTTAACTTACTCAATAAAATATTAAATATGGAATAAG
Source organism: Pontia daplidice (assembly GCA_963693355.1). Taxonomy (NCBI): domain Eukaryota; kingdom Metazoa; phylum Arthropoda; class Insecta; order Lepidoptera; family Pieridae; genus Pontia; species Pontia daplidice. Next base: position 1,651,847 of record CAVNZL010000025.1, on the reverse strand, counting down.
GTTAGCATCTGACCTAGTCGATCGCTATAATGTTCATCTGTGGAACTACGTAAAAGTTTTTCAAGTCTAATTACACCTTCTAAGTTATATTAAACTTTGATAAGGAGAATGTGAAGTGCAAAGCTCTGTTTTGTCTGCTTAAGTATTATTATAACTATATATGGAAAAGATTTCAATTACCTTACATAAGTCGATTTCATTTACATAAATGCATGATTCATCTTTTTGGACTGTCTATACATTTCTGGACAATGTGAATTTCCTACTTTACTACTGTCTACGACGAGTGAAACAAAGCATTCTCTCTAAACCATAGAAATTTGATCTTTCAAGGATTACTTTTTAAAAATACTATTACAAAAAGTATATGATTAAGCTCTGGCCCAATTCACCGACCTTGCTTTGCTCGGTCGGTCGTTTGCGTCTTGCTCAAGTATTTCTCCCCTATATCTTGCTAGTGATCCCTAATCTGCCGTGGAGTAAGTTTTTCCTCTCTCACAGGCTGGGACATTCTATCAGTTTGTTAAAATAATACTAATCCTTTATAATATATGAATAAATCATACAAATCTTAAACCTCGTTATAATATCGTAGTTATAGCTTTATCCTTAATTTATTTCCAAAGAGATAAATAAATAAATAAACTTTAAGTTAGAATAACATTGGGCGAAATTAATTATGTAGTGGGCATGGTTTCCAATAATTATATAATTTAAAATGCGTAGGAATTTTCTTTGATCGCACTTAATTCTTTTGCCTGGACCGCATACAAAGGGAATAGGGCTTGTATATTTGAGCTGGAGCTGCACTTATACAAATGTGTGTTATTTAATTTTTAAATTGCTCAGACACCTTTATCATAAAGACCAGCACACGAAGGGAGTTATTTACAATATGTTCTGTATGAGTGCCAAGGGTAAGTGGGCTAAATCATCCTGTATGGTGGATAATCATGTCAACGTATTTCCAAGATTAAGTTTTCTGATTTGGTAAACAATATTTAGACTTCTATGCCAGATAAAGTTTCTAAATCCATGATGCAGATAAACTATATTAAAATAAACAAGAATATGATACATTTAATTTACATACGTAGTCCTAAAGCTACAGTAAAAGTACAAAAAGGTGTATTTCCTTTAACTCGCTTAATTATCTACGCCAAAATAAGCCGATCACTCACCGAAGGATCTTCACGCTAAGTAAACAAGGGAGGGTAGACTTTAAAAATAAATACTACTAGATGTGACATAGATATAAATTTACATTTTTATTTTAAACAAAAAGCGGACTAAATATTGCAACACTAATATGCAAAATGAAATAATATTTAAACCATAGTTCGATAATTTAATCTTTATTTTATGTTTTCTATGTATAGAAAAACGACGTCCGAGTCATAATTGAAACAAATGTTACTCAATTATTAAACAAGAACAAACATTTATGATTTATATAATTAATTTAGTCGACTACACGGGTAAAATAATTTCATTTAATTGAGGTTTCTGTCAAATTGTGTATAAACTTATTCATTTATAAAAAATCCCGTCTCTTAGTGGTGGCAGTAGACGTCAACGTATTTTGAAGCGGGAATTTACATTGAACGAAAACGCATCCAATTAATCTTCGGATCCATGAAACGGATTTCGGCTGTCACCTTTACCGGTCGAGCTAACAGCTCGTTCGTCCCTCTTTAATGAAATATATATTTTTCGTTGCAGTGCTTCACTTAAAATGAACTCGATGCATCTTTAATTATTAAAATATTCAAGTGAACACAACGATATATTTTTATTTTGTTCCGTCAAGTTTTGCTCAATTAGCATATTCCTCATAGAATTGCTTTCACCTCATTGGGGTTACCTGAAAAAGATAAGTTAGCGATGTTGCATTCATAGATTTCTTTGTTCATATTATACATTATTTTGTCATGCATCTAAGTATATTCTTAATCGTATCTTCATTCTGGAATACCAATCATATCCAGTAATTTTAGTTCGATATTTGGCTAGGTAAAGGCAGTTGTTTAATTTGCCCATTGATTGCTCATTGTTGAGGGTCCTAGGGCCATACCCACTCCATAATATAGATTAAGGGTGCGTCATATAGGGGATCAGTGTTTACAGAGCGTGTTTATTTTAGGGGTGCATTATTTAAGATAATTTAAATTAAATTATATCTCAGATATCATTCGGATAAATACGTTTCTTATGAATATGTTAATGTTGTATAATTTTGTTGTGAAGATATTAGAATTATTTTCCATCCACACTAATTATATTTCTAATTAGCTATTCCCAGCTTCACCCCTTAATTCCGTATTCTAGATAAATGCACTTACTAAAATGTATGTAGTTCAACTTGATGCAGTGATATCTGGAAATATTCATGTTTCTCGGGGAATCCTTACCTTTTGTTGAAAGCAAACAGGAATTCACTGTTAAATAGTTGTAGTGGATTATCATGGAGTAATCGATAAATCTTAACGTGCTTTGAATCCTTATGGACTTTTTTGTATGTGCGCTATAAAAGATAGTCATAAAATAGGTTCTAGGTACCAAATTTACACAATTCATTAAAACAAAAACGAAGCTGTGTATTGACTAATTAAGGTTTGATATCCGTTAGCTTTCTTATTATCTTAACCCACGCAACCCTTTGTAATGTTTATTCTGGATATAAAACATAAAATCCGTGACGAAATTCTTTCTTATTGTTCTATAAACATCCCTTAACATAAACAGCAGGTATTAGAGAAGATCTCCGCTCCCCATGGCAGCTATAATGCATTTTGTATGGTATAGGTTACAAGGAATTGCACCAACATTAAATAAAATAATAATCACTTGCTTTTTGAGCAACAGTTAATTTGATTCCTCTATTATATATTTAATATATTTAATTTTCTAAATGTCTCTGAAAAAAAAATATTGTGTTTAACGATTTTTCTTGTCCAATGTGAAATTTTATACCTAGATAATTTCTTATCAAGCTTAAGTAATCTTGTCTTTTTGCACTCAAGGTTCAGTCAGTATCTAATTTAATCATTATATTGAAATTGATGTGCTGAGCTCTTGTAATCATCACCAATTTCAATGGTGGTCATCGATCAGCGCCCATCCTAGGTATACGGTGAATTCGTGAACTAGTGATAAAAATTATACAATTCCAGGGAAGAAAACAAGTGATGAATAGATGCAAATTGAAGACACAAAAACACGATAAAAGTTTAACTAAACCGCCCAAGCTTATGATTTAAGCGTATAAAGGGAGCTTACATAGTGCCTACAGCATAATTTTCCGGACGGCAGCGTAGACGTAATAAGCACTGTTTACAAGTTTTCTATATACTCAGTGGACCTATCTCTGGCCGCTACATATTGCCCCTAAAGAAATGAGGACTTAGATACGGAAACTTATTGGCTTTTTAATGGTTAGGCTTTCTTTGAAAGCACGTAAGATGTTGCTTTTCTATAGATACAAAATTAAGAGAACTGTATATTATATTTATATAAAATAGCTTTTTAAATTGTGTGTTTATGTGTATATGTTATAGCCATAGTTTGATTAAAGAGTTGAGTTAATTTAAACCAATACTTTGCTAAATTAGATTTTTTGCTTTATTATTATTGATTACATTTATAATAAAATACATTTCTCGGCCACTGGGGGGGTTTAGCGTAGCACGCAGACCGCCATACATAATTATAAAAAAAAAACACCAAATATCGATTGAAAGAATAACAATGCGATAATAATAATAATCATAGATAAACACGCAAGTACGATAAATTATGTAGGAGTTTAATTTGGTACATGTAAATAATATTATTTTTGAGATGTTAATTGGATTTGTCATACATTTACTAATTAATATTGATTTTGGAGTTGACTCACACAATCACATCAAAATTTAATCACATAAAAACTTTCTATGTAAATGTAAAAAATACGTGTAACCAACAATGGAGGTCTTCTGTAAGTCTGGTTCTGTTATGAAATCTCGTCTAAAATAACTCAGTTAATACACACTTCACAACATTTAACTCTCATCTCTTGAAGAGACAAGTGTGTTATTGATATGATAATGACGAAACATAATATTGTCTTTTATTAACATAACTATTACTCATTTAAAAACTTTATTAAGGGATTAAGTTAATATAGTACATAATTTAAGTATATTACATTATTTTAAATTTTTCCAACGTTTCGCGTACTTTACAGAAAGCGTGGAGACTGGTAGAGTCTACCGTGTTTACGATTCTTTAAATTATGAAACAGATATTCACCGTAATTTAAGAGACAATTAAGACAAATCTAAAAATGTTTTCTTGTCTCCCGTATTGATTTCATGTCAATTACACTTGAACTTGAGATTTATTTATTCCCCTTATTTTAATAAATGTACTAAGAAACTCGTAAACCTTTCGCGATAAAAATTGAGAGCTTCAATGTTATCGGGTTGCTCATTCTTAGCTTTTCTCATTTATACGTGATTGATGCTTTTCGATTTCTCTACGTATGAAACGGAAGGTTTGTTATAAACGACTTGCGACTGATAGAAATTTAGGCCGTACTTTGTTTATTGAAATATTCATTACTTTCAAAACTTCATAACTTCAATATTAAGCAACGGATTTCAATATGAGAATTTCTTTAGCACAGATAATAATCTAAAACTAATCCATTGACCTTGCTAACTACATTGTACACAGTATATTTTCACGCTTGAGAATTTAGTTTATTTAAAAAAAAATATCTGCTCCAGAACGTCCATTTTCTAACGTGCAGGAGTTGGAAGACGCTGTTAATATTTTTACGAATTTCCAATCTCAGTTCATGAAGGTTTGTATTCTATTACAGAAAGTGATTGATTCTTTGCCGTTATTTTTTGTTTTGTATAATTAATTTTATGTAAATTTTTGTATACTTCGTGCCGTTCGTGACTCTTATGCTATACATTAGTTTTAAGTTTGTTTTTTATTTCTTTTATTGTTTACTGTGTCCTTGTTGGCGCGGCTTTATTAATAAATAAACATACATTACTCATACATTACTTATTAAGTGAAAAGTTAGAAAACAAATATAAGAAAGAGTGTTTTATTGCATCAAATGAGGTTCCCATATTTATAAATTTATTTTAAACAGCATTTATAAATATTGTTGTAATGTTTTTGTAAAATAATATTATAAGTATAATCATTTATATTGCTTTTAAATTTAAGAACGTCCAATAAAACATCCTCAGAAAATATCCTGTATTAATTATAATACTTAACTATGAACTATAATCTAACATTATAAATTAATTTAAATTGTTATAGCGTTTATCATCTTAGACACAAAATGTTTCGCTCTTACAATGAAAAATGAATAAGGAATTAACAATAGCTATCTTCTAAAAGACCCCATTTATAAGAAGCCTTGAATTTCTTATGGATGCTTATGCTCGCTAAATCTTGGCAAGAGCTTCAACATATTCATAAGAGCCTGTACTATGCATTCTTATTAAAACGAAACTCTTATGCCTATAGACAAATAAGTAAGGTTTTCATTTTGTCGGCACACGAAATACAATTTTAACAATCTTTTTGAATAAGTAGTTTTAACCGACGATATTTTGCAGGTTAGTCTACGTTTAAGCAGATAATTAGAGTACAAAACTCTAATATCGGCATAGCGAATAAGTGGGCGAACCTATAGCCGGTATAGCTTGGCTTGAGTTTTCAAAACAACTACACGGTAGTAGAAAGGAAATTATTATGTGACAACCTTACGGCTATTTAAATTGTCAGAGAAGGCTGATTTTACTAGTAGGTCTACAATATACACGCAGATTTTTTAATATTAGATATTTCTTTTAGGCGATCGCCTATAAAGTTACGGAAATTCATCCATACATCAAATAACTAAATAAAAAGCCTCCACAAGATTGCACTTCGAATTCTATCAACGCATTCGTCACGATAACACTCGATGATCAATCAATCAACTAAACTTCTCATTAGCTCTATTTAATAGGAGAATACAGCGCACCATTTTCTGATTTTGATCATTTACATTGCTATGCGATTAACATTTGTATGTATTAGTTAATAGAAACCATAATTGATTATATGTTTTTGATAGTTACATGTCTACAGTAGACAGCGCCCAGGGGACGCGAATGACAAATGACATTGATCGTTTATCTTCTTAACTGTCACGAAAGCAAATCAACACATAGAGAATGCTGTTGGTAATTTTAAAATTAGCACTAATTCATCATAATCAAATATAATCGATCATTACATTTTTTGTCGTAATATCTCTATGTATTTTATATTTATATTGACCGACGCAGTATTTTTATGATAACGGCGAAAATTGTTGGAGATATAAATAGGATGACACATTTTAATTATAGAACAAGTAAACAGACAAAACGCAAACAGTAAACCCAAACAGTTCGTATAATTGGATTTCTCATAATTTTATCTTCTGTTCACAAACAAATGAATAAATATATTTACACGTTTTCTAAACAACTATAAAACGGATTAGTTATACATTCATTTTAATGATGATACATTTTTTGACTATTTACTTAATTCGAAGTTTTGAGTTATTTTAAGCAAATTTGAGGGGCGCGAAGTTCAAGAAGAAGATTTGGTATGATACGCAATGTACAAGCAAACAAGCCCATATAATTTTCATAGACAACACTGGTGTAGCAAAGATTTGTGTACAAGTGCAAACTGACCGGTCCAACGTATGTGAAGTAATCAATCAGGTTTAATCGCAGATTGATTGAACATCTTGGTACAGATGACTTTGGACTCAGGAACGATTTAATTGATCACTTTGAAACGACTATTAATAGCAATAAAATATAAAAAAAAGGCATACAGGTCTTAAATAAAAGCCATTTCCCTTTTTCAATTCGTTAATCACTACATAGTATAAAACAAAGTCGCTTTCTCTGTCCCTTTGTATGCTTAAATCTTTGAAACTACGCAACGGATTTTGATGCGGTTTTTTTAAATAGATAGAGTGACTCTAGAGGAAGGTTAATATGTATAATAACATCCATTAAATAGTAGAGAAGTACTGTTGTATTTTTGAGGTTTCTAATGTGATGTCGTAAATAATTACATTTTTTCCGCTTAAATTGCAAACGCAGGCTGAACCTTACGAGTTTTATCAAAATAATGTACTAAGTATTGTACACATTGAAAAGGTCTACAGAAAAGTCCGTGATGGTAAATATCTATCCCTTATGGATAACCCACAATAACTTTTTTTTGTCATTTACTTTTTACGACAAATAATGGCTAATTTTCGAAGTGATTTTAACCAATACAGCATTAATTCTTAACCAATTAAATATCAACATTGCACCCGTGCGAAACCGGGGCGGGTCGCTAGTTTTTAATAAAATAGATTGAAAAAAACCCAGCTTTTTCTAATGTTATTTCAGGGTGATATAGTATAATGTGTAGGTACTATATAATATATAATATCTATAGACTAAATAATATAAACTAATATTTGTTTAATATATCATTAGCAGTTGAGCATAATATAGAACTTTTAACATTTTTTTTTTGTATATATGCTGGAGATATTACCTATCTAGCCAGTATTAATACAATGTCCAAAAATATGGTTAATTTCTAATGCTTCTATCTCGTAAACTGCGGCATGAAAATGAAAATTTCACATTATTATTTTTATGAGAAAATAAAAGATAAGTAAGTTTAAAAATATAATTTCATTAAAGCCACTTCAGAGTTATGGCTTAAGGCAATTTGTGGAAGCGAAGTCTAATAAAATTCGCTCTTCATAAAGTTGTATACTCGTATAGTGACTATAGTTAGATGATGTCAGTCAAAAATTACTATCAATGGCTTCTAATACGGGTATTTTATTACATTAAGTAGTTTTACATCAGATTCTTTAAAATTTAGGCTAGCTTTTCCACTATTACTGTAATATATTTTGTTGTCAGCCCATCAAGTGTTTCAATTATTCGATTTAGATCGTACTTTATACAAACAATATTTTTACGACTAAAACCTGGGGACTTTAAAGAACTATTAGTAGTAATTGTCTATTAAATTGAGAGTTGCATAAATTGAATACCTCAAATTTTGTGAAATATACTCTGTATTTTTTTTATATTGATATGACACGACTTTGTTGTCCAGTTTTAAAAATTGTTGGAGATCAAATTCAATCAATGAAAAATTCAATTGGCAATTTCATTACAGATATAATAATTTTAAACTGTTTTCAGAAGCTAAAGCTTCATGAGTTCATTTAATTTAAATATTACGACTTATGATATATAATTAAATACAGTGATACACCTATCTCTTTCTTTTCAATTTCATTTCACATGCTGCGCCGGCGTCACCTAGTGCGCAATAGACAAAACAAAGATAAGCTAATGTAACGCGTTTGCGATAATTTTAGTGACTCGTACAAAACACTGTATGTTTCTTACATTTTACTATTTCTTTTAAAATAATTGAGCATAGTACTAATATGGAGATACTATTATGGTCAGATGAAATAGTCAAATCAAGTGCTATTTTTGCTACGAATGACAAATAAAATTTCTTAGCACTCGACGTGACGCTTACAGATTTGATAATCTTCCAAGATTTGAAATAATAAAATATTTAAGTATTTTTCTTATTTAGACTCAACTTCAAATTGATGGGTCGATTTCAAACTGAAATAAAGATCATAGGCAAAATTATCGCCCCTTTGTTCAATTTTGCAATACATTCCAGTTTTTGGTGCGCAAACAGAAACAATAATAACTATCCGTCGATTTGTAAACCGCTTTCAGTTTTATAAAGGAGTTAAAAATGCAATTCACCAGTACCTCAACTGGTTCAATAAATCTTGTGGCTCGGGTAAAAGCTTAAACAGTAATAGATTAGTATTCTAAACTCACTCGAGAAGTGTACACTAGGATGCAGTTCAATTACTTCTATAATTAACACGAAATATTTATTAAGAACTTATGAAAATATGTTTGTATGACTATCATCCTTGTATTTAGTGATATATATTTCAAACTTTGTGGACCAACGGCTTGTTAATACTAACCATTTAGTAGTCCCCACTCGAGTTTAAGAATTCTTCAGACCTTCATTTTTGGAGAGTTCCATTTTCTTATTTAATTCACCCCATTGGGAAAGTACGTCAAGTCAAGTCCTTTTTTATTTATGGGAACAAGAAGCAGAAGTTACCTTTTTATTCTTTTAATTTAAACTTTCATGTTTATGCACAAGATATATATATTAAATTAATTTATTTCACCAAATCCAAACATTAATTATAAATTAAATTGTTTCATATATAATTTCATTTGGGATACTTCCATTGATGGAACGCTCGTATGAGCATTGACGGCCTTTTAATATTAAGCAATTCCTTCGTTAATTATAGAAAGAACAATGTTGTCGTCGTGTTACACTCGAATTGCTAAAGGAAATGGGAAAATTTTTAAAACTGGGTAATTACCGCCGGAGGGTACTTTCGAGACACCGAAGATATTTTATGTTTTTAAAGAGACTCGTATCTTTAATTTGAGGTTATTTTTTGAGATTCTTATTTGAATTTACTTTGTATAAAATGAGTGAAACATTATCTGATCCGATGTCACAATGAAAGCGGAATATGAAATGTATATTTATTACAATATACTTGCTATCTGTAGATACATATTTATTTTATTTGTATTATACAGGTAACAGATAAACATCATATGTGAAAATATCACCGTCACACTGGTGACAACCGGATAAACAAACATTTGACTCAATTAATCAAGGGAAACTTCAAGCTTATGAAGAATACCCATTACTTATTTCAATATAATAGTGGTGAATTGGAATATGTAAGAGCCTATAGTGTGAAAATGAACATGCTGCAAATTATCGGAGGCTGTATGCACCGCCCACCCAATTTTCTCCCTTCTGTGGCACGCCTATTTTAATTTCCTGTCTGATCTCATACTAAACGACTAAGCTTTCGTTTGCACATATAAGGTTTTAGAGCATTATAATGAATCAAATTGAGTTAAAATTGGTGTGCGACTAATAATTACATTTTTATTATCTAAGTAACACCCTTCGTTAGTAAAAGCTTCAACACACGGTTTAAAAAATAATTGAGCATAAACTTTAATATTTTTAAAGTGAAATAAGAATAATATTGGATATAAGAAGATAATCAATAAAAATACCTAGACGATAGGAGTTGCAGATTTAATGAGTCGTTAATTGAATTAGAAATGAATGTTAAGATAGGTTTTCTATAAATTTGTAAGATCAGTTCGCTTTTTCAGATATTAGAACAAGGCCGTTCACTCACTACTAATAATTAATTCATAATTCTTTATAAATACCCTGAATTCTTGCTGAATAATTGACTCAAAAAAAAGGTTGCCTATCCAGCTGTCGCCAGGAGGACCAGTGATATTTTGACAGATGATGTAATATCTGTTTCCACTATAATACAAATAAATAGTTTAATTTTTCTAATTGTAATGACGAAGGGTACTCGCAAGACTCCACGATTCTTAAGTTTTCTTATTTGTAATATCAAACAGCATTTTACATTACAAATTAAAAACAAATATTACAAAGAACGACGAGTACTATAGTTAAAATGGTTACAGAACGGCAAACCGTTACGGATTACGATACACCCAATTCCCATAAAATCTTTAAAACTTTTAATAGCCCATTCATTGTATATTTTAAGCCGATGAAAACTGTAGGTACTTCAATTTGGAGTTCTCGCACAAATAAAGCATGAAGTAATTGAATATTTTTTGATACATACAACAATCAATACATGGGAAATAAAAGTATAAAGATAAAAAATATTTTTCATGTAATTAAACTCGATGCACGCCGACACCGGAGCCTCCTCGGATTTTGCCTCTAAGAACATTTGCATTCATAGGGAGAACCAAATCTTTCTACATTACTGTCCCCCACCAAACGAATTGAATATTGTATTTTCAATTCTATATTCGGTTGTGTTAGTAATGATACAATACATGTTGTTTATATTGGGTCTAACCGTGTGTGAAAATGTGTCAAAAATACATCAGGTATTAGAAAAATATAAAGCAATCTTATTTCTCTTCTACTCTAAATTTCATATTCTATTAATATAGTAATATTACAAATAATATTTTATGCAGTATTATACGATGAAGTTACGATATAGTAACGCGTTTCTAACTTCTATGATATATCGTGGAGGTTACATTACGTACAGAGATTATACCTAATATAAGCTTAGTAAGCTAAGTGAGTAGAAAGCGAAAAAATTATAAGTTTGTTTTATTAATATCTACTATGTGAATATTATATAAATACGATACTTCATAAAAAAATTATACGTAGAGTGTAGATACCTCCCTTTACTAACATAATTAATCAAACTTAACTTTACAAAAGAAAAAAATACATTACAAGCCTCCGGTGTTTGTAAAGTCATTGTTAACAAATTAAAACCATAACCGCGTATACAAATATAACGAAATAACGAATATAATAAAGAAAGCAAAGAGCCACCTAGTAAATATTCATTTACTATTGTTTTTCCCAATTCGTAAAATCGTCTGTAAGTGACGTTCCATTTCCTACCCTTTCAATTAACAATGCAAGTTGATTATTCAAAGCAATATTTCCTATAGCTAAAGATAATTGAATTTCATTTGAGCAAATGTTTTATCTAGTTGTTGTAAAGCTAAAGAGTTTTTTTTGAATGCGCTAAGGAAGAACTGGTTGGAACTGAGAAATTCTCTTTGTCTTGTGTCTTGTTCTGTGGTCTGAGAATTGAGAAAGACATTAAACTGCAACCAAGATTAGTAGAAAATGTAAAGAAAAGATGATAGAAAGAAAATTCATTTTCGCATGTAACGATATGTACGGGTATTGTTATTGCTGGAAAAGGATTTAAGTTGACGTCAAAAGTTAATAAATCAAATTCAAACCAAGTCGGTTAATAAGTATAAGTAATTAAAGTTTAAAGCATTTCGAAATTTTCAAGTACTGCGTTGCCGAGCCAGCAGCCAGCCATTAAGCCAGCAGAGCCTAAGAGTCTTCTTAGGCTCTGCTGGCTTAATGGCTGGCTGACAGCATTGCTTGACAAGAATCACTGAGACGACGAATGACAGTAAATTTTATTATAATAATTTAAATGAGTACTTACAGAACAAATATTGCATTTATTATAAGAGCGACTTACAAGCCCTTAGTCGCCTTACAGAAGGATCCTTTATGGTGTATCCGAAATATAAAAGGATTCCTCCTTCGTCGATGAACGGACGTCGATGACGATGTTGTTATTTAAGTGAATCAATATAAATAAGTCCTGTCTAGACCCGATGGGCGTATGGAAGGGAATAATTGAAACGGTAGTGCGGTTTCGCCTCAAATCAAAAATCCATCAGTGGCAGAACTGGGGACCGCGGGATGAGATTTCATTCGTAACCGTTAACTTTGCCTTTAATATATTTTATTTTCTGTTTTGCTTAACACAAAGACGTTGGTTTCCTGTGTATAGGTAAACACTTATAAGAATCAACGAAAGGCTAATAAACTAAAATTTATTATAAAATATCAAAGACCCCGATCGTATAACAATATTATGGGAATGAAACTGAATATTGAAAGCAAAGGAAAAAAGTATGTCCATTGTATTGATATTCAACTTCATTACCAGGTATTCCTAGCCCGCGGCGAAGCTTCAATTTTCATCTCTATGGCTCGTTAGTGTCAAGTTTACTTATAAAAAGGTTTTATGTCATACACAGAATAGAATACAATTGTTTATGATACAATGAGACTGAAATACGTAATTCTTCAATCGAAGGCTTTCGTTTCAAGTATTCGATCTCGTTTCACTGCTTGAGAAATTGTGGATATTTTTGTACATGTGCGAGTAATCTCGAGATATCTGACCCGATTGTTATTAAGATGCGATTTAAAGTAAATTTTAAATAGAAATAAATAATTACAAAGTGAATTTAGTACATTCTTTGCTAAGCGCTTTATAATAGTAGTAGTTGACGAGATGCTGCTACATAAAATTGACATACGACAATCTTATCTCACTCTTACTAATTTAATGTGAACTTTGTTTTTGTTTGTGCTTCACGCGCAAACAACTGGACGACTTTTATAACTTAATTTGTCTGACATCCTGTTGTATTTACTACCATTTAGACATAAATATGAAATCTTTTAATTACAACTCAAGCAATAGCTAGTTTGATATAAGTATTTAGAGTTAAATTTTCGCCCAAAAATCGTCGCGCGTCTAACAAATGTCGCTATAACCATTTCAGAAGCTTCATTCAATTAATTTTATTTATTCAAGATGGTGTTTTTCTGAAGATAATACGATATTTTCGAATTTCTACGACCACTGAGTTATCTATTTATAGCCGAATAAAGACGTCTATTTTCATAATACAGGCGAGGCTTTAACAAATACTTATACGATAAATACTACTTTAGCTCTATAGAAACAAAAATACGTACGACGCAGAGAATTAAAGACATTTTAGACTTTTTATACGTATACATTTCCTCGCGTTAAGCCCCCCTTTAAAACAGCATCCCCAATTTCCTGTTTTTAACTTTTTCATAGAACGTAGATTTTGAAGCACTCAAGTACTGTTTACCCTAAATGAATAAAAGATATTTTGATTTGATTTGATTTGATTTATGGATGGTGATAGTTTATTGTCAGAATTAAAAAGGGGGGATATATAACAAATGAACTTCGTACTGTTCCTCGTCGCGTTAAGCCTCTGTTTACAACAAATCAATCTTATTTTCCTGTTTTTAAATTTTAATTCTATAAAAAAAAAAAACCCTTTTTTAACCCCGTATTAAATCTATAAAAACTGACAAAAAATCCCCGGCGCGATTATTTCAGGGTTCAGGAATATATCCATGTACGCAAATCCGATTTTTATATAAGTTATTACTAAACAAAAGTTTACGCCAATATTAATTTTAATACACCCAAATAGACAATCTGTTGTTTTAATAGAAAATCCGGTCACGTATGGTAAAACGGGGATTAAATTTAGTCCGAAGCCTTCCGAAAAACTTGTTGGGGCATAGGTGCTTCAAGTATTAATTGGGTTTGAGCCCAACAAGGGTCGGTCCTGCCATTCTACGCTCCATTTAAATACGTCTTACCGCCAACGTAGGGTTTAGGTAATTCAGCATTCGGTGTGAGGAAATCTCGCTACAGAATATCTTATAAATAATTTCCGGTGCTTAGGTAATTTACCTTACAAATTATTATAAACTGGTATTTGTTAATTTGATTTCAACTTAACTTTTGATATTATATGGTGGTACGGTTATTTCTATAGCAATTGTGAATTTTGTATTAAGGACTCCCAGGTATTGAAAATTATAAAAATAAATAAAAAAACAATCAAATATCAAAAAAACAAAAATACGAGGAAAGTGCGCGTAGTGCGAAAGTGAATAATTTAAAACGTAAAATTATATATTTTATAATATATTATTTATTTTACGTATACTTTTTAAAAAGCAATATAACAAAAACTATTTGTCAGAAAATAACCCAAGAAAAGTTTCTAAAAAACAATAAACTGTTTGAAGTAAACACAGTATTGGCGACACATTTACGAGACAAACATTGTATGATATTTGTAACATAGTGCCACAACAAAATGCTTTTAAAAGCTTTCTTCCTTTAACAATATTTTCGCAAATATCACCTTTAAAACACTTTAAACGAGTAATTCGAGACATTGAGAGAATGCCAAACATTGTGCATATTTCAAGAGCAAATAACGAATTTTGTATTTGTTTATAAGGAAAAAAATGATTTGTGTAATTATTTGTTCATTTTATCATTATCGTATGACTGTAATAGATTTAAAAATATCATTATTTTAATTTAATTATTAATTTTACAAGTCTCCACGTAAATCCTTGTGAGTAAGTTTTGGTAACACTGATTACTTAAAGCATTAAAACAATAATTATTAACTGTAAACGTTCCCTTTCTTATACCTTGATATTTTTAATTAAGAAGAAACATGGGAGATTTGTGACCAACTAAATTCTGCATGTCATAAAAAATATTATTAAACCCTATTGATCTACTTCCCTCATATATAAGACGTTTTTAGTAATATTGGAGCTTTAAATTTAGCGAAACAATTATTGACGAAATAATCTTTTTGACAAAATGAATCAGTAATAAAAATTTCCATACCATATATGAGTACAAAAATTTACTTCAAAATAAAGTGTATACGTTTGTAACAACTCACTTATATTTCGAGATTCAGGTCACTCAATGGAATTGACATTTCCTGCCACAGGTACTGAAACTTATCTCATAAAATGTGTCATCATAAATTCAAATCAAATTTGAAGTGAGTTCTCTTGGGAAAGCTAGACTACGGAAACCCTAGCCTAGATAAAATACAAGTAATCGTATTGAAAGCTACAATGTATTTCTGGAAATGAAATATGTTTTCATTTTAGATGCGATATGCAATGAGTAAGGTTTTTATCAAAAATGAAGTGAGTGCCAAGTGTTCACGCTAATCAGGACTTCACTCAATAACTATTAACTTCCGTGTCCTTTTGTGTTAATGTGACCTTCTTTATAAAATAGGGGGGCAAACTAGCGTGCGGGTTGGCCTAAGTAGTAGCAGCCCATATACACCCTCTTTTTTGAAGATTTGGAGGTCGTATGTGCTTAGGCAAACCCCCGCTGGCAGCCGATACCGCAGTTCACTTGTTTGCAAAGGAAAATGTCTTGTAAAGCGAACTGTGGAAGATTTCCATACATCGAGATGGAATGCAGTATTAGTGAGTCTTGTGCGATGAAACGATGTAGCGGGTATCAACTCAAACAGTTAATAGTAGACCTTATTAGTAGGTTTATTCAATAAACACTAAAATTTATAAGAGGTCAAGTTCCTCTTTTCATCAAGTATGAGCTATGTAATAACTATAATAAAATGCCTTAGCGCTTGAAATACAAAATCCAGAAATGAATATGTGCGTGTCTCAGTATATATATTTTGCCATATTTTGTAATAATTTGTCTTTTTATATAAATATCCATATTTATAAAAACATACTTATACTTCGAATATGCTGTAAGAACATTTTTATTGTATAGTTTTTCCAATTCATATTACACTGTTTTTTGTAATATTTGTATGTTTAACATTTTATTATTGGCCATATTTAACAATGTATAAGAAACAGACGTAGACGGATAAAATGTTCGGTAAGTATCAGACACTTTATATAGAAGAACGAAATAAAATAGTTCTTCTCTTCGCGAAAAATAAAACACATTTTTATACAATTTCATATAAATGGACACCTACTGCACGTGTTCATCGGCTCACTTGGAATTAAATAAATAATTATACGATTACTTCAAATATATATCGCACTTTATTAACTAATTTCATAAGTACTAGAATAAACAATTAAAATTTATCTACAACTAGCTTATCTTCAAATAGATATATCGAAATATCTTAAAATTAAACAAATCGATACTCTAATAATTAGAATCCCGGTTAGCTGAATCAATTTCAAACTGACCTATTTGGATAATGCTATATACAGTTTCTACTAATATTCATTAAGGCATAACGAGTCCCCAATCTCGAAGCGATTGTATTTCGAGTTATTTGATGAGGAAATACTAAGCAAACAATGGTAAAATCAATCATTTAGCCCGAGGCCGTTCATATATTAAAAGTCCCAGTTGGCGCAATGGTCAGCTTGCCAGACTACTAAACAGCGGTTCCAGGGTTTTATCCTCGGTTAACAATTGTATGTTTTTATATTATTTCTATTCATTGGAAACTTTTTACGACATTGTGCTAAAAATATATTGTTTTACCAGGAATAGATCACTACAACTCTAGTATATACATTTTAATATTCTTATCTATACTAACTGGTGTTTACGTGAAAATCATGAATTACGAAACCTAATTGTTGACGTCGAAATGTTCACGGATATTTTGGAACGTTTAGCGATATGTTTAATTGAATGAAAAATATTGGCGTAGGCGGGATGAAAGATAAAATTGTGGCCGAAAGTTTCTTGCTAGTTCTTCTCTTCCCTCCTACTACCTCCCTTATTTTATGAAATGAATGAAAATGTAGAAATATAAATTATTCAATAATTTTTTGAAATCTATTTTCCGATTTAGTGTATATGAATATATATATTTTGAATTTTGACAATACATGAATCTTAATCAACAGTTAACTGTTCAGATTACAAATTTCATATATAAATACATTTATATAAATAAAGTAAATAAATAAATTTTAATGCAACGTAAGCGATAAATCAAAATGATATCTTAAGCACAATAAAATGATCTACTATATTACGTACATACTACACCTGACCTCTTTTAATTTTAATCCACAACCTCAAACAACAACTGTACACAATTCTTTTACAATTTTGTAAACATTTTTCACTTTAGCAATTCTTTTGTCCTCACCTCAGCATAATTAAAATTTAAATGCTGGAATGAGTTAGAAAAATTCAGGCTTGATGAGAATTTAACTGAGGTGATACCTTAATTCTAAACATTACTCACTGAGTAATTGCAATTACGATAATTCTAGGTTAATTAGCATCCTTATTAACTTAATAAGGGTTATTCATTAATTGGTAAACCAATGATTTTGTCCCAAGTTTTCTATATTTTATTGCCAAGTAGGTGAGCTACCGCCTAATAAGCTAAATTATGGATTTAAGAGTATTGCTTTAGTATTTACATTAACGTGATACTTACATATATATACACATAATGAAACAAGGCAGGGCAGGTAGCGAAGCCTGTTACACTTATTTTTATTATTAATTACATAGGCAAATATATGTACATAAATACAATGAGGCTAGAAAATGTTTAAATAATTGAATTTAGCATTAGAATTGTGCTTAGACCAACAACAGATTGATCATATGAATACATAACAGCTACATACTATATCAAAGTCACACATAAACGTCATCGCTTTCTTTAATTTTCGTTCCTTTGCACACTCGTTGTCATAATGGATTAAATCATTTTGGACGGTAAAAATATAACAATTGACGATAATATATTTTATATATGTTTTATTTTATCGAAATCACGTAACATTATAAATGAATAGATATTATGATAATGGATTAAACAATTAATTATATACGTCAAAGTTCACTCACATGAAGGATTAGTCGTCAACCGTCAGCTAATGATACGCAACACGCGAGGAAGAAATCTTTCACGACACAGGAACAATATAAATAACTATTACTTTTGATATTAGCCTACAAACATTATTAAATTGAATATATTTAATGCAAAACGTAAGGCAAACTCATTCTCAAAAATATTTTAGTTGAATTTAATGAACGTCATGTCAAAATTGAACATATAGAATACATCCACCAGTTTTAAAGGCCGTAGCTAGCAAGAGACAAACTAGCAAGAAAACCGTCCGTCATTCTTTTCTATCGCTAATATTTTCACATTCGACTATGATTATAATAATTGATTTAATCTCATAATTACGAACAGTTTCAGGTCTTTACCAATAACAATCTAATTGAACACATAATACCAGTAGTTATCCATGCTGGAAATAATTGTATAAAATATAGAAAATAGACATACAAAATTGATCATCACCTATAAAACTTTACGTTAAAAAGTTACAATAGAGCTTATAACTACAAGATATTTACATTTATCGAGAAAAGCTTTATCCTATATAAACTAACGCTAGGAAATAAGTTCATTAATAAAAAGTTCCTAAAACGTCGAAACGAAATAATCTCTTTGAGATATTCTATTGCATGCACTGCGTAAGCAATGAAAATTGCGCTCAACCCAGGTGACATAAGTTTTCTAAATAAAGTCTTATACATTGACCATTTTATGGCTTCACCGAATCGAACTAGTTATCGACATACGCGGGCTTGTGTTTGTGAAACTAAGTGAATAAACTAGAGTTATATTAATTTATATATATATAGCTATAATAAAAGTATTTAAGCTATAAAGTTCATGTTACAGACGTAGTATTTTTTATAAAAGCTCATACTTAGTATATTAAAGATGGCGAACACGTGATCACATCGCTCAATGACCGTCATCACCGTACTAGTAAATATTAAAACTTTACAAAAGTAAAATTTGTCATATAAATATATTCGTCAGTGTTTGCACATTTAACGTCCTATTAGAGGCAAATGTTTAATACGGTACTGTTGGTGTGTGTACACTGTGTACAATATTAGAATGTTAATTTTATCCTATTGATTGCAATCATTATTTCACTTAATGTAGCTATTTTATATAACAAAGCTATTGTACGTTATATCCTTTATGTCTAAAGCAAGATAATAAGGCAAGAGTGATCGGCTTTCAAGGAGAACAAGAACTTTATTATCACCTGAAGATTACAATTATTCAGTTATGGTACTAGTAGATATGTGTAGATATAAATTTGAATACACACTAATGAAAACAAATAAATAAAAAATAAAACAAAAGATCTGTTTTTATAGTGAGGCTTTGACAAGCTTTTTGTTTGTAACAAGCTTAATGTTTAACAAACAAAATTAAGTTACCAGCAGTTTTTGTGTTCTAAAAATTGCTATACACGTAGATATTCGTAATATTTAGAAAAGGGTTTTAATTTATAAAATGTTCATTATAATTTATTATATAATTATAAGTTATATATTTTTAATGTACATGACCAATGAAACTGATATGACGTCTTTTTAAATCAGTGCCAACATAAACTGAACTAGAGGCCGAGGTCGGAGTACGTAGGAGTACGTACCAGCATCTTTCTATGTAGAGAAATATACCTTTTGTAGAAAAGATTTCCAACTAATTGACGAACTCTAATAAAACTCGCCAACATATTTTTGATGTAATTGAATGCAGAGATATGAAGCCACGTTGGTGACATTTAAAAATATGGTTTGCCATAAACCTTGTTAAATGCAATACCACAAACGACTATCACAATTTTCCAATGTCTCCAATTAAGAGACGCTGAAGGGACATTTAAATGAAACAACTCATGCCATTTTAA
The DNA here is from genome assembly GCA_963693355.1 of Pontia daplidice. Classification (NCBI taxonomy): domain Eukaryota; kingdom Metazoa; phylum Arthropoda; class Insecta; order Lepidoptera; family Pieridae; genus Pontia; species Pontia daplidice. The sequence goes on along the minus strand of CAVNZL010000025.1, from coordinate 1,631,672 downwards.
TTAAATCGCTTTTGATAAAAGAATTTGCACATTGTTCGGTCAAGTTAATTACCGTAGTGAATTTGACATTCGTATGCTATTTCTGTTGATAAAAACAGCTATTGTATGCACAGATATTAATATTTTTCGTTATTATTTTCGATGTCTGACAGTGTTCTGTGTTACTAAGAATTAAATATTTTTTATATTTAAATTGCGTAGTTGTATTTTTTACTCTGAAATAGTGGTTATTGAACATTTATAATGCTTGACGCAATGTAAGTTATTATTGGGGAATAACGAGCTGGATGCAAAAGGAAGACTTTAAAATGATAAACTTATATTATATACATTAATATCGTTAATTCTTGACTTACTAACCTGGATTTCTAAAACGTTTTACAAAAAAAAACGCATCTGGTATGATAATTATAATAATAACTAAATAATCGGAACATATAAACGAACAATCAAGTTTTGAATTCGTCTGATTAATAGAATTGACTGACATTCACCTTATCATTATTCTTATATTTAGTCATTTATTATTAAATATTGAAGAAAACATGAGCCAGATATGGAATTTTGGATCGTACATATGCTGGTTTTGTATTAATTTATTAATTAATATAAAATCTAATTTATTTGCAAGTTACAAATCGAAACTACGGTTGAATTTGTACGCCTTATACTGCCAAACATATACTGTCTATATACCTACATATGTTTAAACCATTTAGATAAATTGGCAATATAAGCAAGAATATTTTATTAAACGAATGTTATGAATGCACTCACGCGCAAAATAAACATAATAAATATTGAGTGCTCACATTTTATTTAGTTTTTCATATTTCGAAAAATGTTTTCTAAACGAAGTATCGGGTACAGTAGCGTGGGAGGATAATTAAATGAAATTCAATTTTATTCTACCTAGTTCACCAGTGAGCTGCATCGACAGTATAAAAATGCACTAGTTTATTTACCCCGGGAAAACACTAAAATGTTGTTTTCGTGTTTCCAATTTACACATGATAGATTTCGGGGTTCGGTTGGATTGAAAATAAATTTAAACCGATTTCATGAAGTTTTTTTAATTCCTTGGTGAAATATTAAATTAGTACGTCTATTAGTAAAAGATTTAAAACGATATGTGTATGTGTATAGATTTTTTTATATTTTCAGCTTCATCTAACATACATTACAGGCCCAACTCTCGCGTCTGAATGCTCGTAAAATAAAATCTAGCGTAATTTTATACACGAAAACCTTCCTGGTAATACGTAGGTACAATATACCATAGCAAGGCCTGTAGACCCATCGTAGAAGCACATAGTATGGGACGTGACGCTACACTCACTTCTACGCGTAGCACGTACTAGTTCTACTTCATGAAGTATTAGATGATAGGAGAAAATATAACTTACTTTGAGATGCATTAACCTATGAATGCTAATTGACGCGCGAGTTTATTTTTATTGTTCTTATGTAATTCAGTTTGAGTCTGCTACACTTATTATAGAATACATTATATATTAAAAGTATGAAGATTACTAGTCTGTATAAAATTTAAAAATTAATGGCATCTCGATGAGTTTAAAGTATGTTAAAATGAAAATAATACACGGAACCCTATGGACTTCGTTGAGTGGTAGTTTCATCGATTATTTACGGTTTATTGCTGACCATAAATTTATATTTACGGCGCCTAATGCTGGCCTGCATTGGTCAATGGTTGCTGAGCAGTATTGGCTATTGATACTATCTAATAACTAATAAATATTATATACACTAGGGACTATATATTATATAACAAGCTTCGTTAAAATATGCCGGAATTATGTTACAATATAAGAATTAGGAATTGCACTAATAGAACACTTCAATTGTCACTCTGCCAAATTGAGTTCATAAGAGAGTAAGAGTTTAATAAGTCTAATTAAGATGTAGAACCATATGTATGTATGAAAACGATGTATATTAAACGGTGACGTTAAAAAGCTGACCTCTGAGTATAAAAGAAAAAATATACATTTTGTATTAATTCTTCAAATAAGAGTAAATACCCCTAAAGGTCGATAACGCACTTGCGAGCCCTATGGCTGCGAGTGTCTATGTTCGTGTCATGTGTCGGTGGTGTGACTTAAATTTGAGTGAGCCTCAAATACACCTTACATAAATCCATAGTCAAAAAATATATTTTCAAAATGGCATGCTACAACATGTTCCATTTCATTATTCTCTTATAAAAAACCGTTTATCTTTAACACTCAAAAGTATATTAAACTAAAATACAATGTATATTTGTATTAGATATATCAAGGAAATGGTGAGGACTGTAAACTCAATTTGCTATGAAACGAATTGCATTCTCAAACCAATTGGTCGTTTCATTTTTCCAAAGTGTAAAATTTATTTCGTTTTAGGTGTTTCAAACATAGATTTTGTTTATCTGTGTGTTTTGATCCTGAAGGCTTATTAGCTGCATACATAAAAGTAATCTAATGTCTGAGAAACTATGTGGGACGGTATTTACAGAGTACTAAGAAAAACTGAAACTAAGAAGGAAGATATACCTCTATTCAAAGATGGAAAATACCGAAATGGGAAGGAATCAGTCGAGCTCTTGGCCCAAACGTTCTTTCCGGACGACGTCGAGGAGGGCGAGACTCAAGAACACCGATACATCAGAAAATTATCTGAGGAGGTCAACAAAGAGGATTGTAACGTGGGCTACGATCCTCCTTTTACTATGACGGAACTAATCTATGTTTCAGAGTTTCAATCCTAAGAAGGCGCCCGGAGAGGATGCTATCTCTGCGGATATTGGCTGGAACGCCATAAGTGCATCTCCCGATATATTCCTGCAAATAATAAACAAATGTTTGGAGCTGGGATACTTCCCGAAAATCTGGAAAAGAGCTTCTGTGGTAGTAATAAGAAAGCCAGGAAAGAAGAACTATACCGATCCCAAATCTTACCGACCTATAGGCCTTCTCCCAGTTATGGGCAAGGTGTTCGAAAAAATGGTCGTGAGGCGACTCAAGTGGCATCTCGTACCCAGGACAAGTCCCAATATTTGGCTTTATGCCCCAACGTAGCACCGAAGACGCCCTTTATAATTCAGTTAACTACACTCGCCAAAAGCTAGAACAGAAAAAAATTATAACACTCGTTTCCTTAATAAGAGGGCCCTTCGACAGTGCATGGTGGCCACAAATTAAAGTCAATTGGGGAAGAAGACTGTCCTATTAATATAAGAAGAGTAATGGACAGTATTTAGAGGACAGGTATATAACGATAAAGTATGCAAATCATAAGACTGAAGAGAACGACAAAAGGATTTGAGGGCTCATAGGGGACCTACTATGGGAATCTGATACTTGATCCACTGCTAAAAAAGATTGCGGGACATGGAGAATACGTGCAAGCGTTTGCGGACGATATTCTACTAATATTCGACGGAGATAAAGGTTGTGAGATTGAAACGAAGGCTAATAAAATATAAAACTAGTGCACGACTGGGGGTCCAGAACAAACTAAAGTTTGCACCTCACAAAACAATTGCAATGGTGGTGACCCGTAAATTAAAGTATGACACCCCAAAACTCAAATGAACAATACCCCAATAAATGGAGCTCAAATGAAAAATTGGGAGTGACAATCGACGCAGCATGACTTTTAACACACACATACAAAATGTCTGCCAGAAAAGTATACAAATTTATAAGAGCTCTCAAAAGCTGCAAAGATTAACTGGGGTCTAAATCTGAATACTGCGCCATTACACCGCAGTCATGAACCTAAAATTACTCAGCTTGGGCCCCAGAGTAAACAAGGCTTGCGTTAAGAAGAATATATTTTATTCAAGGGCTTTGCCCAAAAAGTTGCGAGAACTTATAAAACTAATACTCCATGTGAACATTACTAGCCGGATACTTCCACTCGACCTTCATAAAAGAAGCTGCGGAATGTAAAGGTGAAAAGAGGGCTATTTCTGAAATCCAGAGGGGGAAAATCTGGAGAAAAAATTAAATTTAATGAATTCCCACACCCTGAAAACAATCTCAATCACGTATAAAATGTTAACCCTCGAAGACTTGAAGAGCAAGTGGCGTGCAGATATATTCAGACGGCAGCAAAACAGAGACAGGAGTGGGTGCCGCATGGACAGAATGGAAAAACGGCACTGAAGTAAAGAGAAAGAAAATCAGGATGGCACCCCACTTACGGTATTAAGGCCGAATTGGCAGACTAAGAAGCGTAGCAAACTATGTTGGCAAAAATGAAAGATAAAAATATATGGACTCTAAATCATCTTGACGCATAGTGACGATCTCTGTCCCCAGGTGGCCGAAATCCGCCGGAACCTAGAAGAGTGCAAAAATAGCGGCATTCAAATAGATCTCTTCTGGATAAAAGCGCACTTGCACGCCGGAAGAGAGAGCGGACACCCTAGCCAAAGAGGCGGCAAATGAATTAAAAACAAATATCGAATATCCGATCCCCACATCATATATTAAAAAATTAATTAGACATAAAACACTAGCAGCTTGGAATGAGCGCTATCTGGGGGTGAAAAGTGGAACGACAAAACTTTTCATTAGGGAATAAAAACAGCCTACAAATACTCGGAAAAGCGCTTAACCCCAATGGCGCAAATTTGACGGACATGGGCCTTTTGCCCACTATTTACATAGGTTTGGGATAAAGAAACTCCCAGTGGTGACGAAGACCAACAGTGGAACACTTAATTGTAAACTCCCACTTCGCGTCCTGAGAAATGATCTAGAGAATAAGATAGGCAAAACATATGGAGAAATATTGCAGGAAATACTACTTCTGATAGATCATATCTTGAGGAATTTTGCGAAAAAATTGTTAAGTTAAAAAGGACAAAATAAGAAGAAAGACGCGGATCCTGGACATCGGCATGCAGCTCACCATAGTATTAAAAAATCCGTAGGTGAGAGATGTGAGATGCGCATAATTTAAAACAGAATATAGGCGTCATTACAAATTTAATATAAATGTAAAATAAACAAATATAGCACATGAAAAAAACACCCTAGACCTTAAGAGGGATAAGTGAGCAGCAATTATAAAAAAAAAAAAAAAAAAAAAAAAAAATGTCTGAGTTAGTCATCTGATAAGATTACTTTGAAACCTTTTATTTGTGTGTATATATACTGTTTTGGTTGAAGAATAATAGAACTGTTTTTATCTATAATTTTTAATTATGAAAGTAATTATAAAATTGATTTAATAACAATGTATAGCTACTAACATTGACTAAATTATAGTTTGTATTCACGCAAACACTTTAACTTGCAACTGTAATAAAGATCGAGTTCTGCGCATATAGTTTGAAAGTGCTTGATTTTCAAAGATGCTTATAGAACTTATAGTATTCTAGTATGATATCCCATCCTTAAGATAGTCGGCACATTTTATTTATACCCAGGGAACTGAAGTTGCCCGATAATACTAGTGTGTTTTGACTAGTCAGTCTCAGACATTTTATCGGAGTAGATGTTGTTCCGTATGCGAACGAAAACATTTATCATTTTGCATGTGAACAAAAGATGTGAAAATAAACTAACAGTACAACAGTAAACTGATATTCATATAGTAGAATTTACATTTTATACGACATTTACATAATATTAAAAACCAAATTTAATAAGCAATATTTAAAACAATATTTAATAAGCGTTTTTGTACTTGACCTATTATACTTTGTTAGCGTTATAAAACACCGTCTTTCTTTCTTTCAAAATGTGCGTGTTTGTCGTAATATAAAATGTGTTCGGATTTCACAGTGGGTGAGCAAATAACTCCTCAAATATAAACATAAATTTTTCACTTGTTTGCGTGTTGTGAACAAAATGTTGTTAATTACTTTGCGCTATATATTTTTGACCCAACTTTTATACTAATATATGAAATGAAACATTGACCTGACGGGTTATTGTAAGCATGGATGCCAATTTAATACAGCAGAGTTTATTCAGGATATACAAATCTGCCATATAAATAGAGAATTTCAAGTACAATATCGTGTTTCTTAATTATTCCGGATTTTAATCGTATTCTAATTGTTTCAAGTTGGAAAGTCTTCTGTGAATCACCAACCCCGTAAATGCATTCCTAACCACTAAGATGGTGGAATCAATTGGAAATTTATCAATACCAGCCAATTTGAGGATATTGATTGTGCAAACTGAATAGTTGGGAGCTGGCAAACTTATAATGTTTGCAATAAGGAGCGGTATCTCTCAACATTTACTAACGGTGATTACACTTTGGAAGTTCTCGAATACATTAATTATTCAGTAAGTCTGGAAACTAAATATAGTTACTGAATAGGACTGAGGTTTTATGCACATGATTTTGAAAAGAATTTATGAAGAATTTTGCTTGTAAAACCAATAAATTAAGTCATAAGTTCCTAGTTCCTTCCGACCTTGCGAAGGGTTGGTTTAATAGAAATCTGGCTATTTAGGGAAGCCTATAGACTTTTTTTATTGATGCAGCTTGTGGATATTGCGAATTTAGTATCAGTTTTTCTAATTAAAAAACAGCAATCTAGCTACGAGTTTATACTAGATTAAAGACCTACCTTTGGTAGCAAGCATATTACCTTCCGAAATAATGTATAATTGACGAATCCATTAATTAGGAGAATCAAATATTTTATAATAAAACCTTTCTTTGGTCATTATTGCTAACTTAAGAAATAATGACAAATATAAAAGTGTTACGAAGACATCTAATTGGCATCCGTATATAAATAGCATGTTTAAAATCTGAAGATGCAAAGTATCGCCAAAGAATATAATTGTCATGGATAACAGATTAATTCTATTCAAGATTAATTTAAATATTTTTTAATAAAATAGGGGGCAAGGAGCAGGTTCATAACACACAACAAACATCCTCCTTGACGTACACGCAACCTCCCGCCCGCGGCACAAAGACATGTTCCAATTTGTTTAGCGGATAAGAAAGGTATCAGCTGATTCTGAGTTTTAATGAGAAAGAGTAACGCCAGTTTTGCAGTTTTCATACGGTCCGCTACCGTCCGTGTTAATGTTGAAATTGAGCCTCCTCTCATTTGTGAAATCCAAAGTATGCCTCAAGAACGTAGAGCTCAGTAATGCACCCAGATGGATGGGGATCCAGGACTGTCGCTCACTGCATAAAACGCGAATTCACTAGAATATACCGTTTGCATCACTAGCCGGTGCTCCGCAAGACTAATTGCACTGACAAAATAACCGTTGTTAGGTTATTTCACCAGTGAGTGATGGGGTCGTCAACACGCTAACGCTTTACAAAATCTCATTGTGGATTATAAATAAGAGTGTGCTAATCTCAAAAAAAGAACGAAAGCGTTCGTGGTATTACATTAATGTAAGCTGTTCGAATCACATTTCATTTCATTACTGTCTATATATTTATAAGTTTCACACATTAAAGTGAGGCATTGGAACGATGCCATTTGTTCACCAAATAGGAAGTAAACTTATTTACTCCTTTCTCTTTTGAACTCCAACTAGAAACTTTTCTTTTAGTTTTACAGCGCATCGGGACTTCCACAGTTTCGGTGCAATTTTCCAGGGCTGGATTAGACAAATTAAATTCATTAACATATATAATATTCTTGATACCTGATAGAAAACCTGTTTCACTTGCCAATAGAGCTATTTTTTAATTTAAAAACGTTGGAATTTCGCGGTCTAGTCGGTAAATTGTGAGAGCACGAAAAAAGGCATTCACATGCCAATCTAATTTTTTTTAATTTATTCGTCGAATAAATTTCAACACTTGATTTATCTTAAAACTCTGCATCTCCAGTCTGCTCATCCTAATATATTTCCTTTATCGACCACTTTCTTAGTCTTCCTTCGTTAAGTCGTATTGTGGTCGATATTTACTAAAATATTTTAACAGATTCACTAGTTTAAATTTTTTTTCACTCAGTAACAAATAAGAGCGGTAAAAATAAATATAGCAAATAAAGGCAAAGCTATGAAGGACACAGAAAAGTGCAAAAAAATGTTACAAAGGTCACATAAATCTCAAACATTTAAAAAGTATCTATAGTACATCCCTGTAGTATTTCAATAAACTAGTGTCTCTGGATTTTTAGACATCAGGAAACGTTGGAAAGAAGTTGTATAAAGCTTGGTTTTAACTTTTCATTGTGCTATTGAATTAAAATTCGAATTTTGAATATATTTATTACGTAGCACCTTCCGTACAATATTCACGCAGTACGAGCCAAGATTTTTCACCGCGGCTTTTCGCGGGCTTCGCTTAGAGAAGCTCCAATATGCGATGACACATTTCTGTGTAAAATTTTCCATTCGACTATGGTATCTTATTTGATTCATCAAATGTCGACCGATCCTAAACTAAGTATTGCTTAAAACGGAACATATGAATACTGAAATACGATTTTAAACAAAAGGCAACCCGGGCCGTATAACAAAGGGCGGATTTAATTTCTCAAAGATCGGATGCGACATCCACTTGTCACTTATCCCGATTTTAGTTTACACAATGGCCTTAAAGGATCCTTGACAAATGAATGTGAGCTTCCTTAATATCCCAGTGTTTTGTGTTTACTATGAGACCATCTCTTAAACTTGTATCTGGATTTAGTAAATATTATGTTAGCATTTCGTATAAACTAAAATAAAGGTGAATTTTTCTTAACTCTAAGTAAGATAAGTATTGCTTAATTTTGAGTATTTATGATTATAACGTTTATATGAATTATTTACGAAACAATGAATTTGTAACCCATGTTTAATTCAAACAGTAAGATATTTTTTATAGATGAGTTGAAATATCTTGCATTAATTAAGAAATACTAAAATAAAATTGTAAACTGTGTTCATTTATCAGTCATTTATTAGCACAGTGAAGCTACTTGTATATCATATATCTTTATTCTATAATGTTGGGAACACCTTGAAGCTGATAAAATTACCCATATCAATAAATCACTAGAAAGGAGCGTGAGTATAAAAGTAGAACAAAATTTTCTTATATATCATTCGCGAGTCACTGAATTCGTATTTTAAGAGGGCGTAAGTATTTTTACTTATTTATTTCTTTAATGGCGGAATCGTGACTTGCTTGCATAAAAACGCTCAAGTTTTAGAATTTGTTATATCTGAAACCGAAAGTGAAACGAATCTCTGTGTTACTCATACTAAAAAAGACTAGTTCAGATGATTCAGTTAATTAGTAATGGCAAAAAGACAATCCCTTCAAAATCACTAGATGTAAAATCTCTGCAACGTATTTCTTCTGCCGTAAAATGTCTTATTTAAAATTTAAGCCGAACCAGTGTTTCAGTATGATACCTATTAAGTGTACTGAATTGAGAGCAGCATTCTGAATACTATGTCATAAATAATTGATGGCTCGACAGTTTACTGACATGATTTTATTGTTACAAAATGAATTATTATTTTTACATTTTCGCAAATCAGCATATTTCGATGCAAGGATGGCCGTGCTTAATGTTGCCATCATTACCCACAGTGTGTCTACAGGCACTAAAGGCTGCTACTGAAAGAGAACGGAACGAAAATATCTGCTTCTCATATAAGGGGGTAACCAGTACCGTTCTTTTAAGCTTATGAATAATGGCAAAATGATAATAAAAAAATAGAATTTCATCGTATGTATTTTGCTTTATTTAATTACAGTAATCGTCGGAATTCATGTGAAAGCGTCCATCGGTGGTTCGGGTAAATTTATTTATTACTATTACAAAGCTATCACAAGAGTTTAAATATAAAAGCAGATTTCTAAGATAAGTGTAGTATAGATAAAATTAACTCACTAAGTAACACAAACGCAAACAGATTTTTTGTACTGTAATACAAAATTCCAATTTAAATTAGTGGCAATGATAAATTTGATTTATTTCATTGAAATATTTCTCCGCCAACTAACAAAAGCACACCTGTGTGCTTTTTGTTTTGTGTTTCTATTGTTGATCAGGATCAATACAATATTTAATAAAGCACAAATTAAGGACTATAAACTTTCATATTGGCTTTCCTAACCTAATAAAACAATATTAAAATATTAAGTTAATGAAACTAAAGTAGATATATATTTTTTTAATAATACAGTATGTAAGACTAAGAAAAATAATAAATAATACTACGAAATATGCGACTTAAATTTATACCAGAAAGTAGACAGGTATCATGTAATATGTCGACTCCCTCGATTGATGAAGACAGACGATTGTAGGACCTATAGAGTCCTGGCATATAAGCCAAGCACATCGAGGAATGCGTGGAGGAATAAAGAAATCAAAAAGCACCATTCCCTCGGAGCTAGCTAATTTGTGAAGGAAATCTATATCCGGTTACCGACGAAGAAAGAAGAAGAAAGGTTATGTACCTTTCTGTACCGAGTGTATCCGGAAAGACGAACGTCTTTCTCGTCTTTTGATGCAGCCTGTCAGAGTTATTAATCAATGTGTGAAAAAGTCAGGGTTCCAAACAAGAGAACCATACTCTAGCATGGATCTGACAAAAGCATTGAAAAGTGTTAAAATGTAAAGAGGAGTGAAGATTTTGTGAATAATGCGCCAAGAGTAAGGTATTTGTTGTTACAGCCCCAAGAGATGAAATGCGCTTCGACGCTCGTAATCAACTTTAAAAAAAAGATTCTCTTCAATATTGAAGTTTATGACGCTGTTTGTACTCTAGACGAGATTGGTGGTCTAGAAGCAGCCCATTGGACATCTGAGTTTTGTACTATCTTCTTCAAATATTGAAAAATGGTTTCCACTCCACATTCAGGCAAAATATCAATACTTCTGGCTGAATGGCCTGTTCTTGGCCTGACTGATATTTTATCTATCTATTGCTGTAGTCTATCGAGTTGCTACGAGGCATGTGGCCAAGCGTTTAAACTGTCGATTGGAGGTGAATTCGTCGCCGAACTTTACGTTTCAAATTTATATTTTAACGTGAACTTAAATGTTACATGTTTTATTTCTAGGTGTTTTTTTTATTTATTTAATACATTTATATTACCTATATCAAAATGACAGAAGACGTCATTGTATAAAATATAAGTCTTCTTTATAGGTACAGTACTTCCGCGGCAGTATAGTATAGTATAAGATGGTATCGTTTGCAAATAGCAAAAATGTCAAGATTTTCCCTAAGTACCTACTAACTATACCGACTAGAAGCGGGTAAGGAAGTTATAGTTTAAGCCAAAGTCTAAATGAAAAATTCCACAGAAATTAACAGATATAAATTAGTACAATAGTGCTTACAAAAGTAAACAGCCAAGTAAATTATTAATTAATTTCCATTAAAACATTAACTCGTTAAGGGATGTCAATTTCGAGTGGGTCGCGTTTGCCAAGTATTAAATATTATTAACGTGCCACAGATTAAATATGCCAGCGAATACTTGTTTTCTAGTAGATTTAACTGAAACGGTTGGTGATTATTACAGCTAAACTTAATATTTAAAAACATAAATAATACAGTTTGCTAATAGAGGAAAACGAAGAATTGCGAAAAAAGATTTGACAAAGTAATCGCTGATCGGTGTTTAAATAGTCGTAACATTTTAGATTACGACATCTGATTTTGTTGCTTATTCCAGTTTTAATTAACCAAATAAAATGTTTACACATATACTGTATTTGAAGTGTTCAACTTAAGTGTTTCGTTCGATACATAGACTAGTCATAGTTATCTCACTAAATTATTATTTATGTATACAAAAATGTTCATAGTTTTGCATATCACGAACATAGTATTTATTCACTCATAAAATGTTGTATATATTAAATCTATGACAAAAATTACAATCACAGTTTATAAACGGAAAATGTTATTCTGAACCATTCACCGATTTGTTGTGAATGACGGAAAAATAAACAAACACACGGTTTGCTTTTGTTCAGTCCTACTCAAATATCACAACTATTTTGAATACAATAAAAACTATTATATTATATTTATCATTTTAAAACTCTGAAATGAAACAAAATAATGGATATTGAACCTAAAACCCATTAGTTATTAGCAAAAATAACACAAAAAATAAAGATATTTTTAAAACAATTTCATATATTTAATTAATTTAATTAAATAAACATAGTTGCGATACTTGATACGTCATAAAATATAATGTATGCCTATACATAGTAAGTACGCTTCAAAATTCATCAATCTATAAAGAGATGCGCGTCATACCTTCGTGCAACAAATATTTAAAAACTAACCACACAATAGACGCCTTTATTTCATTTATGAAAGGGTGAAAGTGGCGTGACATATTTCATTGTTTACTACACCTAAGCGTTCCCGTTTTACCTGCATAAAGTATCTAAGATTCAAACTCGGTCTTGAAACGAACTGCTATTAAAATTTTCCATTCAATAACATTCGATTACCAACTTTATTCTCATCACGATAAAGTTGTTATTTCATTGGTACGAAAAAGGTCAATGCATCGTTGCATCGCCCGGAGAACACCAATTTGCTTGATTTTGTTACCATACGTGGACCCAATTTCTCATGCCTATTAAAACTGCACCTAACTAAATGCTAAAGTTTTGTGCTTGAATATGGTAAAGTTGAGAATTCCATTAAGCGCCTTTATTAAATGCAGGATATTAGTTGAGAAAATTGCTAAGACGGAGATGGAAAACTGTGACTAACAAGATCTTGACATGAGTTACAAAAATGGGATGAATTATTACGATTTTTATAAATATTTAAAAGCCATTTACGTATATTTAAAGTTGAGTAGCACAGTAGCGTCTACATAACACAATAACAATATACACCAATAGACTAGGAACCCAGGATGAAGGTCCAAAAGAGGTTTTTAAAGATCCATTATTGCCATTTTAGTGTTACCATGATGTACAAGATTCTTTTCGGAAAACGTTTATTAGATATGTCTGATATCTTGTATCTTAGGTTATTATTATAATTTAATTATATTAAAAGCAAAGCAAAACCGTTATACTAGATTTTTGTTTAAAAAATCCTATGGGATCCGCACTGCTTCTGGCGTATAAGATTCTAGTTTTCGAAATAGCCAATAAATCTCACCTAAATTCTAGATAGCGATCCAGGTATTCTAATATTAATATAGTATCAGCTTCGGGCTTCGTAATGGGAAGTTATGGGGGATTTATTGGTACAGGGATATCAGACATCAAAAGCAATTGTATTGTTATATTGCTTATAGTTTGATTCCTATATGGACACAAGAGTTATAACCGTTTTTTGATCTTATTCAAATTTAAATGAATTTATTTTAAAAAGTTTCATCAAATTCTGGTAGCAGGAGAGTCTGACGTTTCTCCATACCTAAAATTCTTCAACAAAAAGTTATATGTAGGTGGATGTTGTTGATTTTGTATTCAAATATAAATTTCATTATCAAATTACCGAGCAACTTAAATATGAGCTTAACATCAAACAAACACTAACACAGCTTTCTCTCGCTTATACTATAAAGGAAAGCATCTGGCAACTGCTATGTCTGAATAATAATTAACTCGAAATAGTCATTTTCAAACATTTAAACTAACAAATAAGACAACTGTTTTCCGTCCATTCATAAAGAACAATTTAAAGGATTTTTAGTTGGAAATTCGGACATCAGCTATTATAATGAATAGTATCCGGTGTGGAATTGTGCCACCAGTCGACGACCTGGTGTTCAAATCGCTCACTTCACCCCTCGTGCAACCTATCGCTAACTTCATACCATCCATCATGCGCTGTGACGTGTAATTAATTTGTCAAAATTAAACTTTGAGCTTTTAATAAAAATGTTTCAATAGCACTAGCGATCGACGCCCACTTTACGTAAATATAGAGTTTCAACATAAAAATGTATGCGTTGAAAGAACTTTGAAGCTAAACGTATTATATTAAAAAACCTTAAATATTTTAACTGCATAAAAATTACGAATCGTACTAAGTGATTTTCTATTACATATAAGATAATTGGAAGAACAAAAAAAAATAGTTGTTATTTCTGAATTAAATGATATTTATGTGTTTTAGTGTAACTTCTTAAATATAGTTTTTGTTTTTATAAATTATCACTTATTAAAAATATATTTCAGAATGTATTACCGAATTAGTTACATTTTATTCTTAGCAATTTTTTTATTGTAATTCATATTAGCTCGATCATATTGCGCTATTAAAATTGTATTTTATTTGCACGTAATTTTATTAATACAGCGGGAAAATGCAGTAGTAAGGGTACAGGGTCCACACTATTTAAATATATTTTATATTTCAGCTATATTGTAGCATTAAATTTTCAAAACTTATAAGCCTAATTTTTTATTAAACGTACGAGTTGCAAATGAGTTCCAAAACTATTTTTCATTGAATGTTAATGATAAATGTAGATCGTGTTGACAACGGACTGCCCCTTTGTTAGACATTAATGACCAGAACAGTTAAGCTGTCTAATATTAAATTTAATTCAAATATGTTTTTTATTTTGTTCATGTGACTTCTATCAAATTAAAAAATCATAATGTTTCAATGAGTGACATAAATATTTGAATTTATTCTGTAAAAAAAATGTATATATATAAATGTAATAAATATATATACATTACATATTTATACATATACATTTATTAATTCAATAACATCTACAAACAAAGCTTGGTCAGAATTGAATGTTTGAATCACTAGTATTAACAAATGCTATATATTGTGGTTGCCATATTTAACCAAATATTACCTCAATGAAATAGTAATTGAAAAAGAAATTTTATTTTAAAAAAAAAAAAAAAAAAAAGTATTTATTTTTAAGTAAATCTATACAATTGAGTTGACGGGGCTTCCCAAAAAGTAGTCAAGAGACACTTGTGTAGGGAATGCCTCGCTCTTCCAGTGTACATAGGAGTTTCGATTTACATTTTTACATAAGGAGTAATTAAATTTTAATTTTAATATTTCTTTGTGAGATTTATGCGTGTGCCTGTGTGTGTGTGTGTGCCTGTGTGTGTGTGTGTGTGCCTGTGTGTGTGTGTGTGTGTGTGTGTGTGTGTGTGTGTGTGTTTGTGGTGGGTTCAATGAGAGCCAAAACTAAATTATTCTAGTAAGAATTTGCTCAACCTCGTCGTAGGTAAGGGCAGAGAGCCAATCCTTTAGTGCGCGCCTGCACTGATACAGCTGCATAGGGTAAATAGAAAGTACTCGATGTATTTTGTTATAGACATAAGGGGCAAGTGATATATATTGCCGAGTGGCAAAGACAGTGCGGGCAGGATATTGGAGGGCAACAGCATGACACCGTCTGTTATTGAGTTTTTTACTATCAAGGGGTAAAGTCTTATGGTGTTCTAAAGTCAAATGTAAAATGTATAATTTTCTTACAGAGAGCAAATTTGAAATTTCGTATAAGGTTTTGGTGGGGTATTTAAAAGGTTTATTGTACATAACTTTGATCAAGGACCTTTGTGCCCGTTCTAAATCCAGAAAGTTAGTTTTTCCTGCACCGCCCCATATTGAAATGCAGTATGTTATTACTGATTGAGCGAGAGCCATATATATATTATTTAACACCCTAGTGTTCACAGCGCGTCTTAATAATTTGAAGATCCACATCAGCTTCCTTACCCTGCCTATAGTGCGTTCCAGGTGTTGATGCCAGCACAATCTACAATCCACAATCACTCCAAGGTACTTAACACTACTAACTTTCTGGATAGATGGGCAAATACAAATGTTTAAAGAAGAAGTGCTACAGGAGTGAATTTTAATGTCAAAATCAGGTGGGGGTTGCGATGTTATGTAAGGAGCAAAACATACATAATTAGTTTTTTGGGTGTTTAGGGTAAGAAGATTATCTTTAAGCCATCTACTAACAATAGCCAGTCCCTTCTCAGCTTCCAACTTAACCTTATTCCATGTGTTAGCAGTAAAAATGATGGCTGTATCATCAGCGTACGACACTATTCTTCCCCCAAGGTTACCTAAGTTGCAGAGACTGTTGATATATATTAAAAATAGTGTTGGTCCGAGGACACTACCCTGCGGGACTCCAGTAGTTACATTTTCCTCTACACTTATGAAATTGTTAATTTTTACCGCTTGCATTCTGTTAGTAAGGTAGCTTCTAAGAAGCGAGAGAGCAGTTCCACGGAATCCGATACTTTCAAGCCTGCGTACGAGAATCGGGATAGAGACGGTATCAAAGGCTTTCTTGAGGTCAAGAAAGACCACAAGACACTTTCCACCTTTATCAACTTCCCTTGTTATGACAGATATTAGATCAGAAATAGCGTGCTGCGTAGATCGCCCCTTTCTAAAGCCATATTGGGAGTCAGATAGAATGTCGTACTGGTTCAAGTAACTTACTATTCTAGAGTTCAAAAGTCTTTCAAGAATTTTAGAGATAGAAATCAAGACAGAGATAGGTCTGTAGTTGCTTAGGTCGCAGTTATCTCCACACTTATACACAGGAGTCACAATGGAGCGCTTGAGAAGGTATGGGAAGGTTCCTGTTCTAAAACACAGATTGGCAAGTTCAGTGGTTAATGGAACTATGAAATCCTTGCATTTTTTTAAAAAGGATGTAGGAATTCCATCCCAGCCTTGAGCACTATTGGAGTCTAAGGATGTTAAAACTGATTCTACTTCCTTGCAATCAGTTTCCAATAAAACAAAAGAAGACGGATGACACTCATATGTGAGACTTGATTTAGAGGGAACATGTTTATTAGAGATGTTCTCGGCCAAAGTTTTCCCGATGTTAATGAAATATTCGTTTAAATAATTTACAGAAACTTGAGGAATAGGTTTAATATTAAGTAAGTGGGCATTAGAACTTTTGGGTGGCTTATAGTGGGTGATTTCGTTTATAGTGGACCACAAAGCGCGAGGGTTCCTCGCGCTGGCATTAATTTTATCTTTGTTATATTTATTTTTAAGTTTTTTTAGAAGATTGACACAGAAGGTTCGATATCGCTTATAAGTTATAATTAGGATTTGATTGTGGGGATTTGATTTAAGTTTTAAGTAAATATTATTTCTCAATCTAATACACCGTAAGGCACCTGGGGTTATCCAAGGCTTTATAATTCTTTTACTATTAGTGACAATAATATTCTTAGTGTTAGATAGTAAAGCCGTTCTGACCATCTCTATAAGTGCAAAAGCATAAGTATCAGGGTCCTTAAAGGTATTAAAGAAGGACACATCATTATTTATTAAGCTTTTATAAGCATTTTCATAATTAACCACAGTTTTGCACCTGTTAGGAACAGTCAGAACACCCTTATTTAATATAGATAGCAGAACAAGAAAGTGGTCTGTTATTGTTGTGTTTAATACTGCGGTATAAACCGTGTCTTTGTTGTTATGTCTCAAGAAAACGTGGTCTAGGCAACCGTCTCCCCTTGTCGGTAAATTATGAGTCGCGAGTAGCCCATGTAATGATAACATGTTCAGATAATTTATTCTATTCATTCTTTCTTGAGCTGTCTCTGCAGGAGAAATAATCAGATCGATATTAATGTCGCCTATGATCATAATATTTTGACAGGGGGCAGTATTTTCAAGGTGACTGTTGAGAGATGAAATAAAATAACTTGCGTTAGGAAATGATGGGGAACGGTAAATGCCTAAAATTATAAAGTTAGATGTATATAACTCAATTCCGGTGGCGTTTTGAAGGTTTAATTCTCTGAAATTCACTGAGTATTTATTACTGATGTATGCAACTACTCCATCACTTTGGTTAATATGGTTTTTGGTTTGGAAAGCAGTATAGTTCATTAGTTGTGGAATGGGTTTGTTTAAGTTTAACCAACATTCTGTCAGGATCAAAATGTCTATATGATGTGTTATTTGCGCCAGAGTGAGAAGGAGGTCGTCAAAATTTTTGTATATACTTCTAATATTTTGTGTTAGTACAATAAAATTATGTGTAGAATTATCCACCTTTATTTTTAAGTCTTGTATATTACATTTTAGTGACTCAGAGATATTAATATGATCAATTTCATTTAATGTATTAAAACTATCCATTAAGAATTAATTTAGTACTCTTAGGTAGGTTAGGTTTCGTACTCTCAGTTAGTCGAGATTTTAAGATATTATTAACATAAACCAATACACCATCATTTTGGTTAGCATTGTTAGTAGTCGCCATACATGTATAGTTATTCAGTATTGGAATAGGCTTATCAGCTTTCAATCTACCCTCTGTCAAAATCATTATATCTACCACAAGATTAATTTGAGACCATGCAATCTGAAGATCATCAAAATTACTTGCTACACTTCTTATATTCTGTGAAATCACAGTTAAACCATTCTTAGATAAATTAATATGATTTTTTAGGTCTCGAATATCACATGTGACCGAAGATACCACCTCATTTAGATCTATTTCATTTATCGTTGACAATAAGCTAGCCATTGTCCTGTAGTGTAGATTGAAATGAGGGGGAAACAAAGTCACATTTAAATGACATTAATGAACTTAGTAATTGGTTGTTTAATTTAGGACCTCCAATATCACTGTTCATTTTAAGTATTAGCGGTATAAGACTTTTATGTTTTAGTTGATTGTTGACCAATAAAGTATTTCTGAAGCAGTGTAAAGAAGAGTAATTCGTTTTATAAATAATATTAAATGTAAAAACAGTGTCAAAATGTATGTGTATTGTTATTGTGAGTATATTATGTAGAGTATTTGTATTAATTGTAGGTAAATACATTGTTACAATTACTATTTTTGTGTACAGGAGAATAAGAGCAAACTTATATATTCCAAGTTGGCAGCATTTACATAAAAATATGACCAAACAAGAAGTAACAATTGACAGAGATCTTATTATAAAGGCATTTATAGGTTTCTTGTGAATACATGACGACCACAGCTGAGCTACAAATAGTAATTTAGTTCATTTAATTATTACTTTATAGTATATAATTATTTATAAACTGTTATATTTTCATCATCCTCATATGACTCCTCGTGTTCAGAGTACACCAAATTGAACTGATTTAAAGTTTTACGTTTTGATTCTTTTTTACTAATTTGTTCTCTATTGCATACTTATTTTAGTCTGCGTAAAATTATGCACGTTATATTGATATTAAGGTATTTTGTGCACTGTTGAAAATATACTAAAATAATATTATTTTAACTTTTGTTTAAATAAAATTCCAGTAATGTAAACATCAAATAAAATAGACAAAAAAACTTTCTATTCAAACTTTACAGATTATATCTATTCATTTCAGTCAACAAAATCTACTGACCGAAGTAAGTTATACCACATCGAGAGATTTTGCTCTTTATTGAGAGTGGATCTACAGATTGCAAACGATTTGAAAACGTTCACTCAACTTTATACTCTACGTCTCGAAATACCTCGAGTTTATTTAGTTCCTCGTTCTGCTAATTGGCTTGTTGATCGTTTATAATGTTTATATTGTATTCAGTGTAATGAAATAAAAATATTAGTTAATACTTTAATCTAAGATTATGTACGTTGTTTTTGCTCAAATTCTATGTCAGTAAATTATCGAATTTGATGAAATATCATGTCAAAAAACGGACGAAAAAATAATATAATATAAAATAATATTTCTCAAAATATAATGCTAATTTAAGCCTCATAATGTGATTTGGCTTGCTATCTCTTTGCTTCCCATATTATTTGACATGCTGCGCCGGCGCCACCCAATGTGCGATAGACAAAACAAGAATAAATTAATCTAATCTGAATCTGAGTTAGATTTGTTTATTCTGGTTTTGTATATGTTGAATACTTCTTTCTAACATTGGCAGAAATCAAGAAATATGAAGGTTTTGGAGAAACCTTTAATTGTATTGTGTAGGGATTATTTTTTAATTAAAAGAGCAGGACAATATTAACTCCTTCCCTAAACTCCTGCGACACCCCATTATCGATGGGGAATTTGTACCCTACAAACTGAATGCTGGAAATTTAAAGTATCAAAGTTATGTCACTAATGTTTATGTTTAAAAAAAGTTATGCAGCCTATTATGAGGCTCTAAAGTGCGGATTCTTTTACCAAAGCTTTCCTTGAACAGATTAACTTTGACGACTTAAAGTAAAACTACCTTTCGATCTTATTTTACACCCTCGTTGAGCATTATGTTGTGAGAGGATAATTACTTAAACATCATGTATACATAATAATATGGTTAAATGTCATTACTAAGTGAAAAACAATACTTTATTTGTGTAAAGCGATATATTCACAGTTCATTTAGCGGCATTTCTTGGTCCTTTTTCTATCGAAACAACATGAAAGGTTCGCTTATCTAAATGCAAAAACTTTTTGAGGTCGGAACACCAGCTGAATGTTACTTACTTTCCAAGTAATCGAATAAGATACCCAAGCGAAGATTGCTAATGAGCCAGTTGTTTTGCTTATTATTAACTTTTTAGAAGTTATTTTGTATTAACAAACAGCAATACAGGACAAAATTGTCTTTAATTTACGCGTGGTATTTATATAAAAAAGAATTTATTTCTAAACTCTTGTTGCAAATAAATATGTCGTAGAATCTCAGGAAGTAACAATCGAAAAAATAAACTTTGGTTAATCATCAAATGTGTAAAAAAACGGCAAATATTTTAGTCTACATATATATCCGTCATGTAAAATCTTACGGCATATATTATTCCTTTATATATAATCCGTAAAAAGATTTTCAAAGCCTAAATGGCAGAAGGCTTATTTTATTTTCGTATAAACATCTTTAAAACTTACCCGCTAGGTAGAGTTTGTATATAGAGTTAGGTATTATACGCTATATTATTAAGTTAGTTTATGATTAACTTTAAAATAAAAAGCTTCACCTTTATGCTTTTCCCTTACCATATAACCCTTATATCTTATATTCCTAGGTTCATTCAGTTCAGTATTTGTTCGAAATGAGTATTTTTTCAGTAAGTTAAAAAGATTCATTGCCATATTTATTTAACAGTTATAATAATTATTATTTGAAATATTGACCAATTAAAGCATATACAGAAGGCATATAGCCAGTGGTAATTGCGCTGTACATAATTAGTGCTAATATTAATTATTCCCTGTGATTACTGAGCGGGCAATTTCCAAGCCCTAAATTAGTTTCGCGTGGCTGTCACGCGGCCCGGAGCTTTCGACTATTATACAGGCTTTTGGTAAGTACCTGGTGCACTGCGACATGTTAAGTGTGTGAGAAAAAATTTCCTACCTCCAATTTAATTGAAGGTTCTCATACTAAAAACGAATATTGTTAATCTTATGATTTATTAATGGTAATTTGCATATGTTCCATATTTACGAAAACAAAATGATTTACGAAAAGAAGTGTTATAAATATGAATACTCAATTTGCATTTATAACATACACAAATTCGTACTTCCATAGACAATGAAAAGCACACTTAAAGATTTTAGTGGATAATTTCCTCCGCAAACAGTAAAGTGCCTACACCGGGTTAGGGGCTTATAGCAGAAGCTTGTATTTAAACTTAGTAAATTCTTTTAATGCAATAAAAAATTCCGGTAAATCGAAAAATTCATGATTCACGATTTAATTAGATTGAAACACCATTAAATATACAGGTCATGTGTCAGTTATACTAAAATTTTAATTTTATCATCAACACTTGTTAATATATATATAAATGTTAATATATATAAATAAAAATATTTTTTTTAAGAAATTAATTTTTAAGTATTTGTTACAAACTATTGTATAAATATTGCGAGTACCACCGTATCGTTGTCATCTATATGATATTGAAATAGTTTGGACTTTCATAAAACAGAAAGTTGGGGAAGTTAATAATGGTATTTGGGAAGACGTACCAGAAGTGAAAAGAATGACGCAATCGTTGTTTCTATGTTACCATACATATTCTTAATTTCTATTTAAATAAGATTTCATTAATTTGATCGATTGCTTAATGTCAAAATTAAGTAAAGTCTAAAAATTACAAAACTTAATTCGTAAATTGTCTAAAACAAAGATTTTATGCAGTGTTAATGCCATACAGCTGTCACAAGCTCCTTTTAGTACTGTAAGTGCCTTTATAAATAAATATAAATTAGTGATTATTTTAACGCGAGAAAATATTTCTTTTGAATGTTTTAAACAATTTCTGGAGTCAAAACTCAATTAAAAGTAACATCTTCAGCAATTCGAATTGATCTGGCATCTATATTTAATATAATATGAATATAACATGATTCCGACCAGAAACTGTTCTTAAATGAATAATAATGATAATAATAATGTATTTACAATTGATCTTGTTATATAAGTAACGTAACTTTTTACAATTTAAATCTTCCTTTTAAATGGTTGTCTAGAAGAAATCAGCACTCACCTGTCTTTAATTTTCACACAAACACACACAGTTATTTTAATGGATTCCAAAAGAATATTTTAAAATGTATCGGCTAATCTTCAATTAATCTCGTCTTATCAAAGTGCTAAATCAAATTCCTATGCTGTGTCCTCTATCGGTTTGTTTCCAAAGTGGTCTTTGCCCCGTAAATACACAAAGCGTCCATTCATTCCGACACCAAACATACAATTTCGGTACAGTATTTGTGCCGTATCTCGTGCGATTCCAGCCATATTTGTACGTAAGATTGATGTATCGGTCGAGGGCTGTGGTAATTGGAGTGATGGACAGACAGTCTGTTCATACGTCACACGGAACCTAATGCAAAACCTAACCAATTGGAGTAATAAGTTTTAGTGGTGCGTTGCGGGATTGGTTTGCGTTAATGTTGATTGATGATAGCAGTATAACAAGCCATACTAAAAAAGCTAAAGGTTGAAATTCTAATAGAGAACATAAACAGGCAAAAATTAGGATTAATAGGAAATCTATCACGACTTTTAGGAGCCATAAAGTATAGTCAAATATAACTATTATCTTTTTTATCAAATTCCAATCCCGTTAAGACAGTCTATCGAAAGATTTTTTCAAATATTGACACTGTTTGGCTATTTTTAAAATGAATCCATCACAACCGATCAAGTAATGAATAGTAATTGGTAGTTTATCTTTATTAAAATATATAAAAAAAAAAAAAAAAAAAAAAAATGTATTTATTTTCGGTCAAAAAGATAAATCTATACAATTGAGTTGACGGGGCTTCCCAAAAAGTAGTCAAAGAGACACTTGTGTAGGGAATGCCTCGCTCTTCCAATGTACATAGGAGTTTACATTTTTACAGTAAATAAATTTTAATTTTAATATTTCTCTGTGAGAATGCGTGTGCGTGTGTGTGTGTGTGTATGTGAGTGTGAGTGTGTGTGTTTGTGGTGGGTTCAATAAGCCAAACCTAACTTGTAAGATTATCTTGTAAGGTCTCAACCTCGTCGTAGGTAAGGGCAGAAAGCCAGTCCTTTAGTGCGCGCTTGCACTGATACAGCTGCATAGGGTAAATAGATAGTACTCGATGTATTTTGTTATAGACATAAGGGGCAAGTGATATATTGCCGAGTGGCAAAGACAGTGCGGGCAGGATATTGGTGGGCAACAGCATGACACCGTCTATTATTGAGTTTTTTACTATCAAGGGGTAAAGTCTTATGGTGTTCTAAAATCAAATGTAGTATGTATAATTTTCTTACAGAGAGCAAATTTGAAATTTCGTATAAGGTTTTGGTGGGGTATTTAAAAGGTTTATTGTACATCACTTTGATCAAGGACCTTTGTGCCCGTTCTAATTCTAGAAAGTAAGTTTTTCCTGCACCGCCCCATATTGAAATGCAGTATGTTATTACTGATTGAGCGAGAGCCATATATATACTATTTAACACCCTAGTGTTTACAGCGCGTCTTAATACTTTGAAGATCCACATCAGCTTCCTTACCCTGTCGATAGTGCGTTCCAGGTGTTGATGCCAGCACAATCTACTATCCACAATCACTCCAAGGTACTTAACACTACTAACTTTCTGGATTGACGGGCAAATACAAGTGTTTAAAGAAGAAATGCTACAGGAGTGAATTTTAATGTCAAAATCAGGTGGGGGTTGCGATGTTATGTAAGGAGCAAAACATACATAATTAGTTTTTTGGGTGTTTAGGGTAAGAAGATTATCTTTAAGCCATCTACTAACAATAGCCAGTCCCTTCTCAGCTTCCAACTTAACTTTATCCCATGTGTTAGCAGTAAAAATGATGGCTGTATCATCAGCGTAGGACACTATTCTTCCCCCAAGATTACCCAAGTTGCAGAGACTGTTGATATATATTAAAAATAGTGTTGGTCCGAGGACACTACCCTGCGGGACTCCAGTAGTTACATTTTCCTCTACACTAATGAAATTATATATAAATATAATTTATAACATTATTATATTCTTACTTCAAAAATCCTTTTAAGAAGCATATATATTTTGATAAAATAATATTTTGATAAAATTGGACATTCCAGGCTATTTAAGCCCCATCAAAACTCCGAACAAAATACCAGCGTAGAAACTTTTCGAGCACTTTAAAATAGCTAATGTAACACTTAGGAGTTTGAAACTGGATAAACCCACAAAACAAAAGACTCGTATGTAAGTTGGATCACACCTTAGTTTAAAACTAGTTATAAAACCACTCAAGTTTGCTATGATCGATGTACGTTTGTGGTATCCGATTACCAGAATACGGTTCCTACTTGAAATTTTCATACTACTATTGGATAGCGCTTCGAGCATAGAACCTCAAGAATATTATGTATATCATTTTATTATTGCCAAGTTACGTAATGATACGTAAATGCCAAAATAGAAGTCTTCCTAAGAAGTTGGTGTACAAGTATTTATCAGTTCACATATAAGTACTTATTCCGTACGCTTCATTATCTTGGATTTATACCAACGTATACTTACTAAAGACCACTAATGCTAGTTGTGTATTCCCCAAGCTAGCTTATAAAGAACTTCAGACGCTGCTAAGTACTTCATAGATTGCACTTTACTACTTTCATAGTAACCGACAAACAGTTAATTTTGTCGGAAAAACTCTAGCAATTAGTTAGTGATTTCGCGCTTCGAATGAAAGTGTTTTATTGCTTTGCTGGATTTGTGGAAGATTGCAATTTAATCCTTATCGCAACGGAACACTGTCGACATTCACTTGAAATTGTTCTTTGTAGGTGATGTAAACTTTGTTCACGATCGTTTTGAAGCGGTGCAAAAATTCTTTTTCTCTTTGTTCTATGATATAGGTTGGAATAAGGAAGGGTTGATCTTTCGTAGTTTAATGAATTTGTTAATACGTAGAGCTTTCTTAAAATAAACAGAGAAAGTATTTACAGTCCAGTTATGTGTAGTAAATATTGTATTGTAGCAAGGTGGCAAAGAAATATAAGGCTCTATCCATAGCCTCAATCGATTTGAAGAAGTTTGGCCTATAAGTGGCTAAAAATACAATTACATAGAATATTAATAATAGTTAAAGCTGATGATAATAAAAAAAAACAACGGTAGACATAATAATAATTGTTGAATATACATAAATTAAAATATTTCCAGCAGTATAAACTGTATTAAATTAATTTAGATTATATGCGAGTGGGTAGCTAACCTAAGTTTGTTTAGGATAAGATATACAAAAACCACAGCAAATTGTTTATCCAATTATTAAGCAATCTGTAAATATAGGAATAACTTGATTATTATATCATACTATATCAGATATTTTACATTTGTTTGTTAACCAAAACAGCAATTAACGTAATGTAAGTTCTATTTTTTTGGGGAAAAAAAAAAATTAATTTGATAGAAGTTTATGACATGTATTAAAAAAAAATCTTTATTATTTGTCGAAATATTTAGACTTAATTTCTGAATTTAAATTTGAATAAAAAAAATGTGGACCGAAATATAAGAGAACAAAAGAAGATCCGCAATGTCTTCTCTTTCATAATTTTCATTACACAGTAACACGGATATAAGAATAGTATTTTACCTAAATATTGAATAAATTGAATACCACTGACATAGGCATTTTGCATGTAATTTCATGATTAAATTAGTTTGTTTATTGTTTAAGAGCTCCAAAGTTATCTTTGTACCAAGCTGTAAACATGTTAATCGTTTTATGACTTCGTAAAACTAGTTAACAGCTATAAAATATATCGAAACTTGTTTATACAAACAATATGTGTGTGACCAAATATTTCATGAATTTTAGATATTCATACTATATGAATTATAGATATAAATAAAAGTATCTTGATGTAATAATTAATGTCTCAATTATGTCAAAGGTTTATTGTTTATCTGACAGGTAAATGTAGAGTTGTAACGAGTGGCTCGTAGCACGTAGCACGTAGCTCGTAGCCCCTGGCATGGTAATCAGTATTCAACGAATGCAATACATCGGACATGCATTGCGATTCCAATAAAACCACTATTCATTACATTGATTATGTCAGCTCTACTAAAATCATACAAATTAAAATTGGAATTAATACTCTTATCGAATAATTAAGTAATATATATGGACTAAAAAATTAATAGCTTGTTTCCTTCGATACCGCTCACTTTTCCTAAATTGAGTAAGGAAAAATGGAACGATCTCACGTTTTGAATTTTTATGTCAAAAGTAGCTTATGTTTGCGAAAGTTTCGAAACCAGTTTCTTAGCGATCAAAAAGAAAAATGTACGAACTGAAAAATGAATGTAAGTAATCTTGAAAACTGCCCTTGCTTATATAGCAAATATTTTCTTAATCAATGATACTCATACATATGCTCTTTTGAATGAAAAAAAGGACATAAAGGATACCTTCAAACAAAAGTAATAATCGAGCC
The DNA here is from genome assembly GCA_963693355.1 of Pontia daplidice. Taxonomy (NCBI): domain Eukaryota; kingdom Metazoa; phylum Arthropoda; class Insecta; order Lepidoptera; family Pieridae; genus Pontia; species Pontia daplidice. The sequence goes on along the minus strand of CAVNZL010000025.1, from coordinate 1,604,826 downwards.
AGACGTATAAATATAAAAAAAAAACTAATTCTTATAATTCAAACAACAAAACATCAATTTCATCTTATTCTGCGTACAAAAGCTAAGGTCTGACCAAGTCATCAAGACCTTCATAATTTTGGGTCTAACCTTAATGAAAGGTTTTAGGAAAATTGCCTTTTGAGCCTTATCACATTCTGAGAGACCCATACCCTGAAACATTCTCAATATTCAATATACGTAATTTGTCTTCAGGGCCATGGCGAAAGCTTGTTATCCTCAACCCGACGAGCGTGGGATCAATCGCGGCTGTGCACTCGATATTTACATTTACTCGAAAAACTTATATCTGGACTCAGGTGACCCACTTACTCGTATAAATAAAAATTATTCCATGACTTGCTTCATCGTTTGGTGTCATAAAAATCGTATTAATCCCTGTAGTTGTTCGATTCTCGCCAAAACAGTTAACCCTTCAAATGCGACCGCGTAATAGCGTCTCGGTTGAACTGTAGCGATCAACTAATTCCATTACTAAAACCTTGCAACAATTACCGCGTCAAGTGGTGGTTTCGTTTCCGTTTGCTGCTAAATTGGACATGCGTCACTATCGCTCAGACGGTCTTCTGATTTATTGCTAGCCGCTAAATACCTATTGATTTATAGGCCATTGTCAAGGTAGGTCAGTTAGATAAATCTTAGAGAGAACTTTCAATTTCATTAATTAAATTTTGAGACAAGATTAACGGACATCGGTTCTCCTTAACTTGATCGATTTAAAAATCATAGAAACAGTTAATGTTGTCAGGTTAAGTTCTTTAAGAATTCTAAAATAACTGTAAATATCATTATTACCGAATTTCGTGGAACATTTATTCATTTTATTGATATGATATTCATTTTATGCGAATATGCATGTAATTAATAATAATGATTATTTAATATTATTGTAAGAATATTGTCACCCTTGCAACTGAAGCCTTCTAAAGGGCACATCATTAAATTCAACTAATTCCGCAGCGAAATCGACAAACTTAGTCAAGGGTTCCAGAGACCTTTACAATGGTGTCGCAAATTGTTATTGGCAACGAGAGGGTTAATAGCGCTCATTCTTGTTCGAAATTCGAATTATTGGTCTTTTACGATTCACAAGGTTGGTGTTAATGAACTTAGAATTAAATTAAATCGACGTCTGCCAACTTCTGTACTAGGTACCAAGTTACACTGACGTTGTTTCTGCGTTATTTTTCTCTCGTACAAAAATAGACTGCAATCAAGGATGTTTATGTATGACGGCTCTTTTAAAGCAAATAAGGAGTTGAATTATTCACATTCAAAAACCTTGTGGCAGTATATTTATGAGCTGCGTCGTCGGCCACGACGTTAGCTGTACGATGCTTATTTGCGATGAAATTCGTATGCTACGTAGCGGTAATGGATTTATATAGAAATAAGTTTTAATACTTTATTATAGAAGGATTCCAATGGTTCATAGGCGGAAGATTTTGACGGTTTCGTATAGAAAGTGTAAAGAAATTTATAAGGTGGTCTTTTATCCAATCAGGTAGGTCACACGCATTCTCAACCTCAACATATGGAAATTGCTGAGAGCAGAAATATCGAAATACTGTGTGTGGTTTTTTAAACCATTATAACCTCCCACGGGCTAAAATGGTTTTGCACTTACAGAATGCGGTCCTTCGGGATATGATATATTTTCCAAATTCCCAGGGAATATTTATTAGTACGGTATAAATTCGATAGACCAACGTAAGATTCAAAGATATTGGTAGAAAGAAAAAATTCGTCTTGTGAAGTGTTGTACACGACAAAATTGATACAATCTCTTATATTTTTAATCATTGAAGTAATCCAGTATTAAAAGATTTAGAGAAATGAATTTATATTTTATTTATCGCATTCGGAATCGGTGTACTAGTGTGGAGTTTTAACACTTATACTTTGTAACTGTAATACTTGCTATGGTGGAGACAAACATTGTGAGAAACCAGCGAGTCTTACCCAAAAATAAATCAGTAACTGAAAATAAAAATACCAAGGAAAACAATCCAATAACAGGCCTCGTGGTACTAAAATTGTATTATTTATGAAAACAACAATATAGTTGGGAACTAAAATAGTACGGAATACCTGCTTGTATTTAATTAAAGTAATATACTGGATGTAACAATTTAAAATTAGTATCTAATTTGCTAATTATTGTTGAAAACTTAATTTAAATAGGTTTCCACATCAGAAAATTAAACATTGCATTCACATTTAATGTTATACATCAATAAATTACTGAGCATGTATTAGAACAATAGCAATTTAAAACAATTTACATCCAATGACCGTATTACGTAAAAAAAGGACGATTAAAGAAACTTTCTATAGAAAAATCCATTAATACTGCAAAGTCTGTAACATAATAATATCGTAAAACACCGGACTCCAAAGTAATGCATGGTTTGCATTCTCGGGGCGAAGTATATAAATGCAAATGATATTCACATTTCCTCGCTCTCGTTTCTTAATCTTGCCTTATTTTTATGTAAAAAGTCAGTAAAATGTAGAAGCAATCTTGTCATATTACTTGAGCATGTATGTTCTGCTTAATAATTAATTAATTATTAAACACCTTAATTGCTTACCTTAAAGATTAATTATTGCATATTGCCTATCATACGACCCCTTCAAATGTTTCTCAACTTGTTTTTTTCATAGAACAGGGGGCAAACGGGCTGGAGGCTCACCTGATGTTAACCGCCGCCCATGGACATTCGCAATGCCAGAGGCCTCACCAGTGCGTTGTGGCCTCTAAAATGCTTATGATTCTGTCAAGACATCGTTTGTCGGTGTTAGTTAAATATAAGATCTTCTCATTGTTATGACATTAAGGTCAGTTATTATTATTGAAGTAACGTGGTACATATTGCACAGTTTGCAGACAGTTATAATTCCAAACAACGTGGAATAGAATATAAAAACTTTAAATATTCGTTTTGTGGGTCTAGTGATATGTGAACCAAACTTAAAATGTGACTTGAAATCGTGTTAACGATAAGGCAAAGTGCACCGTTATTATAGTATAATGTGCATCGATAAGAAACGGTGCAGGGACCAGCAAATTACAGACGTCATTTTGACGTGCAGCCTTAAATTGCTAGTAAACTAAACTGCCTTAAACATAATTTTAAAATGATTTACATCCATGACTCTACTATGATATAATGCAATATGGCTGAGCCTGCATTTTTAATTAAATGATATTAAATAATGTAATTATTTATTTAATGAGAAAATTGTTCAGTATGTAGTCTAATAATAATAATTTTAAAGTTTTTCTATTTACTCTACTACATTAAATTTACAATTATATATTCACTATTTTATTTTTAGTTGGGGTAAGTAGTGTAAAAATTTGCTTAAATTAGGTTAGTAGTGTTTATTGCTATAAGAGTCACACCATCTTGGGTGAAAGTCTCCTCCGTTGCTTTCCAATATGTAGTCTAGATATAACAAATAAAAATACGACTTAGGGGCTGTTGCAGTTTTGTATAGAAAATAAATATTAAAATAACTTTTAACGTTATGGAGAGGTAGACTACCTTTTTATCTATTATGCTCACAGATTTTCATAATTTATTTGTGACGTTCAAATTATACGACATGCCATATATGTGTCGCTACCTTTCCATGTATTAAAGAAAATTTTGATTAAAATAGAATAGCACAATTCATTACTTTTACATAAGAACTTTATATGGAACATTTTGTTCGATATTTAAAAACGTATACCAGATAAAATAATGTTCTTAACGATGTCATACATTGATAATTCTAATTGCGAAACTATAAAAGTGTATAAAAGAAACTTTCATACATATGATAATTTACATAATTTATGTCTAAAGTGGCGTCGCAGTAGAACCTTATTACGATACATAGGTATATTCTTCTCTACGTAGCACACCCAGCGAATTACTTTGACTAAACTAGCATGTAAAAAGTTCTCGCACATTCTGAAGTTGTTCGCTTTGTTTATATGAGACGTCATGTGCGCTAGATGGACGCCATATTTGTATAAGCCTCTGATACATGCTTAAACTCACATGGTTATAGTCAACGACGAGGGTTTGTCTATTTAGTATTCACTAAATTTAATATGTATAGACTATCTTAAAAAAATCTCTTATATCGTAACTTAACAATTTGACCAAGCCATACCAATTTGAAAAATGTATCGCTATATCGTGTTTATGATTTATATCAATTTTGATAATTTTTACTTAGTATTCTAATGATTTATAACATGCAACCTAAGGATTTCTCCGGGCGTGTCTCAATGTGATTTAATATAAAGGAAGTACAATTATTATTTTTGAGGTTCCCGTTAATAATGTCTATCATTATAGTGATTGAAGAATACTCCTTCTTTGACAAACTTCTGTGGTAGGTAAAGTATCATACGTTTAATATAAATTAATTATTCGTGTCTTTTTTTTAATGTAACGAGCCACAGTTTGCCGCGAGATGTCATAGTGTATAGAAAATTGCAAACTATTAAACTTAACTTTTATAGAATACACGTCATAACGGTAGGAAGATGAAAAGAAAACGGAAGGAGTATAGAAAATTTTAATAAGAACAAGGGTTTTTAAAAATTAAATTTTAGGTAAGAGAAATATTTTTCCATATTTGAAAGCCCAAATTCATACCGAGTAAAAAATTCTCCCTGATGACACGGAATATAATATTGCATCAGAGCACAGTTTGCCTTTGATTTATAAATTCAAAAATAGAGTATAATGTCCCATTAGAGTATTGAAATACTTTTTAACCACAACGTACGTTTGGTTACGAATCAAAAAGGTTTTTTTTTATAAATAGGGTGGCCTAACCGCAAACAGTCTCAGCCCATAAACTACCACTTTAGTGTTTGCGTTGCCAGCCCTTAAAGGAGGAGATGTCAAAAAAAGTTACGTTGACCATGACGTTGACCTCCGCTGGAAACCGATTCCACAGTTCACTTGTTCGCAAACGAAAGTGTCCGTGTCTCTGATAATTAATCACATCAATATACATCAGTAGCGTCCATTATGCGAAGCCTTGTTTTTATCTATTTTTTTAACGAAATAGCAAAAAAGACGGAACTGGACGTCGCTAGTATCTTCCGAATCTTGCCTAAACGGTCTCTTTTTAATAATATTTAATCACGTTTTCTTTTAGTTTTTTTGTACTGTTACAAAAATGTATGTTATATTGACTTCTAGGTAAACTAAACAAGCAATGTTCGGTACCCAAAGTGTTAGAAGGGGAGCTTTGGGAGGCTTCATTGTCCGCCTGTCTGTGTATCCGTCACCGGGCTGTATCTCATAAACCGCGATAGACAGTTTATTTTTTCACCGATAAACTGTACTGGCAGCTTTATGTTACAAAATGAGTATAATCCGTAACTAGTTAATTATTGCAATAGATTTATAAAGTATAATTTAATCAAAATTGTTGGATGAAGTTTATTAGCAAGGTAAGTAAGTGGTAAGAAAATCGTAAACTACTTTTAAAACGAAGCACTTGAGTGATTCTAAGTTAGTGGCCTGTTTAATAGCGATATCCGTCTATATATTTGTTTATAAAATCTCTCACAAACAAAGCGGGTAGGAGGCTCACCTGATCTTAAATGATGGTGTTTCCCATGGAAACTCGCAATGCATAACTCATTACGATCCGGAGATACGATCTTAATTTGAAGACGATTTGGTATAAATTTCAATTTGCCTAAAATTATTGATATATTTATATAATTTAAAAATAGTAAGTAAAGAACGTAACAACAACAAGCATTTATAGCTACTTATCACCTCTTCACAACTCTTTAATGAATGGATATAAAATTTGCATAATTTAATCAATCTCTCTATAAAGGCGATACAAATTAAAACCTTAATTTGATATCCGATCTTTATCTCACCTTGATAACGAGATATTATTTCACATTGGACGTGAACATTAATATGAAAAATCAATGAACTCAACTGATGATAAAAACATATTTTGAATTATGATCAGTGACTTCATCAAATTACAATATCAATGTCCATCGTTATACGCTGTTATAGTGGCCACAATTTTAACTACAGAAAGTTAGTACTGGCCGTCTCTCGTTAATCAACCGTTTAAGCTGAGCTTAAACTGTAGTTTGGAATTATTCAAAGATTGATCCGTCGGAGACGAACTCGAGATTTAAGCAAGATACTAATATTATTTCGATGTTTAATGATTTATTGCATCGAATGAATATTCAATTTATGTAAAAATCCGATAAACACCAGTTGTACTATTTCCATATAAATATTAACCATTGCTTAATAATGTAAGCACCTAAACTCTACCTACTAGTGTCACAAAGTTATATTAAAACTATATTGTATTTATTAACAAGAATATCGCTTTATATAAAATAATATATATAACGGATTAGATTATTATTTATGTCGTCGTTGGGATGCTTTCCAATTATGGCCACGGCTTAAAGATAAAAATTGTCTGATTTGATCACAAAGTTGCCATATTAACGCCATCTACGCCTACAGTGATTTACTGTGATTTTCTATGTAAATTGCCACGTATCTGGTTGGTTATCTCAGGGACAAAGTTCAGAGGTATTCACCCAGAATCATTTTAAGTTTAGCTAAGATTACGGTTCAGATCTAGCTTTGGTCGTGGTAGACTAACTTCGCCATACGTATTGCAATAGAGTAGACATTGTAATGTAAGTGCTCAAAGCTTGCCCGAAGACCTGGTTAAAGTCCTTTACTTAGTGAATCAGTCTGTAGCATCAATGCACTGAATATTCTGTTTAAAAATAAATTCAAAATGCAAGAAATATATATAATGCACTGCCATTTTACCCACGAAGTTCTCAGAATAGAAAGATACTTTGTGAATGTAATAAAGTAATAGTTTCATAATAATAATGGTTTTCCCGAATGACTATTTTAGTTCCATGTGACTATTTTAGTCTCTTAATATTTGATATCGAAATGGAAATAAAATATTTTGACTACTTATTTTTTCTGGCTTTTGTTTTAATATAAATCAACTATTCTTTATTTGTTATTTATTAATCTCTCAATGTGTTTATTGTATTTTAGTGTTTTTTATTCATATTTATATTATTCGTACATACTTAAACCTTTTTTTAATGTTTATATTCAATATTATTGTTTATTAACCTATTCTTAATGTTGCTCATACAATCGATCACGGTATGGCTCTGCAGGTAAAGGTTAAACCCCCTTGTGGTTTTTTGGTGCCTGACAAATGTATTTGTTTATTTTTTATAAATGTATTAAACATATATATTGTTTCAAAAACTTTGATAACCCATTAGTGTATAAAAATGAGCATGAATCCAAAAATTCTTTTTAACTACATCGTTGATGGTGTTGTTGTCCTATGGCACCCCAGAGGTGCAGAGAGTCTCCATTAACACCCACCACTTCCGCCTATCTTCGGCTGTACTTTTGGCCTCGCTCCAGCTAAGTCCAACAGCTCGTAGCTCGCTTTCAACGCTTCGGCGGCACGTTTGGACAGGGCGTCCACGGGAGCGCATGCCATTTGGTGGCCGCCAGTCAAAGCTATATTTGCGACATTCGTAGCTGCTCTTCGCACGTAAGTTTGATAACGAACAAAAAATGTTTTTGTTTATAAATAACCCTAAACATCTACTCTTGTGGTTACGTAAAGAATTGCATACTACTCCCACATAAACCATCAGAGAAATAGAAAACTAAATTAATTTTAATAAAAAAGAGTTACACTTTTATAGAACTTTATAAAAACAAATCAAGCCATCAGTAAAACGTTCGTGTTAGGTAAAACATTTTCCGAAATAACTTGTCAGTCTCATTTTACGTGCTTATTCTGGTTATAAAAATTGATGCACCTTAAAAAATAACAGATTTCGTTTAACACTGTTGTAATATATAAAAAGTTTACAATAAATCCTCTAGAAGTAATAGATTGTAAATCATATGCAGTCAAAATATTACTTGCATATGAACGGCAGTAGGATAAAAGCTAGTAAATAAATATAATTGAATACAAAATTTTGTAATTGTGTTACTTGTATAGTATAAAATTCAAATATACCAATTTACTAGCAGTACTCTGCAAAAAATACTCAAAAAGGTTTTTTTATAGTGGATCATTGCTAGTATATTGATATATGTAGAATTTTATACAAAATTATGATTATACATACACTAGACTACAACACAACCGGCGTTGCCGGCCTTTAAGGGAGGAGTAAGCTCTCTTTTTGAAGAATTGGAGGGTGTATGTGGTCGGGAAGACCTCCGCTGTGAGCCGATTCCACACTTGTTTGCAAAATAAAATGTCTTATAAAGCGAACTGTGGAAGACTTCCATGCATCGAGATGGTGTGGAGTGCGGCTCGTTACAACTGAAAGACTCCACAATATCTAAAGAGAATAGGATAATTTTTAAAAAACCGTTGCATTAATAAAAATCCCTGAATAGGTCCCGGATGGACGGCGGAATAAATTGGTAGTTATTTTCCGGCCCGCCGCGCTTCGTATTGACGTTGACACTTAACGGCACATAAATCTGTGCTAGAAATAATTAAACCAAATTGCCGCATAGACATTATTGAACTTGTCATTTAAAATATATTTTTAAATTTAGATTTTAATTCTCAATGAAATTAACGAATTTCAAATGTTTTTAAATTAAAAGTGAAGTACGTTTCGAATGCAGTGCGTTGAATATTTACTTTTTAATTATTTGAAACGGAATAATTTGCATAGTGAACAACGTATAATTGCAAAATACATGCGCTTTTTATATTAAAATGTAAAGAGAAAATTTGAATAAAATCTTACTGGATTGTTGTTTCCTCTGTATCCAGTAAATATAGGATCACGAAACTGTTGCTTAGATAACACTAACAATGTAATTTAATATTCAATACACAAATTAATTGAATTGACATACAATCGAATAGTCACTTTAACGTTGAGTAAACTGTTTATAAGTAGATTTTAAACATAGAAAGGACACTTTAAAAGATAATTTACTGTTTAGTGTTTTTTTAAAGCAAAAACATATATTTTCGGTTATTTTCGGTATTTGGGTTAACCCTTTAACGTGTTTATATATGATGGGATATAGTCCCATCAAAATATTGTGATAAAGGTGTAGGACACACCTTCATAGTAGAAAAAATGCTTTTCTAAATAGGAATTACTGTGGAAATCAGTTGTAAAAAAATAAATATTATTAACTAGAGCTTTTATATCAGATTAGATTTGTTAGAACATAATAAAAATAATCAATGAAATATAAATGTCATATATTCGGCTTACTAATATGACGATATACGATAACACATACGGTCGGCTACAAAGTTAACTATTTATAGTTTGTTTAACGGGCGCTAAGACAACTTTATATTTTTTTATAATTTCATATAAAGACCACAGCCAGAGTTTGCTCAACACACAAATCTTGACCACACCGGAAATCTAACCTTACCCTCGTATGGTGACATTGCACCAATTTTGCGGTTATATTAAATTTATAACAGCTTAGATTTGTTACAAGTACTTACGTTGACGTAGTAAAGAGTATAATTAAAGTTTATATAAAAGGCTGTTAGACTAAATGTTCGCCGTAATTGAGGCTTCTCTAAAGCTTCCATACCAATGAAATTTTAATATTCATAGGAGCACTTACTAGCCAATAAGATTTACAACTCAATATGAATATAAAGCAATTGAAACCGCAAACACTAACCAATTCGAGGAGTTGCTAGAACACATATAATATGTATCCAAATTGCAAGTTTCGACGTCAAACGCGAGTCACGATTACAAATACTGTCGCGTCTCTCCTATGAGTCACTAGATTATATACCTTTCATCACACTGTCGTGTATCTATCGTATAATATTTGATTATTAACTTTCAAATTCGATGAATTTTTATTATTTCGTTTTGAGGTCGCAAACTATGCTACATATTTTTTTAAATTTAGTGTTTCGTTTTTAATGTTCAACTAATATTATATTCTAACTTTTAATTTTTCAAATCCCGTATATATAATGCGTTAGTGTTGTAATTGATTAATAAATATACATTTTAAATAAAAAAAACTATTATTTTAACGTTCTAAGTGTATGTGAGTTTAAAATTCAGCTAACCACGGTGGTGGTGGCATGGTTTTCAATCAGCCGAGAGTCTATAAAATAAAACATAAATAAATCTCGAACATTGGTAAAGTTAAATTTTAAAATTAACACCACGAGTTTTTGGGATATAGGAAATAGCATTAATTATTTAAATGGTGATTGTCCATCAACATTTTCACAAGCCACCAGCCATGTCTGATCATAAAATGTAACATCCTAATGGATTCGGTTGAGTTTTATAAAAAAAACACAGATAAAGCTACAGCTCTATGTAATTGAGGTGACGAAAAAAAGTAAGGTTCGATTCACGCACGTACTGCTAGAAAAATGTGCCAACCCTTTTCGAAAACTCTCCACACACGAATCCATATCGATACGTACATATTTATTTTCAACTAGACTCTGAATTCTCGATTGTGAGCTGAAAAAGCGATGCGTATTCCAAAATATTCAACTCAAAGAAAGTTATTCACATTTTTGATTACGACGAGCGGATTTTTCTCTTTTACCGGTTCAATTTAGTTTTGGGTTTGGAATATGTGGGGTTAGCCCCAAAATAGCAAAATTTTGATTTCATAGGTGTTAAATCTTTTATTGTCAGGTTTTGTATTTGATTTCAGTAAAGGTTCCATCACATGACACATGACAAAGTGATTTTTATATATTTTAAACAAATAAAATGTTTATAAATAATTTATATAGATTTATTTACATGTAATGGAAATTTTTATCAGCCATGTGTCATGAATTTATCCTATTAGTAATTAGTATATTATAAATACGAAAAATTTTAAGTATAGAAGGATGTTTGTTACACTTTCGCGTAAAAATAAATTGATTCATAAACAAAAATACTTACTTACTTCATATTATTATGTTTTATTATTATTATATATTTGTATTTAATGGCGTATTTCTTACGGGGGTGAACAGGGATTATCTAGTATTAAATATAACATATTTTGTTTCACTTTCAATTTTACGCGCTAATGAAGAGACAAATGAGTTCTTAAGATATAACGGTGCAATTGGGTCGACGTATTTTAAATAGTGTTTAAATGAATAATAGGTAAAAGTTTTGGATTCGATTAACTAAAAACGTTTAATGTATTTTTGAGAAGTTTACTCCATTAAAAATAACACACAATAATATTAATGAAGAATGGTTTACAACAAAATTATAATTCATATGACAGCGTTATATTCTATTAGACAATTAAAAATCAATATACTGCAAAAAAAACCTTTAAACCGACACCGGAGCATTATCATTATGTTTTTTTATTCATTATATCTCTATAAAAGTTATTTCTATATATAATTAAGCTTATGTCATAAAACCGACATTTCTCCGAAAGCAATTACTCTGTGGTAAAAATATGTATAACACCTCCAATTTAAATAATAATACAGATAAATTGAAACAATACATTCTGCAATATATGTATATCATTTATACTCACAGAAACTAGTATCATAATTATTGTATTAGATTTTTACATCAAATTACGTGAAAGAATTTTATAGTACCAAAAACTCATAATCAAATATGTCTTAAAAGAGTTAAAAGGCTGGTGAATAATAACGATAATAATTTAACACTATAGATTTAAGAGTTCGAGGTAACAGCGTGTGAAAAATTACTTTTGGCTTTTTGCTAAACTCTTTCATATTACGTAGTATCGTATCAAGATATAGGAGAATACCACAATATTTCGCATTAATACTTAAACTACCAAAGTTTTGAAATAGAAGAATAGAACTTGTCATATAACAATCAAGAAACTTGGGCTCCGCTCATTGTAGTAAATTATATTTTCAGCTTAATGTAAGCCATCATCTTCCCCAGTTAAAAATAATTAAATCATTAATAAAATAATCTTATTGGTCTCTTTCGCTATAGTGAAAATATTATTTGATATAATATGAAACGTTTTAATGAGAATATTAATTAGATTATTTTATATAATTCAAATCGTTATCTTTGAAGTCTGTGATCCTTCAAAGCATATCATTAGTTTCCTAATAATCTTTGAAGCAAGTTCATCGACCTCTGAGTACCCACCTAACGAACCTAGAAACTCCTGGTTGAGATCTGCGATAACGATTGAATCATATTTAACTCATTTATTATAATTATACAAACAGTTGCTACGTATTCCAGACGTTAACATTCTCAACACAGCGCACATGGATAATTTCAAAATAATCTTCCTCAAAGTTATGTTGGATAGCCATAACATACTTTAATCAAACCGCATTTCTAATTAGTATCTATTTTAGCTACCGTGGAGCAACTTTGATATGAAATACATTTATGTGCCCAAAGTTTGCAGCTTGCATGGCTTTCATTTGAGGCTGGAAAACCGGTATTCAAACCGGTATGAATAAAAAATTAAAGCATGATTGATCGCTAAGCAAAACGACTTCGAATAATTTAAATTACTTCTAACCAATATATTATAGATGTGACATTTTTATGTCTCTATGGAAAGGGAAATCTAATTTATATTTCATATAAATTATAATAGTTTTTTAAACATATGGGCGGGACTTATAAGTAATCTATTAATAACTCCTTTAAGACAGTCAGAAGGTACATACGAGTATTATCGATTTCGGTATAACGAACCGAGTCGGTAAAATATCAGCTTATAGTCCTAATTGCATGGCACAATTTGTTGCGTAATCGGCTTAAATTACTTCCATCTCTGTTTCGTTTCAAGCATCTTTGTTGTTTTAATTAAACAATACAGTAGTTACGTTAAGAAAATAACTTGCGATTTGCTATGGCTCCACAAGACTATAGAATGATCTAATAAAAATGTCAACTTCAAAATATTATTCAAAATCTGTTTTATTTCTTCTTAAAAACACGTTTTTTTAAGTCTAGGTAATTAATAACCACAAAGAATAAAATTGAAAAAAATTACACCTTGTAATATACCTAAGTGCATTATGTAACCTATGGATCCGTTCCGTATAAAAATCTCTATCGATACGACACTAATTCTATTTTCCCCTTGACTGCGTGCAGTTAACAAGGAGTTGTTCATTTAAGTTTCCTTTAGTACTCTAAGCGTAATAATAAACAAGAAAAAATAAATTGGATACCGTTCGTGTCGGTTGCTTTAACACTGCTCACTTTGTTCACTGAGGAAGCTAATTTTTTATACGCTTTATGGAGTAAGGTTTTATAAGGGCTTAGAAAATATTAAAAACTTGACAACAGTGCTACAACAACTTCTTGAGGTATTAGTATTAGTTGGCGGAAATTCATCGTCTTCATATGTTGTATAGCTTGATCTGCGCCATTTCTAGATTTTGTCGATGCGAGTCGTCAATAATATAATTTATTGTTTTTTTAAATAGGACAATATTTTTTAATCATTACTTTATTCAATTTTTTGTATATAAACCTAACGTTAAAGTTTTAAACTGTTATTTTTTTAACTAACTGTATACAATAGCGTAAATTGTGTATACCGATAGTATTTGAAAGCTCCAGGTGCAAAACGAAAATTGCAGCACTCTCCGCAATCATAAATAGTTTTTACTCAATTTGAACATAGAAACGTAGCTTTATTGAAGTGTATTTCATATTTGCATTCAATATGAATTGATGAGTAAAAGTTTCACAGTGCTCGCTCCGGTATTGCGCACTAGATAAGCTTGTGATGGAAATTATTGAGAATTTTAGATATAGGGAAAAATCCGAGTGGATTTTGCAGTGTCTTAGTGATGTCGTAACAGTAAACTAAAATAAATTCCGTAAATTAAATACCGTAACAATTTGTCTACTCTATAAAAACTGCTCAAAGAGATTGTCGAGAAAGCCTTTGCCGATTGGCAAACAGATCTGCAAAAAATAAACAAGTTGTAACTATTATTAGAATAAGCTGTTATTTGATTTGAATTTTTTTTGTTGTCTGATTAAAGGCTATTATTAATTATTATTAGTTACATTATAAAAAAATCTGCTGCTGGAATTGGATTTGATAGAAGGACCCAAGTTAGATATTACCGTTTCGGTATTTGATGGTATTTAGTTACCTCTATAATATGTTTTTATAAAATACTAGCGATGTAGTATATTAGCAGTTTACAGTACAGTTTCTAGTTGGAAACTACAGCAAACCTATGTAAATAAGATATTGGTCCCGGGGCGTTCTTCTTCTTGGATGGTAGGCCACTTAATACTCGACAATAAAGGTTCGAGCTGCTAATCAATGTTTGTGAAATCTGTAATATCTTCAAAAATATTGCACTTAAATCAACGGTGTAACGGAAGATGCTCTATATTACAAGGCAGGATTATTGTTAAATTAATGCCGCCTACTTCCCTTATTTGTCGTAAAAGTAAATACCACGACAGTATTCTTGGTTATCCTGAGATGCCTTCTACCATGCGACCTTTACTGTTCCCATTATTACATTAATTTGATAAGAACTGTAGTTCGGTGCGTTTCGCAAAGTATGCGTAGAAAAGCGACTATTTACGACTTCTTATTACGAAACTTCAAAAATTTACGAGTACGTCTACAATTTGTTGGAGTATTACCCATGTCATTCCTCTTGACTTACCTATCTGATCCAGCTGATGCGAAGCAGTTGCGGTTCAACGATTAGCATCAAATGTCGAAGGCCTTTGTTATATTATGCAGTGCTTTTTTGTAGTCTTCAGTTTGATAGTACAGTTTGCTTCGCTGACCAACTGTATTGGAGTGGTTACAACCGTGTAATGTACCCATATTATAGTGAATACACATTCTCATGTAAATATTTTCTGTTCCTCATATACACTAGTACTTTCGATACAATACCGTTTAAAAGATGTAAGGTCTTTTATATTGTGAATCGGTCAATTCAGATACTTGAAGCTTAATTTGATCAAAACTATTAACTATAAGCATTACTTTTTGTTTTAATCTCTTTTTACCTATATATAATAGAATTTACATAGTAATTCACGGAAGAGTTGTCTGGTCACCCACAAAAGGGTTTTTGGGGGTGTGTGTCTATATTATATTTGGTACTACACATTTTTTTTGGTCTAAATAAATATGTATTCTTATTATTATTATATTGTATATATTTCCTATCGAAGATTATCTATTGAAGCAATTGGTGGGGGTCGCTATAACGAATTATATTTTTATATGAAGAACACTGACATCAAAGACATTAGCATAAGCCGCGTCCAATACCCCACGCCTATAAATCAGATTGTTATTGTCACCCTTAAAAGTTTAACTCATGAATAAAACATTTAATTTTTACTTGACTTATGTTACTTCTGAATAGTGGGTTCGGCTATAAATTTTAATTTTGAAATTGAAAGTTCAGTGGTGTGCTTTTGTTAATACAACTGCAATACAATGTACAAAAAAGGAAAAAAAAAAAAAAAGAAGGAATTACGGTTATAGATATTTATTTCTCAAGAAAGATTACAAAAATCACTTAAATGAGACTTAACATATAATTTTTCATCAAAAATATCTAAGTTCCCGTGTGCTTTCGCCAACTATCCTCAATATTTAGATAATACACATTGCTTAAAAAGTTTCTTAAAGGCATTCATCGAATGCATACTTCTTGTACTGCTTGATATTAAGATATTAAAAAATTGTGCTCCCTCGAATGCGATCATATTTTTCCATAATTGCTTCTGGGTTTGGCCAAGGCCAAATTTGATCGTTGAAAAGATTCGTCAGCCATAACAAATTCAAATTCAATAGAGATCGGATCAACACAACTTAAAAAAAAGTGCATATCGTCATCTACGAGCCCTCTGGCTTTATAAGTTTCTAATGGCGGCAGTTTCACTTGCAATCAGGTGAACCTAGTTCCCATTTGTCCTATTTATAAAAAATAATATTTTTAATATTTAATATACAATTTAGCTAATTAACAAGTAGACGTCCATTTTTAATCCGGCAATATAAGATCATTTGATCGCGTATACTGAACACTGCAGTAAGCTGCTAATTGTATTTGGTTTCCGTGTAGGATTATATCATAGGCGCTTTCCCGTATCAGTAAACGATTTTCCTAGACAATAATTCGTGTTGTATCGAATCTTGTTTATTATTCGTGAGGCAGGTCACTCGGAGTCCTCGACAGAGTTCGAGCCCAAAATCTTCATTTATTATGTATATCCTCTGTCTTCCACTCGAATATTTCTTGGATGCGCTCGATAAAGATCTAATGTCAAGAAAATTGAAATAGGGTGAAACTGTTAAGGTGATGGTGCTGTAATTTGAATTTACTACGGTTTCATAAAATCCACATAATCATTATGTCAATTATGAAAAAGAAGCATCAATAATTCTGCAGGATTGGTTGCAATTTATGATATACTTTTAAGAATTAGCCCCTGAACTAACTACTTTGTTGATAAAATATATTCGGAAACAGTATATTGGGGCCTTCTCCGACTATGGATAGGGGTCTATCTAGTTTTTTTATCTGTGAAGTCCATAAAATAGTGATATTACGTAAATTACAATCTTAACAATTAATAATTAATTTGATACAGTACTACTTTATCAAATTAATTATTAAACTAAGATAAGACTATGTCCATTAACATGTATCTTCGGCAATTCGCTAAACTACAATATAATTAAAGCTAACATTAAATGAAACATTTCACTCAGGGTGCAATCCCCAAAAGACAGTATTTTGTGTGAGTGCTAATACTGCTATAAAAACATTAATATACATCCGGCTACAGTAATCAGATATGCTCATCACATCGACCGTACCGGAGATCAAAATGGAACCCTATGCTATATACATATATGGAACTAATGCCAACTTCTTTGTTTTCCTTAGATTTAAATCAACCTCAAGATTTCCCTCGGTCATTTTCAGGTTATACTTGCAAATAAATGCTCTGTTTTCCTGTTGGTGCTGTAGAAATGGTTTGATTGAACGTGTTATATCAAAAACTACTGGTTCAAATGGTTTTTGTATTAGGCTATACGGGTGAAACTGTGAGAATATAGTACAATACTTAATTAGACATAACGCAGAAGTCTATTTAAATGTATAGACCGTAATAAAGACCTTTATTAAAGTCTTTCTATTAGAATAATTTGTTAGCAATATTCCAGGAAAGAACCCTCAAACACTCGACACACGTTTCGCCCCGACACCGGAGCTTTCTCAGGATGACCTCTACTAACAGCGTTCATAAGGTACGAAGTAAACCGCCACCTTTTTTTCATTAGTAACTACTTTTATTCAAGATGATACAAGAATATCAGAATAACAGGTTTTTAGTATGGCACGGGAATACCGCATCCAATATTAATATTCAGTGACGTTAGCTTATCTGACCCGTCTCCTATTGTCAAGCCGTAGCCGTGGACAAACAATTGACTTGGAAATTCATAACCTCACCTTTATCAAAGCCTTTATAAATGCACGCTTCAACGGCCATATCAGGTTTTATTTGACGAATATTTTGATCATAATTATTTAATAACTATAGTTTTGTATAATGTGAAGGAAGTTCTAGAATATAATTAACATATACATTATGTAACTTTGATTTATTTTGGCATTTACAAGCTAATTTGACTTGACTAAATGAGGTTCTAATAGTAATCTACCGTATCTTAGGTAAAAAAGAACCTCTGTTGGGAGCTGGTTCCACTTTGCGGTGGTGAGTTCTGAAGCGCTGAATTGTGGACTGGCGTATAATAATAATATTGTAATTTTTTTTTTTGGCATTTCGCAGCCAAAATTTTTTTTCACAGTAACATGTTAACTACAATAATTGCAAATAAATTATTTTAATTTTAATAAATAATTAATTAAATTTTTTCGTTCAAACCAAAATAAATACAGAAATTTATAAATATACGCGAGCAAACTTTTTGATGCTACACCGTGTAGTTTTGTGTATAGTCCTTTTCATTTTCATCATACAATTTTTATGTCATTCAAGAAGTCTTTTCGCATTCAGCGTGTATAAAAGAAATATAAAATCTTTTAAGCTATTTTCTAGAAAATTCTTTAAAAATTACATCTTTATACACAAGTGTTATTTCTGAATTAAATTGTTCTTGATACTGATGCATTCATCATTCTTGATCATGATAAGATGAATTATGTGGTTTTAACATAGTTGCGCAATAAAATAATGGGCATACAACGCCCGTACACCGATCTTTATATTAAATATATAATCTTTATACTAAATCACTCGCATAACAATATTTTACTCTACGAACACCAACCAGCAACCAACCCGTAATAAAATTACACTCATGCCTTAAAGTAAACTGTATTAAACAGTAATTATTACATTTAATATCTAGAACATGCAATATATTTTAAATAACTTGCAACGAATTAAACGACGAAATATATTTAAATACGTGTAATATAATTATAGAGCATTAGTTTCCTTGTATTATTATGATTGTTCTTAGTACTTTGCGTGTACACGATACATATTTTAAACGTAATATTCTAACATATTTTATAAGCAAAAAATTGAAATGAAAAAGAAATACAAACGAATATTGACTCAACTCAGCTTTACGGTGCTATCAACATTCCTTTTCAAGGTCTGTGTCGAACTGCATATCTATGCAAAGGTGATCACATTTCCCCGAAACTCTTATTATATATTTGTCAATTAATGGAGAAAAACTTTCACATTTGAGACTTGCGGAAGACCTAACAATTTTTAGCCAACTTGTCAAGGGCTACAGAAAATAATTTAGAATCAGGCGTTGCGTTGTGGAAGTCCATAGTACAAAACCCTAATAGACCAATATGTAAGTGTTCATTGAGCGCTGTTCGAAGAGGCAACTTCCTGAGGATGCTCCGGTGTCGGGGCGAAATGTACGTCGAGTGCTTGTGACTTTTTTCGCGGAGTACTGCTTACATATTGGTCTATTTGGGTTTTGTGCTACAGAAAATCCTTACTAACCTAAATAGAGACGTCGTAAAGTTGAACTAACGATAATCATACAAATGGCTACAGTGAAATTGCTTTCCATTGGTTATCACTCTGGTCATCATCAGGTCCATTCGTCAGAAATGAACGTTGATGAATGACGAATCTTGTACAAATTATCAGCACAAAGAAACAGACAGACATATCACATTATATCGTAGATAATATATTTAAAGTGTTTTACATTCGTAATAGAGAATTTAGGATATTATACTCACGCGTTGAATTATTCTGTGTGGTATCGATTTCCGTAAGCTAAGGCATCTTCAAAGCTAGTATTAATCTTTCACATCCGGTAATTAAATTAAATTTAAATTGCTTGGAGTTAGCCCTGCTAAGTTTCCCTGCCTGTTATGAGAAGTAAAAAGTAATATTGTCCGAAAACTATTATGGTAGCTTTAGCAGATAAACAAAAGAGAAAGTAATCTTGAAAACCCGCTCTGTGATTCAAATGGACTACTAGGTGGTGAGAGTGAACATTTCTGAAAGTACTTGTTTAATTTTTTAAAAATTACGAAGAGCCAAGCCACGATGCTGGATTGCCGAATAATTTTAAATAAATGTAAGCAAGTAACGAGGTATTATTTAATTAACATTCCATATGAAAAATATTAATTAAATATTTGATATTAATTCGAGCGGAAGATCAAAAGCGGGGTCGTTGCCCGGTATAATCGTGTACATTTGAAACTCGAAACTCCCATTTCGAAAATAATGTTAGTGGAAAATTCATTAACTCAAATGTTGTATACACTTTTTCGTAAAAAATTAAAGTGATCTCGGCATGGAAAAGGGCAAAAGACATGTGCACTTACCAGATTTAATATAGCAATGAGGCAAAATGTATCGGGGCATGTATTTTAAGAAACTCAAAACCTTTCTCGCTACTTAAGTGAGCACTCACATCTATTTAATATTTAAATTTATGATATAAGCTCAATATTTTGCAATACGCAGATAAACACGATATGTATCCCATTGAGAAAACGGTTTTATTGGGATTGCTATAGGGTACAATTTTCAAAACAAATTTGTAATACATAGTTTAACTTATTTTTGTACAACAATTAATATTGCTGGTCTTAAACTATTGTAGATGTAATTTTATAAATTTGCTTAGTAATTTGGCAGTTAGTAGTAGTCTAAGAAAGCATTAAGAAGCTAAGATTTTTTTAAGTATGACATTTTTTAAAGATGACAAACACTTCAAAAGATACATATTTTAAAAACAATTTAAGAAATGTACGAAAATAGCAGCGATTAGGCCACTCGTAAATTCTTTACTTATTATCACTTGAATATAATAAACTAAATTGGAAATATCACCAGTCAATTTTTACCACAGTCGTATAATATTATATTCCATAATCAGTACAAATTAATGTTATTTGCAATTCCTAAAATGCCTACCTTACTTTTAAACCCCTTCCAAAACACGAAAATAACAAAGAAATTTCATTAGGTTTACCAAAAGGTAAAGGGCACTTAGTTGGTAGATACGATCTAAAGCGAGCTAAAACAAACGTCGCACTAAATGTAAATTGAACGATAACTATTACCTTTGGGACTCCACACACGCTATCGCGCTTTGTTTTTCTTATTCACGTTTAGGTATACCTAAACCTTAAACTTGTATGAACCACTGGGCCAGATGTTCACATGTAAGTGATGCTGTGGCAAAGATATGAGGTGTCATTTCTGTACTTATTAAATTAATTGTTATACAAAATAGCCATACAAAAACATCGTTCACAAAGACTTTAAAGAATATTATTGGATCCCTAATAAATATTATGCTTTAGATATTATTGGATCCTTGGATTTAGATATATGGATAAACTAAAATATCATGAAAAACATCGGGATCCGGGAAAATGGAGGACACCGTGAGGCAGTTTTGTAAAAATCCTTCCGGTTTTAGTCGATACCAACTCCGGGGCAATAAATACTTATTTTGACAAGCACCCTCTCTAAAGTTGTGAAACGTTGAAAATTTTTAAATAATGTAAATATTTTGTTTTCAGTCTAACATGACCACTAACGTTTATCCGTTAAATGAAGTAGTTATTTTTAAAAGTAATTGTTATGTTACATAAAGCCATTCACAATTATTAAATTTATTGAACAATTACTAGTATATACTCAATTGTTGGTGGAAATTGATGTCAAGTACAGCATTAACATGCCTCATAAATCATAAAGCTGCCAAACAGTGATGAATGAGACGCCTGGAAAATGAAAAAAAATTTGAGCCTTCTCAATCATCGAGCAGAGATAACAACATTATTAGGTAAATATACAATTAATTAAATGTATTTTATATTGTATTCTCACGTTTTGGTGTAGGACACCTCCGAGGCCTAAGATATAAAGCACGGGGCAACACGTCATATCAAGACTGAAAATCTAACCCCTCGCTCACCCTAATTTGATTCGACCGTAAGGATGTCATCTGCAAACTTCTGTGATTACGTCACCCATCTTACACATAGGGTACTTACATACAGACCTTTATTTTACTTTATTCTTTCATCTTATTTGAAATATATAATATTAATTGTATATTAGGACACACTACCACGCAATCAACGATACAGGTCGGTTAGCCCCAAAGTTAGCAATTAATAGCTTGCGTTATGCACAGCTGATAATTATAAATACAAAGATAAATTTTATAAATAGATATAAAAACCCAGACCACAGCTAATATTTATGCTCATCTCATAAAGAATTACCGGGGATCGAACCCGGGTCCCTCTGACAGGTGGTCCTACATGGTAACCATTACACCAACTGAGTTGTTATACTTATAAATGAATTTAAGGTATAATAGCAATTGGTGTAATGCTAGTCGGACTCATGATTAGCCCAGAACAAAACCTTTTTGTATGGATTATAATAATATTTGTTGTCAATAATCAATAACTAGTTGTTTTTTTATTATAACGGCAACAATAATAAAGCTGTGAACATTTCAATTTTCTAACTATAACGGTTGATACGATGCAGCCATAGTGACTAACGGATAGGGAAGTCTCAGTAATAGTTAGCCCGTTGGTCCTTTGAGCACGGAATCCCAAAATGTTTTGATGCGTATATTTTATAACGTTAAATTTGACGTAAAATTAACAAAAATGTAAAATTAATATTATGAAGTAGTTAGTTGCTTTTTATTATATTTATAACATTATATATATATATATATTCATATTTACTTTAAATTAATTAATATTTTTTTAATATGTTTGTTATACTATTAAAAAAACGTGTTTGTAAAACATCGTGTAATAACACGTCCTTATATATTATCACGAATGATCTCTGAAAATATGTGCCTCATTGCACTATATCCCAGAGGAACAAGGGCCAAAGTTAGTGTTAATAAAAGCGTTATCTGACCTTTCATCAGTCAAGAAGTTAAATTGCTGACGTCACAAGTCATAAGAGCATCCGTATATTAATAAACTTGTTGTACTCTGGTTTATGACGCTGAAGGATAACAACTTAAAACGTCAAAACTTTCTTAATAAAGTTAATAATATTATTAATAATATTCAAGATGCGAGCTGTTAAAGGCTAGCAATAAACATCGCTGATGTAGCTAGAGACACTCAGCTTATTATAAATGAGTTCTACAAACCGATTTTTCCAAACTATCATCTGAACGCTGAACGTTGCATACGTTATAAAAATACTAGAGAACTTTGCACCATACGATAAAAATAGCGAAATATGGTAATTCGTTTCTGAATTTAAAAATGAGCTTAATATATAATTTAAGCAAAACTTTTGATACGTTACAACGACATTAGAAATGGAAAAAAAATTCTTATTTAATTGTAACGGACACTTTTAATCGTTATTTAGCTCACGGTTTGGTGTCAACAGCGCGACTACATAAATAAGTGAATTTAATTTAGATAATATTTTATTTATATTTTTTTGTATTTAGTCAATATTATTGTTTATTAACCTATATTTAATTTTGCTTATACAAAATATCGGCTCTGCAGGTGCAAGTTTAGTTTTGGTGCCTGACAAATGTATTTGTTTTTTATAAATCTATTAAATGGTAATAAAGAAGTTCCGAAGTCCTTTCGAAAATTCATAGTTTCTAAATGTATGTATACTAGGTGTACGGCGAACTTCGTACCGCCTTAGCGTAGCTTTGATGCACTATTTTATTTTGTATTATACGTTTTTTATTACGTAATTTTATTTTAGCTTTTTATTGGCGTAGTAAATACACATATATCCGTGCAAAGTTCCATCTTCCTAACACTAACCGTTTCGCCGCTAGAGTGAGAACGGGCGAATGAACGGACATGACGAAGTGTCCCTTTACGTAGACTGCGGAACCCTAATAAAAGTAGCCTAAGTAACTCCTTATTACATCAGCTACCAATCAAAAAAAGTCCCGTCAAAATCGGTCCAGCCATTCCAGAGATTAGCCGAACACAGACAGACAGACAAACGTCTTTTTGGTGAATGTATCGTATATATATTCATATGCATGTAGTAAAAAACGGTTATTTCAATATTAAAAACAGACACTCCAATTTCATATATTAGTATAGATGTAGTCAGAGGTACAATACTTATATCTGATTCCGTATTTTATTCGTAATAAGGAATTAATTATTAATTCAGTACCAATAACAGAGCGTTAATCTCAAAGCTTTACCGTCCGTCTGTACTTTTATTACAAAGGGTGAATATATAACAAATTGGGTATGACTCTATTTCATAACAAACTAACAGATCTTTTAATACCTTGGTAAACGTGCTGTTAATGTTTCTACCATCTGGTGTCCCCTTAATGCGAGACTAATAGGTCCTTCTTGGGGCCCTAAATAGGCTATTTATTACAGGGGATCCATAAATGGAGATCACCCTAAGAAAAGATAAATCGACTTTCGAATTGGTCTCGAATTTTTAATACGAGAATCGAATTAGGTTCGTGTTTTATGGTGCTCTCGTAAGGGAAAGTGCTTTGTTTAATTTAATTAGGTCGAAGAAACTGTATGATTTTTTTTACCTCTGGTTAGATTTGATAAAAAGTAATATGCTTGTGTCAGAATAGCTATATAATTGTAGTTTATCTTTGATTATACTTAAAGTTATTTTGTATTTCTAGAGATATTTTTTCCGCCAAAACAAACGATTATTATGAATTTTGGTTTACAGATAAATATACTAGACATATAATATGGGATGTATATGCACTGATAATTCATCAAAAATTCAGAACAAAAATTTACAAATTTAAATTATAGAATGCAATGGGTTGAATTCAAAAATAATTCCATCTTCGCTTTCAAATACTAAAACTTAAGATGTATGTCCTGTTTGTAAAACAACATACTCTCAAAGTCCAACATAATATTAAAATTTGGGAGTAAAATGTACAAAGCGGTATCATAAAAGATTCAGTAAAAGCCCAACCGATTTAATTTCCGGATTTTTATGAGAAAAAATTATACAACATCTGTTACACTTAAAGGGGAAAATGTTAACGTTTTGAATTTATTAATTTTAATCTTGTTACCGGACAATTTACTTACGGTTATTTTTGTTTACTTAAAACATTTTTCGTGTTCTTCATTATTTACCCAGTACCATTTTATTAAATTAAATACGTATTTTGTATAAATTGGAATCAGTTGCTATAGCCATATCGCTACCTAAAGGAGGGGCAAATGGACAGGAGGTGAACTTGACCTTAAATTATTTTTGGCTTGCAATTAGTGCGTAGCTGTTCTTTCGGGTCATACTTACGGTTTACGATCTTTTATTTTCTGTAAGCACAAGCAACCGTATTGGTTATAAAGTGCAGGGTGAGTTCCAAGTATTGGCGCGCCAAAAGATGCTGTGGTTTTGGAGGAAAACTACGAGGTAATGTGGTGAGCTAGTTTAAGACGTCGTTGTCCATCCGTGGTGATGTTTTTTTATTTCTTAAAATTTTAGGTTATTTCTGATTCTTAAGGATATTGTTATCTTATATTAAATGTAAAATCTAAAATGGGTGGAGCTGATGCTATAGCCACGTTGAGAATTCCTTACAAATTATTCTTGTCCACTCTACGCCCTTGACTTGGGACCTGGTAAATTTAGATTTAATGATTATTTGACCACTTCTGAAGTGATACTAACTACATACACTACTATACTCTTTATGATTAAGCTAAGTTTGTAAATTTCATTATAGTATGGAAAATCTTGTGTTCATTTGGCAGATATATTGCTAGCTTTTTATAATATTTGTAGGGTGTAGTGTAATCGATTTTTGGTCTATGATGTTGCGGTTTCCTCTTAGTTTCGTACAAAGAAAAACCAATGAGCGCACACCTCGCAGCTAGTTAAGCGAATAGTTAATAAGCTAGTTATTTATTGACACTACTGTAGTTAATAACTCCATAGTATAAAATTTATTAGCAAAAAAACCGTAACCACTCTACACAAATGTCGCCCCAACACCGTAGCGTCCTCAGGATGTTGCCTGTACTGTAACAGTGGCCTCAAAGAATGTTGTTCGTATGACACAACATGCAAATTTGAGGGGTTTTTTCTCGGAGTATTGCTAGACTATTAGAATTTTATAATATTACTACTGAAAAATGGAATTTATATTTTGTATTGTCATAGTAGTTACTGACTAAATACTAAATGTAGAGTCTTCTTAAATTAATATGTAAAAGTTAATACATAACATAAGAGACACTGTATACTTAACGCGATATACACATAGAAAAAAGCCAACACAGAAAAAGTACCAATTTATTTTGCATCAAAATTAAATACATAGGTCTTAAAATCTTTTTATTCTATATGTACAAACTAAATTACAAGGCATATTTAACATGACGAAAGTTAATCCACGTAAATACTACTTAATCTTAAGCTAGTCTTTAAAATACAATTTAAATTATTATATCTAAATGTTTAGCTCTCGCGTAACCCAAGACACAATTTGATTAGAAGCATTATTATATCGTCTATAGAAAAATAGATACATTCTAAGCTGCCGTGTCCAATTATGCCGTTTAGTTAATTAAAACTATTTCGAATCTGTATAAGATTATCTTAAAGCATTTTAAACTAATATAAGAAACACCAAACAATTTGAATTATAATTTCTAAAGTTTCATTTTAAGACTCTGTTAAGTATAATGAAAGGAGTTTAATCAAAATTTACTCATACAATCTCAATTTAACTTTTAAAGTTATGAAAAGTATATGCTGATAACAACGATTTTTATTTTCAAATTCTTATTTAGGTCACTCTTTTACATCTAAACTTGATCACTAACTTCTTTCTTGAGTAAATAATACATTCTTTGGAATATTTTAAGTGTAAATTTCTATTTACAATGTTTTTATATTGAAATAACCGTAAATATACATAAAAAATGTCTCATTTATTTCTAATGCCGTAAATATGATCAATGAAATTTCTTGTGTTTTTTTTTTCATTTTATTACAATAGCAAATACCATCACAATCACCAGTGATTTTCACTTTCTTAGCAATATTTACTTCGCCTTGACACATACGACAAATGAAAAACATCAAAATATTTCTATAAGATAAATAATAATAGTTTCATTTTTATAGTGCAATCAAAACACAGATAATTGTCACCTTGAAAACTGATTGTAGTAATTTACTCCCGGAAGTTTTGTAATACTTAACTTCATCCTGAGTAGGGGGCGAGTAAGAAGCCTCAGAAGTTAGCCTATTTGGACAAGGTAGCAGATCTTTGGGAATATCAAGTAGTCTCTTCCTCTCAAGCTTCGAATCTAAATCCGTTTCCTGGTCTTGTAGAGTATCGTCATATTCATCGAAGTTGTCTTCGTCATAGGATCTGTCTGTTTTGGGAATAATTTTGTTAAGTTCATTCTTTTGGACCTGTACGCTGATCATGTTTGTTTTAAGTTTGTTATCCATAATACAGTTGAGTCGGTTGAGAGAGGCTCGGACGCGTTTGCTTCTGGTCTCATCGCGGAGCTTATGCAACCAGGAGAGACGACAGTCACAAGTAAGCTGGTTACCTGTGAAGATTTCCTTTGTATTAGAAGACATATTAGCTTATAATTCCTATTTGTACACCAATAATTATAGTTGCAGATGTGAAATGAGCACGGGAGTCATTATCTATCCTGCAATAAACATATAATGAGCTCAAAAAAAATCATCACAATATATTCCTAAAGATCGAATGTTTCTTATTTTCCTGTTTTATAGATAGATAGATAGAATATGCTTTATTGTCACACAAATTAAAAAAAAAAATCAATACAAAGAATAAAACAGAACAAAGGTAGACAAACGGCGTTTATGGCTTTTTAGCCATCTCTTCCAAGCAACGCATGGAGAGAATAGACACTAAAACAATAACGTTAGAGTAGAGTGTAACAAGAAGTAATATTTAAGAAATTAAATTAAGACTAAATATAAAAACAAAATACAATATAAGAAACATAAACTAAACAGACAAAGATAGTGGGATTTAAAAGATTTTTGAAAGACGCCAATGTTTGCCCTTTCTTATATCTATCGGTAAATATTCCACAGTTTAACTGCTTTGAAGGAAATACGAATTGAAGAACTTAGTATTATGGGAAGGAACGCGTAATGATAAATTCTCATCAGACCGCAAGTTTAATCCTTTATCGCAAAGGTACTCAAAATAATCTTTTAAATAAGAAGGTGTTCTTGGGTCAAAAAGAATAGAGTACAACATATAAAGACGTGAGTATTCCGACGAAGAGGATAGGAAGCCATTTCAGCTTAGAGCGAAACTCTGAAAATGTATATTGCCGAGCCAAATATAATGATCGAGTTTTGTAGTCGCTCGAGTTTATAAGTTGAGTGAGAAAGATTAGAGAAACAGACATCAGCGTAATCAAGAGAAGGGAGAAGAAGAGATTGAGCTATAAAAGTCTAGTGGGAATAGGTAGGAAGTTAGAATTCTTTGAGCTGATCTGTGCAAATATTTTTCTACTTATGATATTAATTTGGTGAGACCAAGACAATGTCTCATCAAGATGAGACCAAATTTTTGACGGACTTATGTAAGGGACCACAACACCATAAGTAATTGGTGGACGTTGTCCAATTTATAGGGAATGAGACTCTGGTGCCTATTATGATGGTTGGTTTTTAAGGATTAATTGAACTCCATAAGATTTACCCAGAGAAATCTTTTGTATATTATAATTAACAGAGCCAATTGCAATGTTAAGGTCTTCTGGGGCAGTAAGGGAATATATCTGAAGATCATCTGCATATAGGTGATAAAGACAAGTTAGTTGAGACGTTACCGAGTTGATAAAAATTGCAAATAAAAGTGGAGACAGAACACCGCCTTGAGGTACGCCAGCCTCGATGATAACGAAAGAGACAATTTGTCTTCAATCTTAACTCGTTGTACGACCTTGCAGATAATTGCGAAACCACCCAATAACTGAAGTAGAAACGTTAATAGAACGCAGCATACTTAACAGCACATCATGATCGACAGAATTAAAAGCATTAGTAAAGTCCAAGAGAGTAAGTACTGTCAGTTGCTTATTATCCATACCCCAGCGGATATCATTAGTAATCTTAGGAGAGCAGTAAGTGCTTGCCGAGACGAAAACCAGACTGAAGGATTGAGGAGATTGTGTTTGTTAAGGAAAATATTAAGCTGTTGGTAAACAAGCCGCTCAAGAATTTTGGACAAAAAAGGCAAAATAGAATGACGATAATGAAAAGAGGAAGGAGTTTGAAAGGTAGAAGTGTTTTTCCACAAATAGGAAAAACGCAATTGGATACTGAATAATTAAAGATATGAGTCATGTAAGGAAGACAATGTCGAGGATTGGAATGATATTTTACGGTGATTCCATCATCACCAATAGCATCTGAGGTAATGACAATACGTTCTTCTCAACGTCCTGTCAGAGAAAAGGTCGAAATTAATGGAGGAAAACTAGGAGTTGAGAGAAGAAAGATGATTTAAAGTTTGTGATAACTGTTATTAAAAACTGAGTGGAAGCAAAATGTTTATTTAATAAATCTAAACACTGAATATCAGGAAAAGAATTTTTTTATTTTTACCAACTCCCAAGGTTTTAAGAAATTTAGATTTGATTGGATGCCATTACGGTAATGTGGGTTGTGCATCTTAATAATTGAGATTTGGAATTTATAAATCTCTTTTGTAGATGGATTTTTCTTAAATTTTGCCTTTGATATTCTTCTTGTCTAACAATAATCGAATCACTAGTACCAGAGGAGTGTTTAATTTAACTGGAAGGAGCATAAGTGTATAAGTTGAGTAATATAGTGATAAATAATGAAATTTTAGTATCGATGCAATATGAAATTAAGCAGACCAGTCAAGATGATATGGAGACCCTCTAAATTCATTCCAAAAAATTTGAGGACCTTATGTTTTAATTTTGGAAGACGAATAGGTAGGAAAGATAGATAAGATATGATTTGAAAAGATGAGGAATTGACGTTTTCAAAATATGCAAGGAGAGGTAATTAATATAAGATTAGAAGGAAGGAGTACAGTTAGGTTTTATGGGTAGCATTAAGAGGTAAAAGAGAGTTAATAAATGGATTGAAGTTGGTTGATAATATTCCTCAACATGAGGTATTAAAATCTCCCATAATAATAACGTGCTCATAACATGAGACAGAATTTTCCATAATATTTCAAAAGAATAAAAAAATTAATTGAGGGAAGGAACATAAAAAACACCAAGAAGAATTTTAGTTTTATTTAAAGTTATTCAAAAGAAGATTCAGAGCGTAGGGTGGTGTGGGATGAATACTATACAGAAAAAAAATACCGAATAGGTAAATCGCACCCCCACCACGCACCACAGCGATCATTAGAAATTAGGGGGTTTTATTAATAATATGGGATATTATTCTGGCATAAGATATAATGTACCCTACATTTGCAATAACTTTTATTATATATTAATTGGGCATAGTACCACTGCCTTTCATGTATTACAAACCATTTTTGGGAGAAATAATATCAGGACACATATCACACGATCGGTTAGCCTCTAGGCAACATATTTATATGTGTTACGGGTGCCAACGCTGTTGTTAAATACGTACTTATGTATATTTTTGTAGTAAAGAATTAAATTTGATTAAGTACAAGTTCCTATTTCAAAAACGATAAAATATGTGAATTATTTTTTTTTATTTTGTATATTTTATCTTAATACAACCATCATTGATTTTGTTAACAGCACAGCTGTTAGATAGTGAGTATATGTACGATAAGTTGACAACTACACAACAGGCAGTGAAACCTTTTTTATCTCTTAGTTGGATAAGTATAATAATATATCGCTAAATCCATATAGTAACTGTTCGATTTTTTGAGTAAGATACCAAGAACATTCAATAACCATCTAGTCTATAAATAATGAACAAAAATAAATAATGAACGCTGGTAATACATTAAATCATATCTGAAATGCAAGTGCAGCCAGCAATTTTGCGGCGGCCATATCTTACAACACAAAATACGCTCCATTAAAATGTCACTTGCTACATCTAATGGGACCGCTTCCGTGGCTCAGTTGGTCAATATGTTTAATGCAAATATCGATGTCGAACGAATATTTAGAAAACTCTTTTTATCATTAATGTCACTTTTGAAGACCTCTAATTCTATTTTATATCTATTTCTTACAAGATCAAAAATTAACTGTATAAACAATTAACAGTGTAGCATTCTTTAGTTTAAGATAAAAATTATAGACCCTACTAAATGGCAAGCGCTTAGACAGCGATCTGCAGTCGTAACTTTAAATTATATATTCAGTTCTATTAGCAATGAACACAACCTATATAGCTTAACTTTACTAGCAAAGGTGAAATGTATAATACATTAAAATCAATACAAAACATATCTTGAACACATAAACCAACCTGGTCGATGATCGTAGTTACATGATACAAATTTATCTTCATTAATCTGCCAGGGCACAAATGATCAGATGTAATAATTAACACGAAGTAATATAGGTAGTTAAGTTGTTCCAACGTTGGTACTTGTATAAAGTTAATATGGAACGTAAGGGCGTGCGTCAGTAGTGTTAAGTTTCTAACTTTGGATAAGTTTTGATGTAATTAAACGCAACATTTTGAACACCTCTAATAATTTATTGAGAAATGTTCCGAATAGTTGGACTAATTAGTGAGGTGTAATTTTTAATAAATTTGGTTGATTTTATTTTTGGGGTGATATTGAACAATATTTAGAAGTTATAGAAGTCCGTTCCGCGAAATTATTTTTATCTTCTATTATATATTAATTAATTTAATTACTCATTGGACATTAAATTTACATAATTTGAGAAGTAAAAAAAATGCTGCTTAACCTCTATTTGTTTTAACTCTTACACTCTGCTTTGGGCAGTATCTAATTTTTAATACTTGTCAACTTATTGAATGAACTAATCACATACTTTTTTGTCGATTAGGTAGAAACTGTAAATTCTCAAAAAAAGCTTTAAAAGCTTTTCCATCAAATATCAATTCAATCCTTGGTAAACTTTCATTGTTTATTATTACACCAATTTTTATTAAATTGAGTTCAGTGAAATATAGCTTTTATAAATTGAATCAAATATAATAATGGTTAAACTCAACAAAAAAAGTAAAGATCTTAATTTAAATTGTGTACCTAATTTAAGAAAATATACGTATAAAATACGTAGGTGAGCTCCTGTAATACTTCAAGTATTATCTTCAAACACCAAGAGCTCCCTTAGGTATACTAATGGTAGTGTACAAATAGGTTGGTCTCAAATATACCGGTATAGGTAAAGAAAGTTATGACTCACCGTCAAGAGAGATTAACGCATAATTCGATTTCATGTTATCTATAACACTGCTCAATGTCTCATATTTCAAAGTTTCCAAGTTATTATTACGTAAATCCAAAATATTCAACTTTTGTATATCATCAAATACTCCGTCATCCAGCGTCGCTAACTTGTTATTGGCTAAGGAGAGTTTCTTAAGTTGCGTCAAGCCACCGAAACCTCTTTCCGAAATGAATTTTATTTCATTCCCATCCAAGTAGAGCTCTTGGAGACCCCAAAGTTCTGCGAACGCAAGGTCGCCTATCATACTCAATTTATTGTTTCGCATATCCAACGTAATCAAATTAGATAGCCCCTGGAAATTCTCTCTGATTACAACAGTCAACAAATTATTATTCAAGTCAAGTTTGATCAAATTGTTCAAATGTTTAAAACACCCGTCGTGTAAAACTTCTATTGTATTCTTTGAAAGGTAGAGTCGTTGTAAATTAGGTAAGATGTAGAATACATCTTTTGTTATCTCCGAAATCTGGTTTTCTACAAGACTCACATTCACCAACATAATTAAATGAGCGAATGACATCTTCTCTAACTTTGCAATTTTATTTTTGTGCAGCGTTATTTCTCTTAGGGTCGTTGAATTTGTGAATGCAAACGATGTTATGCTATTTATATTAGCGTATTGTATATTTAAGTATTGCAAATGGTCCAATCTGACGATAACTTTTGCTGGAATAAATGTTAGTCCACCGTCCGTTCTTACATTGAATGACAATCGCTCAATTTTCGGTTGAGAGTAAAAGTTGGACCAGAAGGGGTCGTCTTCAGCGATGCCGCCATTAAAAACCCAGCAATCAGCTTTCGTTGCTGTTTTTATTTTTATACTTTCACAATAGCAATGCACTTTCGATGCTCTATCTTGTATATCACAAATATTAACAAAATGCGAATAAGGAGACGTTTCGGATTTCCATCTCCGTTTATCATTTTGACGACTCTCTGTTAGATTTATTTCTACTGTTGTGAAAGCTATCATTAGGATCAGATACTTTAAGCCCATCTTTATTCCCTCTCACATTGGGTCCTCTTTTATCTGAAACAAAGAAGTTGTATTGAGAACTCGTTCAAGTTAAAATGTTGAAAGATACATTATGTAACAAAAGTTTTATGATACAATCTGTGCTTTGCTTACAGTGATGTTTTGCTTTAGTCAAAATAGCAAGATTTTAAATATAAATATTTCTACAAAATGTAACATTTGTACTTTTACAAATCATTTTTATTCGTCTTTCTTATATATTATATTTAAATTAAATTAGCAACGTAAGATAAGATTTAGTATCGTTAATTAATATTTCATAACTTCTAGCTTCAACCTCATTATCATACTAGTTCGCATTAGTCAGTCAAGAAGGCCTTAAAATATTAATATATGCAACAATTGATATCCTCCCGTTTATTTATAGTATAAATGAGCTCGCTCAGGCCCAGCTACGGATAATGGACTTAATAGGGACATTGACTCATGGGCCCTCGAAGTGCTTTTAGCCTTTATCAAAAAGGGCACCAATATGATCAACAACTCATACTAACGTTTGATTTTGCAATATAACGTAGGATTTCCAAGAAGTGGAATACGGATGGTTATGCATAATATTCCAATCTCAGAAGCAGGTGCATTTCTCGACAATACATTGCAGCCTCTTGACAGTTAAATTTTGTTACCCTAAATATTTTGTATATGACATACCAAAATGCATATATATAATTTAGTTTTGCCTGTCGCTTTTATAATGTATTTCAAAATTTAAGATTAATATTAATTTATTTAGGTACAAGCCAGAACTGAACATTGTAAACATTTTTCATAGAATAATGTACTCAACAACAGGATTACTAGAACAAAAAAATATCGTATCGAAAATATTCTATAAGAAGTATATCAATGCGCATATGCGTGTAAAAGACGGTCGACTAATCGCTCATTAAGCAGTACCACAAATATTAAAATGACGATAAACACTTTAACGATAAAATTCAGTATTAGTCTATTGTCTTTAGGTTAAGAACAAAAACAGTAATTGAATACTTTTCCGGTTATAAATACTTACGTAAACGCTTCCTCCCTTATCTCCGACATAAACATTTTCCGTGGTATACATTTTGACGCGAACAAAAGCTCGGTCCACAGCGAGAACCGAAAAACTGAGAGGAATTCTTTATTTTTAAAAACAGAACATGCAATACATTTCTTTCACTGACATTGTCGGCTCTAATCCATATTATTTATCGAAGTTTACGAGCCGTTCGAGTCATTTATTATTTGTTACAGATCGGATATATTGATAAGAACAAAGTAAGCGTACCTTTTAGCAGAGCACGTATACATTACAGAGTGGTATTATTTATTAAAACTGCGAAAGAAAACTCGTAAAAATATTGATATTACGAGTGTGTGTCCTCGTGAACTTTGCAAGAGCAACTTTAGCTTATATTACTTCATAAAACTTTGAACAATATATTTGATTCTTACGTTTTTTTACGCTTTGATGTATTAATGAGGTTAAATAGTAACTTTCGCTTCAATTTAGCCTGTAATTGTTGAAGTTGAAAAGTAATTACTGAATAGTACTGCTGTATGCCTTTATTACAAAAGTTTCTTGAAAGTGTAAGATTTACATAAAATATATGAAGCCAAACACGTAGATATCTATAATAAATGCTGGGTTGGTATTCAGTTCCCAGCAGTCTTTTAAATTTGATACTTAGATACTAAAGCATTAAAAGATATGTTTATTCATTCATATTGGAAATATAGCATATATTTAAGCTGCTGCAAAGATAACCTATTTTTTTTTTAATATCTCTGTTCCATTGATATTTATAATAATAATATGGTCAATATTGTCATTTTAAGAGTCCATGTCCCCAAGTCCATGTTTCTATTTTTTAACTATACATATGTATACCTACCTAATACCTTTGATACGCCCTGACATGGGTTAGAAATCGTGATTATACGCAGTTTAGCTAGTTCAAACGTTAACCGTCTTAAATAATATACAGTAATTACAAAAGGGGTTTGCAGAGTGGACTAATTAAGTCATTAAGTTTAATTGCCCACATGACAGGATGCTGGCGCGACAAAAGATTTAGGTACAGTTACGGCGTATATCTTCATTCTAATTTGTTTGATATTAACATCAATTAGCGCTGGTTTATAACGATAAAGTACTTGTAGTTTTAACTGATCCTCATTATGGAGTAGTAGAGGTAATATGTAGTATGTAGGGTAGAAGATAGTAGATATTATTATCTGAAAGGAAGGCAACGCACTTACCAGCTAGCCTTTCAGATAAAACACAAAAAAACAGCGAGAGCCCTCCGATATTCTGGGTATCAATGGGTGATATGATTTAACACTAGGTGAAACTTTTTTCCGTGTTCCCCTTCCAGTTTTATAAAAAAAGTCGATTTATATTGTAACGCCGCATATAATTTCAGTACAAGGGAAATTCAAAATAGATTTTTTAATAGACACTTATTTCAAAAAAATATTAATTATGTTTCTAAATTTATATTAACTCCAATTCAGAAATCTTGAAGTTCATTTTTTTTAAGGAATGCATCTATTACACTTTTACGCGATGTCTCGAAGCTTTATTATAATACAATTATAAAAAAACACACGCAAAAATTGAACACCGTTCAACGAACAACAATCGCCTCTGTCTAGATATCAATGAAGAATTTAAAAAAAAACCGCTAAGACAGTACAGAGCAGAAGCGAAAACTGTCACGTAATTTATACGTGTTAATTAGGAGAGATGTTAAAATCGCCTTCGTTAATAGCTCTAAACAGGACAATCTCATTTTATATTAGAGATACGAAATATATTTTTTATAATAAAAGTCTTATAGACATCCAATTGTATTCGTTTCGTTTGCGTTCAGATCGTCCCACTTTAAGATAGTTTTTCAAAACAAGGACGATAACAGTACAACTTAATATTTTTTAATACTTGTACAGTATCTGTGAATATTATTGTATGAATTATTTTTATAAGAGTCAGTAGTGGTACGCAATATTTTATTTCAATGAAATCATTCTTATAAACTAAACAGATTCTGTATTTTTAATGCCATTGTACTTTCTTGAAATCGAATAAGTATCAATATATTTTTAGATTGGGTCTTGGAATTGGAAAAAAAATTGTGTATTCGTTTTCCTAATTAGAAAATACTCTCAGTTGATACAATCCAAAAAATTCTCTGAATCTAAATAATTCTTGTTTAAATGTCAATTACAGTAATTAAATAAGAAGCCAGCACGTGTTTCCAAGTATTATTTTCGCCTGACCCTACATAATACTATCAAAGGACCCATAAATTAATGGGACTAGTTAGTCATAAACTCGCTAGCTTCATTAAATACTTAACGAACGTTCAACTCTCTAATGAACCCCAGTGTAACAGTTAAATATGATTTTATTAACTTTTTATTATAGAACCAATAGGGTTGCTACACAAAAATTGCCTCATTTACAAACTATAACGTCGATTTGGAATGAAAAAGACTATATCACGAAGTAAATAATATAATTTTCGTCGTAATAATTAGCAATTGATATAACCATAAAATTTGTAAAATAATATTTGGATTTTCCGAAACCAGGTCTAAAAAATTTGCGGTTTTTAAATTACATTACATAATGTTTATATTTTCTTTAATCGTTATTCTTTATTAAGTTAAATGCACTTTTCACAAGGTACTTAAAAGTATTTGCATACAGACTTGAAACTAACTAATATGTGTATTTTGTATTTTTGATATTTATTTTTGCCTCGCAAAGGCTTCCCATAATAATAATTTTGTAAAATATCCATCCACACAAATCTCTAGAAAATATTACCGCATACGTTGGTAGCCCTACCATATGTCGACGATATTTACGGCGAAATCTACATTTTTATTTAGCCATTTTTACTTGTTAGTAGCTAATTTCTTAATTATTTCTATGTCTTTGTTACAAGTTCGAGTATGAAAGGGGCCATAAAGTTTCTTATTTACTGCTACTTAATCGAATTTCGAGTTAATTTCATTATTCCGTAATACAATCAAAGAGACTGTATACAAGTAACCTTACCTGAATGCTGATAATACGTAATAGTGTCTGCTTAGGCGAATACTACATTGGAAATTTGAATTAAAATGATTAGTAATTTGACTTTAAACAGCCTTTATTTAAAACTTATACTTTTTATAAATTATTTATTTCTCTTTAGAATTTTATCTTGTACTCAATTACGTAACTAACACTAATTATTTAACGTCCTGTTCAGACACATATCGTTTTAAATTTAGTTTTACCATCGACAAAAAGGAGTAGGTTTCTCCACCCATATATATATTTCTATGAGTATATGCGGATAAGTTTCTATATAAGTTGTCAGAAGTGTAATTAATTTAAAAAAATCAATAGATTTGAACACGCTCTGCATGAATTATAATAAATTTAATTACAAGATAAACAGGCCGCAACAAATAAATAAAATAAATTCAAAACTCTATATAAGTTGCCGAAAGCCAGTACATATATTTGTGCTCAAATTGACACGCGTAGGTCAACATTTGAAATATTCATTCAAGTATGGAATTTTATATCAAACGTGACAGTTAATCCAACCCAACAACCCAAGGAGCAGAGGCCTGAGTCTATTTCTGCGATCATTTTTCTTAAAAGCCTAGCTCAGACATTAAGTCGACCTCACGATGTCCTTCGTACGAGGATGTTTTTATTGGTGAAAACCATTGGTCCGAAGATCAAAGAGGTGATTTATAAACATCATATGATCAAAAATATGAATCGATGAGTAATGATATTTAGGATTTCTCTTATATACTGGCTGAATCGTATATCATTGCTTCGAAATTCGGATGATTTGAACTTTTTCAGTTGTTAGAGAAAAGCATCCAAAACGATATAAATAATGTTTTCAATAAATATGGTATCATACGTTAACAGTATTTAAATGTTTGATAATCGTGTTCATAGAATATTATTAATGAAAATAATATCTTTTTTATCGCTTTTCAAGTGTTAGTAGCAAGATTTAGAGCCTTTCCATATTCATACTTGAACCCCTTTATCGTAACATTAAATATTCATACTGTAAAGTACAAGAAGCGAAGCTCGGGTATTTGTCACAACATTAAAGATTGTGTACATTAAGTAAAAAATTGCGCTAAATATTTTATAACGTAATTATGAATGGAACACACAAAAAGTATTCACGTGAGCAGTCTAGTACAACTTAAGAGATATGATGGCTTAGATCTTTAATCATAGTCGAAATTTTATTTTATTGCACATTATTTGTCTATAATTTATTGACAGTCACAATTATCTAATAACTCCAAAATATTCTAACAGATGTCTTTATCTTTCGACTGGATTATTCATGTCATACAAAGATTAATTTACTAATCTAAATTAAGCATACTTTTATTGGTTAAAACGCTTTCGATTATAAACATATCCCAGCATACTTAAAGCTGATAATTATTTTTATTGAACTAAAAAAATAATTGCTAGAAATCACATTTACGGCGAAGCAACGTTTGCCGGATCAGCTAATGGTTTATATTTACATTATTTTTCGTTAACGTAACACAATAATAGTATAATTTAGCCGAATAATATAATTTAGGTCGGGCCCATCTCAAGATCTACTAAACTTTATATAGAAGTAAAATATTCATAGTCTAAGGAATATTAAGAGCTACTAAATATTAATTGCCAAACCAATGTGAGTTCCGGAAAATTTTTAAGAAAAGCGAAGAAAATCAAGTAAAATTCAAACCTCTTGTAAAACCACGATGCTATTATACTCCTCAACAAAGACATTAATTTGTGTAGAAAGTTCCGTGTCAACAACGAGACGGGTGCAGTAAAGTTTCGGAAGCAGCCAACAAAAACCTTGTAAGAAGGAATATTTATGGTTCTAGCTGATATACGAGTATTTCTTTGTAGTGTAGTTCGTCAAGTGATTTTAGTGAACAACTGTTTAAGGAACTGTCGTAACTGATTAAAAGTATATCGGGTTTGACTGGGTTTTAGTTAAAATACGTAGATCGTATGAATTCATTATATCAATGAGGCGTATTTGTGCAATGTATAGTTAAACTAATCAAGTCTTAAATTACACGTTTGCCAAATTAAGACATTCTCTTGTAGTAACTCAATCTAGACTTGGCCAGATTTTTTGATTGATTAGTAAATTTGTATATGGATACGGTACTATCAATTGGTATCAAACAAAATACTCATATATGTAAGGCATTTATATATATACGTAAAGGCATTTTAAGAGGTTTACCTTATTTTATCCGCGACAAATTTATTGAAATATTGAATATCGTTATATATAATATATGTTATTTTTTCAATACGTTATCAATACTACTTCCCTTCTATTATAATACAGTTTACGTTAGAAATAACTCGGAATGTCAATCGTTACCTAGCGCGTATCGAGAGAAAAATCACTGTACAGTATATCCATGGTCTGGGTCAGGTTTTGAAGCTCTCTTACCAGGAATCATTGTATTTATTTACAGCCTGTTGCCGAAATGTATTAAAAACTACCTTAACATGAACTTACAAATAAAAACTCCTTGTAGGCTCCACACAATCTTACCAAGCCTGTCACAAATATATCCTGTTTTTGTGCAGATTTAAAAAAAATAATTAATTATCGACACCTTTCGCGGTATCGCCAATTTCTGGTGAAGCACCGTTCGCGAATTCCACTATGAGAATAAAGGGTCATAAGATACTAGAGCTAATAACTAGAATACTTGATTCGGATAACGATACTGACATTAATATCTTAAAATGAATATGTCGATTAAAATTGTCATTTTAATAGCGGTTATAAAATATCTTTACTGACTGATCACCTATCGCATATGTCACATTTTCGAGATGTAAGGGAAAAAGATATCCTTTTACGATAAACTATTCAGTTGATTCACAAGGGGATTTTCTTTTTGTATCTTAGAACAAATATTAAGTAAATATTCTTGTATCATGTTACGAACATTGCGTTCAGTGCGGATTCAGTTCAGCTATCATTAAGTCCACTAGCCAAGTACCACAACAAAGGACTTATGGGAAATCAGATGCTAATAATTGGATTGTTTTATTAAGTTATATTTTTTTTCGTTCTATTGGTCACTAACGATCGTTTCTTTCTTACCGTAAGGCATTTAAAAAACTTATACGCAGGGATAACCATTTCCATCAAAAAACATATTCATATAGACTGGGGGCAAACAGCACGAATTAATTAGTGGGAGAACAAGGAGCTTAGGTTGCCGGCCTTTTAGGGATAAATATGCTCTCTTTTGAAGGCACCCAGTCGTATCGTCGGAAATACATCCGCCGGCAGCTGTTCCAAGCAAGTGGTGGAAAGTTTTTCATATTATTAATTAAAACCCTAGAGGTATTGCCAACACCTATTATTACATTATTTATGGTTTACGAGTACTACACTAACCTAAAGTAAAAAAGTTAAAGTAGACTTTATAGACGCAACATTTTACACAAACTGCCCCAGTTACAGTAGTACAATAAAAACAATGATACGACGCGTACCTTAACTTTCGCACAAAATTTATTTAAACAGACGTTATCTTTGTGGTTGAAATGGGAAAGTCGTGTTTGCTATTTTTTGATATAAGTTTTATTGAATATGCATACGGGAAAAAGGGTTTGTAAAAAGGCGATTACATATTCCACTCTAACTTTTAAATGCAGTTTTGTGGTCTAATAATTTTAAGGATTTTATTGTTGGGAAAGTCTTTGTTTCGCCAATAAATTTCTTAAATGCTTTAATGGGATAGAGAATAATTTAAATGAGGATAATTATTATTTTTTTTTATGCTGCAGCCGTACTTTTGAATTCAAATCTTTGATGTCTTGAAGGCTTAGGATAGGTTAAACTTTTTTGTGGCTATGTCACTTTGACTTATAGTTGTATCAATAAATTCCAAAAATAATGGCTTCGCAGAACACACCAACGGCTCAGGTAGGCCAAATTCATAAGATAGTTCATTGCGCTAAGGTGCATCATGCCAGTCAAAACGCTAATACCTGTGGCCGACAACTATACACGAATTTACACCGACGGCAGTAAACAGGAAGATAACTCATAGGCCCCGTTTATCATTCTTCACCCTCCATCGAACACACCAACCACCAAAAAACTGTTCAAATTACACAAAACATGCTCGGTATTCCAGGCCGAGCTTTTCGCGATACAGCAGGCTCTCACCTACATACGTAAAAACAACATAACAAATGCCTAATAAATGACTCACATCATCCCTGCGCCCTCAAGCAGATATCAAACACACACCCGATTGTATCAAAAATACACAGATTTTACAGAAATCCAAACAAAACACGAAACTGGCAATATCCTCTTCCAATGGGTCAGGGGACACACCGGTGACCCTGGCAACGAGGCAGCCGACGCCGCGGCAGGCAAAGCTGCCAAGTTGCACCGCACACCAGACCTAATAGCATGCCCGATTTCTCATCTCAAACTCATAATTAAAAAAGAGACACAAATCAAGCACAAGCATAGGTACTCATCGGACACCACAGGCCGACGAACGGCTAGTATTTTCCCAGACATTAGCAACATAAAAGAATTTTTCAACTCTGCACCCATTTCATTTCAACTAACACAATTCCTCACGGGCCACTCTTTGCTAAGGACTATCTTTCCTTTTAAAATTCACAAAAGACAAATGCCCATGGACCCACAAACAACACAAACTCTCAGTCACCTAATAAAGAGTCCCAGATTTTCCTCAAAAGAACGACCACACCCAAAGATACAAGCCTAATTTAACATTTGTGATCATAAAACCCGGACAAACTAGATTCACTATTAAAATATATAAACACATCATCGACAACCTAAAGAATTCAAGACAACCATTCATCGGCAAATCCAACCCGCATAACATATTCTCATAAAATAAAAATCATTATACCCCAGTAAAGAAACTGCAATGACCATAATCTCAAATTTATGCAATAAAGGCATCTGCGTATGCAGTATAGTTTATTTATCATAAAAATACTCTTACTCATTTCCTTTAATAAAAAGGCATTTTTTATAGCATCTGGAATGCTGCCTAATAATATATCACACTTTTTTTTATTACTATATTTACACTAAAGTAGATAATTACGGTATCTGCGAATACCAATTAAATTCTTATTAAGATAATTTAAATGTATAAACTCAACATATTTCTTCACCTCATTTTTTTTATTTAAATTTAAAATGTATAAAAGATCTGTATGCTATTTCACTAATTTTTTAAATTAATAATATTATTATATTGTATAATTTCTTTTCAAACAAGGACTGCGACTCTTGTTAAACACATATTGCCAAACTACCATACCAATGTAGGAGAAGGAAACAAGAAGTATCATCCTTTTTCCTTCTCCTCCACCCTAATTAAACAATGTCCACCTATAAAACAAAGCAAAAAAAAAAAAAAAAAAAAAAATACCTGTGGCCACGGGCCCGACAGGTTACAATAACGTAGCATACTTTAAAGTACCCTGTAACTTATTTATGGAAAATCTTACATTATTTTTTTTCTAATAGCTACATTATTTCCTTTATCAAGTTGAATAAACAGTCTAATACTAACGTCATTTTAAGACGTTGTTTTTTTGTAAATTTAATGCCTTTAAATCTTTGGTTGCGTGGTAGGCTCGGGGATTTTGTGATGGTGTAGGTTTCCAGGATATGGGAAAAGGAATCAGTGCTTACGAAATTCGAGCATGATTCTCAAGGCTTGTGCGAGCCCACTACCAGGCTGTAGAAATAGCCTTGAATAATATAAAAATAATGTACTAACTCTACTAAATTTGAAAAAAAAATTGTTACTAATCCCTTTTTTACTAACATTAAATTTATACATTGATGTTATTTTGAATAAACATTTATTATTATATTATTATTAATCTTAGTTCACTAACGTAACTAACTTAGTCGACTATACGTACGAGTATAAATAATTATATTCGCTCCCCATGAATAAGGCGTTCAAGTGCGTTGCTGGATTTTTAGGAACGTTTTGTATATAAAAAAAGTATATCCAATTTTAGACCTTATTAAACAGTATATTTTGCATAAATCATTATGATGCGTGTAAAATAGCCCGCCTCCCAAAGAATATGTATTAATTACGACCGAATTGTGGGAAAGTTGAGTTTTTCCCGCCTCGTCACTATTTAAATGTCAAATTGAGGATAATTATACAGGGTTATATACGGTGCTGGGCTAACCGAATGGACTGTTAATTAATTCTGACCGACTCCACAGCCAGCCAGTGTCGCATAGAATGTATATGTGCTGTACCTTCAAGTCAAAGCTTCCCTAAATATATATATTATTTATATAATTAAGATCTTTCAATAGTTTTACAATTTATAAAGGAATTGATGCAAAATATACAACTAACCACTACGATACATCAACATTTATGTATCCTAATATTTACAAAAAAGCTTTATATATAGCTAACAGTCAAAATATTATCGACATCACACTGATGAAACTCGATAACGTACGTCACTAATCGATAACCAGAGACTAAACCAGAGCACTCAAACTGGAATCGACTGCATGGATACGCTAATAGCCCCACGAAATCAAGTGTCAAGCAATACAAGTGCTCTACCGAGTGATTGCATAGACCACACCGAGATTCGAAGTTAATTGCAGCGTAAAAACGATTACAATGGCTTCATTAGCAAACGTATTGCGAATTGTATTTGGTGGTTGCGATAAATTGATGTGTCGATTTAACGATTCCGATGAATAAGCGGTTTGAATTCGGAATGTCATCTCCTCGGACACGCAAAATTGCTATAATTTGTGAATCTACACTATAATTGCCAGTTGAATTGAAGCCACAATTTGGCAACATTAAAGTTGTATGAATTCGAATAGGATGCTAATTTCGCTGAATCTAATCTTATACGCCTAATGCGGATACACTTATAGCCAGTCAAACAATTATAATATTTATAAATCACAAAGCAGTAGTTGGTTCTTGTGGGTAAGTAAAGCATCGTATGTCTAAATAAGCATCCGTTTTCCAATTGGATATTACGATAGATAAATAATTTCAACCTAATTACAAATTCTAAAGAGCTTCTAACTCTTCGCTAAATATGTTGTATCTTTTGAGGTATTAAATAATAATCGAGATGACTGTGCTATTTTGGGACGTCAAAGAATAAGATATTAAATTAACCCAACCCTCTAGCGAAGTATGTTAATGAAACTCCTTAGGAATTTTATTGCTTTTAAATGCCGCTATACAAAATCATGGAGCCAATTTTATTTTTATTTATTATCTACCACTGTTGAAAAGACCACCCTAAAGATACGAATAATAATTACA
Organism: Pontia daplidice; assembly: GCA_963693355.1. Taxonomy (NCBI): domain Eukaryota; kingdom Metazoa; phylum Arthropoda; class Insecta; order Lepidoptera; family Pieridae; genus Pontia; species Pontia daplidice. The sequence goes on along the minus strand of CAVNZL010000025.1, from coordinate 1,560,299 downwards.
ATCAGTAAGTGATGAATAAGTATTATTTTATTGTGTTTTCCATAGTTTAATTGCGCACACACTCATAAACAATGTAAATTTCATTAATGTACAAACAACATACACAGTTTCTATAGAACAATTAATATATTCTTTCTAAAAATTGGACATAAATAAAATAATTCTTAAAAGTTATCAAGTACCGAAACAAAGACTAACAAATCGGTCCAAAGAAAATTACTTTGAAATTCGACGATAAAACTGGTTAGGGATAAGGAGATTGAATCTTTTTCAAAGATATTTAGGAAAATCAGACCGAAATATACAGCTAATAACTGAAAATTTATGCCTAATTGGGCGTAGGGTTTTTGTGTAATTTAGATAGAAAAGTCTTTGTGCGATCATTAGAATAGGACTTTTGTAATATTTATAATTTTAAAAAAAATCTTATTTTGTATATTTCCATTTTTGATCTCCTATCCTACTTGTAGATCACTGAGTAATAACAGGACAAATTACACGGGTTAGCCCCAAGGTAGGCTATTTATAGCTTGTGTTATGGATTTTAAGACAGTCAGGGAGGGCTTGCGGGGTACACCGTAGTGTAACTTGCTCCAGAGGTCACTGACTCCGAGATGGAGGCAATACTTTACCGATCAAAAAACAGGAAAAAAGCGCCGGTACCGGATACACAACGGCGTATTGACATTGGCCCTCGTTTGGGGGTCGCTGTTCGTGGGCAGTTTGACTCTTGTTTGTGAAGTGGACGATTCCCAATGGCATGGAAGTTGGACACACTAAGACAGTGACTGAGCGGGGTGGAAATGCCCTACCGGTCTTAAATGGTCCGACAAGCGTTTGGATACTTGGATTTAATTGGTGAACTCCAAAGGCCCCTCTTAGGAGAGCAGTGTTTTAGTGGACATGGAAGAATATGGTGTATATTCTGACAGCCAAATCACTGGTCTCCGATACATCACGAAAATGAAAAAATAGTTCATACCGTCATTTCTACCAAACTCACATTTTCCGTTAGCTTCCCGCACCATACTGCAGCACAACATTTTTAATAGTTATTTCTTAGAAAACACAATTTTAAATGGAATTTTAATCTACTGCGAGGTCAGGCGAGCTGGTGATTAGCCTTACCTGTCGCCTAACTAGAATTAATTTACAAGACCAACAACTTTCAATACCTCGAGTACTATGAAAGTCATTTATTAAGCGAATAAATGCTTTGTTACCTATTTACATACAAACCGTGATTAATAGATCGCTTTTAAGTGAAATTGCTTTAGAAATCATATTGGTTGTTGTGTTTTTTGGTTGATTTAGTATATAAAATATGTACAAACATACCACCAAAGGTGTACATAAAACACATGTCGTCTAGATTTTTTCACCACGAGAATTTTGAAAAGAAATATTTTAGAAAGTTTAGTTAGCGTGAGAATTCCTCTATAACAAATGAGTTTTTGTTATATTGAACACTGTAACCGTACCCGTACCCGTGGTACTACACATGTATAAATAAAACCATATTGAATTGACGACGCTGTTGTAACCGTCACCATGCTGGACTGCTGAAGCGAGGGTTCCTTCCAAGTGCATTCCGGGTTGTTTATATAAATATGTACTTACATAAATAATTGTATTTTTTTATATATTTTATCAGTAGTTTTAGTACCCATTAAAAAGAAGGATGTTGATATTAAACGTAAGGAAATATAATTCAAAAACAGATTAACAATATTAGTAGAATTCTGGTTTAGAAAACAAAATGATTTTATTGAAACAGCTGGTTAGAGTTAAAATATTTTAACCTAGCTTCAACCACACTGAATTGCATTTAATTATGACAATTTTAGAATAATTAAATCGTTGTTTAAAACTAACAATATAGTTTGCGTGCTCACTACATTTCACGAGTCTCATTTAAATAATTGAAAATCCTCATGCATTATAGTGACTAAACTACTTAATATAAAAGACTAATACTATATAAAAGATAATAAAATGTATGCTTGAACTTAATTACATTTACAAAGTGTTACACTTCACATTGAAAGAAATGTAAAAAAGCCGTATAATGTTTATTAAAAATATAAATTCTAGGAATGTATTGCTTTACACATTTATTTGATGTCTATCAAAATGAAGGCTGAATTATTTATTTACTCCACTGCTATTTAGGCAACATTAATTCACAACACAGAATGAATATTTTTTAGGATTGCCTTTCACACTCTCAGTCTCATTTTAGTACAAATCGGGAAATAAATACATAAAAATACACATGGAGCATGTAGGAGATATTTTCATGGTAGTTTTGATATATTGAATTTAATAACCGAACAATATCTTTTTGGGGGAAAAGGTTTTAAGGGGGGGGGAATTGTTTTTTTAATAAAGTTTTAAATTTAAAATAAAATCGTGTTACTGTTTTGTAGTGCTGCAGCTACTTGCAATAAAGTTGGTTACAATATTTAAACCATTATTATTGACTATAACTCGTCTAAAAACTCTGTACAACGATCCGCTGTGAACCAATATTATTTATATTTATTTAGCGAACAATTACTATTTCGTTGAAAGAGAAACTATGACTAACATCGGTCAAAATCAATTATTTCACTTTGACATTTAGATACAGAAGGCATGCTTGCATTATAAATAAGAAAAATTTAGAAATGTGTCTGCCCTGTAGGCGACTATTATTTTGTGTTAAATTTGGTAAAATGTTCATGAATAGCCGAATAAATGTATTGTAAGGTGTCAAGGTATAATGGATGGAACGACTAAGTTCTTGGACATATAATATTAATAGGTAATTTATATGAATTTTGCATATTCGTGTACTTTGATTTGGTACTTAATGGCTTTCCCGAGGCAAAATTGGCTTTTTATTTCTAATACACTTTCCGCGACTGTGTTTTTCACTCATAAAACTATAAGTGTACGAGGCAGTTAAGTTTTTATTATTTAACGGTGTGCATTATGGCAAAATAATTGTAAACGATTGACGTAAATACTTCTATGAATTTGTCTCGTGCTTATGTTGTTAAAAAACGTTACGTAAAGTAAGGTTTCCTATTAAATTTTCCCAGAATTTTAGTGATTTTAAAGTCAATCAGTACTTTTATTTCTCCAATATTATACACCAACAAACGCGTAAATCTTTACTTATTATTCTATCTTGATTGGTTCATCAATTTATATATATGGGTAAACAGTATGTTCACAATACACAATAATTACTTTTTACATACAAGCGCTATTTAACAAACAATTTTAATTACATTGGACATTATACATATAATTTCGCTCCAGTATATTATGAGTGTGTTAACGAGATAACCTCATATTTATAAAGATAATATCATATTTATAATATAATTTCAAATAGGTCAAACACGTCTCATCAACAGGTTAGCATAAATAAAGATAAACTTTTATTAATATGTCCAGTATCGTAGTTTTAAAACCTATTATTTCACACATATATAGTCTTAATCAGGCTTATATTCCCTATATGTTAAGATGGATAGAAATCTTCCACAGTTCAAAGCGAATATAAGGCATTTTATTTTGCCGTAGTTTGCAACCTCCTATGCTTTAAGAAGAGAGAATATTTAAACATAAGGGCCAGCGACGCAATCACTTACCCAATTAGGCCACCCAATTGGTGGCCATATTTGTATTTTATAAAACAAGCATCTTCTGAAACTGAATTTTGTAGATTTTGCCGATAGCAAAGAGTTACCAATTTTTCTCGTCCGTTCTACGCGATTTGATCACTTGTACGTGTAAATTAAGGAGAGCTTATTAATTAATTCATTATTCATATTGTATTCATTGATGCAAGTTTATCTACAAACTGAATAAGATATTTTTTTTTTGTATTATTTGTGACACGGTTGTGGTACATTATCTTCTATTATTACAGCACCTGCTAAATCAGTACACAATCATTCTCCAGTATCTTATTTTATTATCTATTCTTTACCGTCTTTCATAAGTACTACCATTTTGTTAGTTTTAATAGTGTAAATAAATAAAAAGCTTCGAATCGGCAGTAAAATCTGCCCACAGCTCTGAAGAACTAGACATTATACAATTTATGGAACCTCGTTGGCGCAATGGTCACCGTGCAGGACTGCCGAACAGATTTGGGTTCGATCCCCGGTACAGTCAACATTTGAGTCACGAGCATATCTGTTGGCTACGGTCCGAGTCTAGATATTATTCATATTAATCAGTTGTATCCATCCATAATACAACCTGTAAATAGCTTACTTTGAGGTAGCTGACCGTGGGTAACAATCTGTCCTGATATCTTATATTACGTCAAAAATAACTTGTGTAGCAATAAAAAACAAAGTTACGTTACGCGTCGTAGGCTATTTATTCCAACAAAAAATTACAAATTGAATTTCATATATTTACCGACCCTTTAAACGCAAACATTGTGGCCTGCAACAAAATTAATTATCCGAATATTTAATTAAAATAAAAAATTTAAGATAGCGTGTGAAAATTCATGTTATTACGGTTGATTTTTTAATGAATTGGGTGGGACTTTGGGGCTGACGTGAAATATGATGACTTTACAGAACATATTTTATAGGTGTATTGCGTTTAATGCATATAGGTTTTAGTTGCGTGACCAAGACTGAGTATTTTGATAATGGTTTTATGGGAATAATGGATAAAGGAGGGTTGTGTGTAATGAAATATTTGTATATAATATATAAGGGCTTAATATAATATAAACGATAGTTGTGTTAAAGAGTTCGCCTATAGAAGCTTTATTGAAATGTGTTGTATTCGTAAGCGAGATTTTATATTCAATACATTATCTATTTATTACATTACTCTGTGTTATTTATTATTGCTCATAATAGGGTTGTAATAGAGTATAACTGAATTAATTATAAGTGAGCTTGTCGTGTAAAATATATCATTTTATTATTAAATCTATCTTGTGTCAGGGACCTCTGAGAAAAAGAAAGGAATACTAATAGCAGGAGACATTTAACGCACGTTTTAGTTATTTATAGTTGGTGTTATAGATTTGATAGGCATATACTTTTTATACATATAACACCCGTACCGCAACAAATAATTGTGATCATCACACATATCACCGTACCGGAGACTGAACCCGGTACTCTGTTCTTCGGTCCAGCATAGCTACCATTGAGCCATCTGGGTCGTCGAATAAAGCTCTTAGCACGCTTTGTTTTTTTGTGATTTAGGATTGACATTTTGAATCTAGAATAACGAATTCAAAGCGATTGTGTTAAAACTTTTAACGGACCAAAACGACGCATTATAAAACTTATTATTACAGTCCCTTTCTGATATCATATCACTTTGTAACATGAAATGTGAGTTGCAACATTAAAATGGAAATGTAGTACAAATATGAACTGCATAACGAAGTGAAAAATAAAATATTGTTACGAATTAAAGGATTGGAACTGTTCAAATTGCGAGTTTCGTGAATTTAATTTCGTGTCATTTAATATGTGTGAAAAATAAAAATTAATTTTTAAACATGTATTACCTAGCATGAAAGTACAATTGAATTTCATATATGGAATCATCTACCTAATATGGCTTATTTGTCAGTTGAAAAGGAATAACTATACAATAAAAGCATTCGAACGAATAAGCGATTCTTTATTCTTCAACAAGTTTCTGTATCAATATACAGCGTTATTTTTGGACATTTTTCGGGTATACGGTATCGATTAACTTATGGTAAAATGGCCACCAATTTACATACAATCTAATGTTATTCATAGGGGAGAGACAACGTTTTTTTTTAATAATTTTGTTTACAAAGAACGTTCTATATACAGAAGAGACAGTAAAACTCATTATTTTTATCATATGTGGCGTGTTTTTTCATTTCATTTTTTATATTAAAAACGCACCTTATAGGAAGTAATTTGTTATAACTGTCGCCGGGTTTGTCGACAAATTGTCATATGCACCAAGTACTTTTTTTAACATTCTATAGTCATTATAAAATATCTGAAATGTCGTATAAAATGACATTTTAACAATAACTTTTGAATAAAAATGATGAGACAAATTGCAATGATTAATTTTAAGATTATGGCTAGATTAGCATTTCAATTGTAATATTTATGCAAGGTACATATAATAATACAAGGTACGTGCATTTTTTCAACATAACTGATTCATCAACAGCTACGGAACCTCCTGTGGCTTACACAGGAGTTACAAACTTACAAATTTGCGGTTAATAATTTCCATTAATTGATGAAATTCTATAGTATACTCTACTATATAATTATATAGTACGGTCCAAAAACAGGAAGAGAAAAAGAGGTAGACAGTTTCGAAGATGGGAAGACATGACAGACAAAACATGGACAAGGGAAGCCCACAAAGATTAGTTGGAAAAGAATGGAGGAGGCCTTTGCCAACTGGGGCAAAGACAAATTGTGGTGCGAAACTGAGAGTCTTAGATTAAGATTAGATAAGACGAAATTGTAAAATTATTCTGAAAAAGGCTATATATATAAATAGTATCTCATATGTTGAACGTAAAATATAAAGGTCGTCTAAACTCTGTATTCATTAATATTGTCATACACGAATTCCAAGCATATAATAAACATACTATTATACTATATTATCTTCTACATATCAACCTAAATATAAGTCAGTTGAATTATAAATTTATTATGTCAGATATATATTTACATAGCTATGACAGTATTATAATAGATGTAATGAATCTAACACTAAGATCCTTAAAAAGTATAATACCTCAATTAAAAAATAATTTTAAAAGTTTATTCTATTGCAATATCCTTAGCATTCTTAAAATTTTTGCGACAAAGAAAAGGCATCACGTCCAAACACTAAACGATTAAAATAAATAAGTTACGGTTTTTAAAGATCTTTATAAACTTTAAGATTGTGGTTAAAATATGGTATCGTCAATAAAAACTTTTCTCGATACATCCCTTAAGCTGCCGGAGGGGTGAATTTTTTATAAAAAGAGATATCAAACTTTTTACTCAACTTGTCTCGTAAATTTTGTGCGGCCCTTAATATTTATACCTCGCCTTATTAAATTGGAAATTCGCTTATTTTATCTACGGTTCAAGTGGGCATCCCTGAATAAATTACATATTTACGGGCTCTATAAACTATAACGCCAAATTTAAAAACTATTACTAGATTGTGAATACGGTTCGGTACGGTGACGAATCGAATTCGTAAAAAAATAAAATGTATCATTTAATTTACTTTACATATCAACATTAGCTGTTTATTTAAAAATAATTATTTTTTGTCTAGTTCCTAAAACGGTTGGAAAGCAAAAATACGTACCAATTTAAAATCGAACCACGTCACTGAATATTTAGAAAATATCACGAAACAGTTTTTACATATTCATCCTCCTTGGATATTTCGCGCCAATAAACCATAGAGTACACATGGGTGCAGAGAGAAAATTTACTTGAAATCGTAGCCTTTCGCGCGCATTTTCAAGAGCAACTAGAGTAGAAGACACGTTCGCCCACTACGACGTTATCGCTACGACTGAAGTCTGTCTGAACTTTAAAAAGTCCTTAGACCGCGATGGCTCGAGTCACGTAAATATTTGATTGTATAATTTAATCTTTAATATGTGTACCTTAGTGTGTCAATTTCTAAATAAATCAATATTTAATCAAGACTTGTCTATAAATATATTGTTAAATATAGCATTTACATTGGCGGTATTAGAATTGCGATTGAAAGGTTAATGTTTTTCGAGTACTTTTACTTAAGATCTTGACATTTCACCTTACGAAAATTAAAATTTTCAAAACCTTCAAGCAATACATCTACCATTATATTTACCAAACTACGTTTGTACATTATATCATTATTATTATCTATATTACCTGACTGTAGATATATGTCACGAGAAGTTATATTATATGATCCCTCGATGTATATTTTAAATATGACCAAATATTGTTTCTAAGAGTTTCCACGTTGACTTTTGACCTGACATTTAAAGAAAATCTATACATAATGACTGATAATTACCACGTTAGTTACATGCGACACGAGACTATGTAGCACATATGTTAAATATAATCATTGATAAAAATTAATTAATGAATAGACTAGTTTCTATGTCAATTAAATCAAATAACATTAACAATCGTTATCACAGTTTCAATTTTACCACAAACTTTTCATTTCTTTTTATGTTTCTAAGACACGTGCAAATGATTTATGGATTTTCTTTAGTCTTTAGTGTATGAAATACTGTAAATCAGGCTCAATATGTTTTATTATACATATTTTTCTAAGGTCTTATATCGTAAATACAAAAGAATACATGTAATTCTCATTATTTTTCCATTGAATATGAATAAGCTCAACAATAAAAATCTATGAGAAATTTAAATTAATAAAAATTAATCTAAGCATAATTCGGTATTAAAACATTTTGATATTTTATTAATATAATATTATTTCGGGTAGCTTTTCATTCTTGTCCCCTTCAAAATTTCCCGATACCACCAATTATATGAGTCAACGTCTATACGTGACCCAATAAATATATTTTGTCAGAACATTACCGAATATTGCCTATACGTGCTCCGTTAGACATTTTTAGAGGCTTTTACCGTTTTATGCCTGTTAAAATAAACACCCTGGTATTTCTTCGTCACTTAGTAACACAGTATACAGTAGTTTTATTATTTCAAATTTCAAGCATTGTAATGCAGTCGAGGCATTTGTTCTTAGCAAAATCAAAATCTATTATGATCACAATAGAGTTAAAATTAGGCGGATGAATCAATTTTTTTAGTAAGTGAAGTAATCAAAAATGAAGCCGTCCTATTTTAAAACATTTGATTGACTTCCTTAATAATTCTTACTTTAAAAAGATTCAGAAGAGCAGGCTTAGTTTATTAGGTCACTTAGATTAGTGCTTACCGCCACCCATGGACACCTGGAACGCCAGGAGGCTTCCAGGCGCGTTGCCGGCCTCAATTACATGTTATGTTAAATGTTTACTTTCCGTAAACCGTACTGTTATTATCACACAGTTAATGTATCGCAGGTTTTTTTACTTTAGTAGAAAATATCTGTATTTATGTCTTTTATGTATATAAGTTACATTATCAATCGTATTTACGATATATTAAAATAAAATAATCCTTATAAATATAAGTGTAATAAAACAAAACGACTGATTAACAATATATCAAACAGTAAAAAAAGAAAAGCTCGCAAAAATCCATACTTAATTTGTACGTATGTTAGCAATAGAAATGAAAAGTCTGTGGAAACATTGAAACTGTGATAACGATTGTACAATTAAATCAAATAACGATAATGTTATTTGATTTAATTGACATAGAAACTAGTCAATTAATTAAATAATTTTTATCAATAATTATATTTAACATATGTGCTTAATAGTCTCGTGTCGCATGTAACGAATGTGGTAATTACCAGTCATTATGTATAGATTTTCTTTAAATGTCAGTTCAAAAGTGGGCGTCAAAATGGAAACTCTTACCAACACAAAATTTGATCATATGCTCTTTTAAAATATACACCGAGGGATCATATAATATAACTTCTCATGACATTCATATACAGTCAGGTAATATAGTGTAATAATGATATGTAAAGCGCAAATAAATAGCCCAATTTTTTTTATTTTTAATCACTTATAAGTAAAACAACAATGAGTTTTCATTGTTGTTTTAAAATATGATTTTTAAAATCACGCTGAAAGTATAATTATCAATTAGTAAGTTGCCGTTTACAGAATGTAAACATATGATTTAGTTGCAGAGTAAATACATTTATTGCAAAGGTAAGCGGCGCCCTGGTCGCCTGGCGCCTAGGTCTTTTTAGAGCGACTGAATACAACAGGTAAAAATTTTTCATTTGTGTAATATGTAAATAAATTTCTTTTTAATATTTCCTACGCGGTATACAAATCTGTTGCTAATATCGTATGTAATAAATATATCTATTTAGTGACAATAACTCAAGCGATGATTGCATTATAGTAACAATAACGTATTCGTATAGACAAGAAATTCTAACCGAGCTCGGAACCGGTCAACTGACCCAAAAGAAAGAAAGGGTCAATATTCAAACGCAGATTTGTGAGGGTCCTCAATCGATTGGGTGCGAAATATCCCGAATCCGATTTGACACTTCGATATTGTCCCATTACATCATTCAATGGGCTCGATAAAGGTGAGACGGGTTTTTTAATCCTTATAATATACTTGAGTTTATTTTTTAATTATGAGGCCATCACAAAGGCGTGTTTTGTATTGATTATGTTAGATCAGGCGTGACTCAACCGACCAACCATAAAACACCTTCGTGGTCTTTCAGAACATTTTAAAGAGACACGATTTCGCACTGGAAGATCTGTTTTTTTTTTTTTAATAATTAATGCTAGTATAGTAAATCCAACTCATGTTGGGTGTAGTTTCAGAGTAAGCGCTTAGTATGATGTTTGAAGGAGGTCGTCTCTACATTGTATAACACTGTTTCAATATATAAGTACGTTACTATAGAATATCAGTGGGTGTTAAGATTTCATTCTTATTACGAAGATTACCTGAAATTTTTAAATTTGGAGGGTCTGCTAGCCGGAGTCTGGGGATTGAGATATAGCGTGTATACCACGTTGGGCATAGCCGTTATATCGAAGAATAGGGCTGCCTAGCTATGTAGGTGACTCGCTATTCATACAACGTTATAAAATATACATATATTTAGAATTTTCATAGAAATATTAGAATTAAACGAATAGATCTAAGGTTAAAAAAAGATGGAGATAGTGTAAAAAAGAGAAAAATATAGGTAACTAATGTCTAATAAACATTTTCTATCTTTCAAAATAAAATATAGATAAGGTAACTACTAAAAGAGGATATATCAGTCGGCGCCACATTCACTATTCACACTATCAATTATTAATGGCATCTTAATGACTTAAGTTCCATTTCCCGATGTACAAAAGTAAATGTTTATCTTTTGTTATCTTCGTCCTTCTTAGTTTTGTAGTATAATTTATATTGTCTGACGAAGAATAAGTTTCTAGTAGCTGAAAAAATTAAAATTCTTTTAAAAATAATATTTAGACACATTTCACACACGCTCAGTTACCCCCAAGGTAAGCTATTAGGTTGTTTTATGGGTGTTAACAAAATATATAACATACAAATACAAAAGCCTTTATTTCTCACCATTAATTATATAAACAATATGCATGCATTAAATATTTTAACAATTATAAAACTATCATGATAATAATATATAAAAAAAATTAGTTATGTTATTGGGCATAGGCCTCCTCCAACCCCAAGTTTTCTTTTCTTGGGATTGCTGGATGCGCACACCAGACCAGCTCCACCGTGGCCGTCCTCGTGATCTCGTCCTGTCACGCGGATGCCAGTATAGAACTCGTTCATTCCACCGATTATCTCCTGCTCTCGAGCCATATCCTGTCCATTTAAGCTAACCCGCTAATTCTACAGCATAGTCCACCTTTGTTATTTTTCTAATCGCCTTATATCGTCTTCATAAATAACATAACATATACTTTAAATAGATCCACAGCGCATCACATAAATGCAGTCCATACCGGGGATCAAACATGTTCGGTTGTCCGGCATGGTGAGCTTCGCGCTAACTCGTCAAAATGAAGTTCAAACATATAAAAAGCTCGACTCCATACCGTGGAGCACATCGACAGGTGCAATTGATAGCATCTTATAATTTATAAATTCATCTTCATAAGGGTTGCCTAATAGCTCTGCTATATTCAACAAAACTTTAATATTAGTAATATTAAAACACCGTACAAGTGCACAAAATATCCATCAACGTAGCATTGGTTGTAAGGCTTCACAAATACACCATCCTTGAAAGTTTCAGCTGTCGAACTATCTATATAGGGTCTCGTATAGACCTTTTGATACAAAACCTTTAAAAATCATAAATATGCAGATATTAAAAAATCATAATCAAATCGTGTTTTAGTTATAATATGACTATTAAATTAACATTCAATATCATTTTAATTAATTCTATTATCAATGTATCCGCAACCGCACCTATTTGTGTTGCAAAGTGAAGCCGAAATATTAATTGTTTGATGAAATTATTAATCGAGTTATGAGCGTTATTTTGGACTAAATATTATATAAAGTAGCTTACAAATACGTAGCACTGAGTTTTATACGAATTGTATGATAACCATGTCGAGTGTGCTTTTAAACCTTATAGAAAAAGTCACGTTGTTAAAAATTAAATTTTGAAATTTAAATACAATAAATAAAAGTTAAAATATACTTGTTATATGAATTATTGTATGTGTATCAGCCATATATAATAATAACTTTGGTGTGTTTTTTTCATTTTCAATTCATGATGACAGATTCACAGATGATGGGAACTCAGTACCGAAATAATAAGCGAAAGTTTTTAATAACTAGAAAATATATTCAATAACAATTTTGTACGCGGCTAAATTTTATCTATGCAATAATCCCGACTGCATGAGAGAAATAAATCGAAATTGTGCTTTTTCTGTCTCTTTCTGTACATAAAATTTCACTAATAAAATATTAATTTGAAAGGTAAAAGTAGGTATCCATGGGCGGCGCGGCGCTTACGATCAAGTGCCCGTTTGCCCCCACTTTATAAAAAAGTCTTTACAGGGAGTTTAGCAAAACATTTACATCCTATGAACAGTTAAAAAATCTATCTCATTTTGCACACTAGACGGATCCGAAAATTGATCTGGAAAATAATTCTTAGTGAAGTTATTTCAATATTAAAACGCGTGTCAATCTCACGTCTTGTTAGTTTGAAATAAAAAGCCTAAATTATGAAAGTTCTATTCACAGAGCTATATGAAGGGACTAAATTTACATCATATCGATGTAAATTTTGGTTCAATTTAGTTAATTTGTATTCAGTTCTTACTATTTCGTTACGTGTCTACAATTTGCATATATTGGGAAAATACAAAGATAATTTACCATAATACCATTCGATATATTGAGTTGAAATTTTCAAAATTAGTGCGGTTCCTAGAAACATAATTTTTGGTATACCTAATTGAACCGCAACTGAATATCGTAACAGGCCCAATATACGCTGCTTTAGGACCATTAGGTAAAAATTAATACAATATTTATACAATACAATGCATTTGCATTAATATAATATATTGTAGGTCATTAGATAGATGTTGCCCGTGGAAATTGAGAAACGGTACTTGTCAGAGAACTTATCCGGTGTACTTAATTGGTGAAAATATCTCTAAATTAAAAACAAAAGCTCAACTTCAATGGTATTATCTTAATGATATCAATGCATATAACCAATTTAAGTGTCTTCAAATATCAGTGAAACGAAACATACATGCACCTCGGAGAAACCATATGGAGATCTTATCTAAAAACCTAAGAACTTAAGGCGAAAGACGAATGGTCTTGAAATGTAAAGTATAACTATATCATAGACGAAAGGATATCGCATAAGCCTTTGCTAAGTATTTCCTATTTTATTTTTATATTATTATAATTATAATTTTATATTATTATAATCGGTATTTTTATTAGATGAGCCCGCTTTAGATATATCCTCAGTAGCACATAGGACTAATACTAATTCTAGGTATTTCGATATTAAATCACTGAATAAGGAAGTTGTTCTAAGTGTCACGAAATTGAAATCTAATCTTGGCCCCGATTATATTCCGTCTTACGTCGTCAAAGGCCTTATCAATTTTCTTATTGAGCCAGTCAATAAGAAAATTGATATGTTAAATCTTATTATTGCAAACAACAGTGGAAAATCTCACGACCGACAATAAGGGTCTAGGGTCAAGATGTATAGAGTCCATAGCTATTCTGTATTCTCTATTGTAACATAGCCACTAACACTGTGGCAAGTGTCAGTGGCTATGTTTTTCCGGATCACCCAACAATTTGTAGTTGACAAAGTCAGATGTAGGGATAGGTTTCGTGGCTAGCCTTGCATTTCGTGAACATATTACTGTATTGGCTAGCACTGCTTATAAGTTTTTAGGATTTACAATGCGCATTATTATGATACAAGGCAACAATGACTCTTTACACAGCTCTAGTTAGAAGTGTGTAAGAGTCCAATACGGTCGTGCTTTATGAGCAAAAATACACTTTAATGATAGAGAAAGAGCAAAAGTTTTTAAGAAGGCTGTAGAAATAGGAACATTATTATTAACCTCGTAATAAGTATTTGAATTGGTATTATTATATCCTGAATTGGTATAATAATACCAATTCAAATACTTGTAGGGCACATTGGGGTATGCATCGCTAGAATTGCGGAGGGAGCTTTTTGTGAGTTTGTTTAAATTCGCAATTAGCGTTATTTGGGGCCAAATAGCTTTCGCGGAGTAGCTCCGAACTCGCGGTGCGATAGTATGATGTCGATAATTAATAAATTAATTAAATCCGCACCGGTCGAGGATCAGATCAGGTCAGTAGGATATATTTTTGTCACAAAGACTTGGTAAGATTGAGGGCAGCCTGCAAGGAGTTTTTGTTTGCAAGTTTAGGATAAGGGTATCTCACTCACAAATTGCACAGCTTCAGAGGTAGAGTTTTATTAACCTAGTATGCAGATACTTTTTAAAACAATTAGGCCTTAGCTCCGTGCTGAAAAGTAATCAAATTACAAGGCATTGCTTTTGGGTTGCTTATTATAGAAGAGGCCAAAGGCAAATTTCAATATAAAAGTAGACTTTTCAACTTAATAGATTCTACAGCCTAAGCGCACACTACACCTTTAATAGTCTACCATATTAGGAAAATACAAAGTAAAACAGAACCATGCCTAAAGTACAGGCTAGAATATTCTGCGTAACCAGTTAATTCATGTTAGTAAGTATTCAAGACGGAAATTTAATATCAAACGTAGCAGAATCAAGAATTAATAGTAATCTTAGTTATTTTATAGTAGCAATTAAAACTTAAAAATACTGTAACAATAACGTGTAAGGAAGTAAATTAAAAATGAAAAATAGGGTTATTATACTATAATGCGATAAAAATATGGAAGTAGCCACGCTCGTGTTGCGTGAAACATAAATATGAGGGCCGCGGGCTTTTGATTTCTTTCTAACATTTGTCAGGGCTATACCTCAGTATTTGACCCGCTACATACTGCCAAGGCTACGAGAACGCTTCCCTAATTATTTGTTGTTATTTTGGGGTATTGACTTTGTCGGACATATGTGATGCCACAAATACTAACCGTGAGTCGATTCCGAGTGAACAAGTCCAGCAATGTACGATTTTTGGTTAGCTTCCCGCATTTGTATCGAGACTTGCAAGGTATTGTTTGAAATCAAGCGAATTATATCGAAGATGTACGTAAAATAAGTTTTGAGCGTCTAAAAAAAGCACAACATTCTATATACCAGAAATTGGTAGCGTAGATAGCTTTAATGTTCGATTAGACTGTCATTAAAATTTCAAATTGTTATTAGCCAATTATCATCAGGAAAAGTCTTAAAACGCGAATGATTACATTACTTAAGGTTGAACGTAAGTAATGTAATAATTCTCGCTTATGACTGCTAAAGAAAACTCATTCAGGAGGAATATTACTTTTTATCATTTCGTTTCACTTTTTTAACCATATATTCTTGATTTCTTCTATTGTGAAGACGTTAGTGTACGTTATAATAGTTCCTATAATAGGCGTATTGTATTTTTGAAAATATGTTTTTATTGTTAAGTGGCTTTAGCATGTGAACCTGTCACCTTCAAATCACATCTGTACAACAAGGACTTTTTTCAGGGAATTTGATAATAAAAGCTATGTGTCTTTGGTCTGAGGCGATTATGGCTTCTCGGCTTAAATGAAATATCGTTCACAATAGTGAACCTAAAGAAAAAAATATTTTATTTTGGCTAAATTCGGTCCATTAACTTTCAATGAATGTAGAACAAAGACACAAATAATAACGTTTAATTTGTATAAGATTTTGTTTTTATTACAATGAACTTAATAAGTAATAAGAAAAAAATAGAAATTACGAATAAACTCATTTAGAACCTCTTGTTCCGTAAACGTATGTTACGTATACTGTTTTTAATTTATCATATCGCTTTTATGTTTGTTTGCATGATCTCAAGTTCATAATTCTACTTCAATTTAAGATACCGCTTTAAATTTTACATACGAAACTAATACCAAACTACAGCTGGCAAATTTTATACGTAATAAATACGTATTACAATTTTTAAGACAGGTTTTCTAATAATCTCTCTGTTTATATTATAATTCTCGAACCCTACATGTGTAACAAATATTTCAGCAAACGTAAAAACTTTATCTTTTTTAGTAACGTTCCATCGTTTTAAAACTGAAAATAATGTCTCTTAGTAGACCCGTTGACTATACAAATTCAATTGTAAACTATATATTTAAATAAATTAAATACAATAAAATAAATAAATTCTAAGTTTGACTAAATTTATTAGAGATTAATTTATTTAAACATATTTAAAATGAGATATAGTCAGAGTTTTCGTTTCCGAAAAATATAGTGATAGCTTTTTAAGTCACGGTCGAGTGTGCCAGCGTAATTGGAAGGTCAGCCTAAAATATTGGCTCTCTTTGTCCATGAGGTACCGTGATGACGTCATAAATATTTTTCCTTTTTACTGCCCTTATAATTTTTTCACGGTTACTTGGGTTTTATGGGAGTAACTTAAGATGGTTATGGCCATTTTATATTGATATAATGTTTTATTACTAAGATTCATAAAGAAAATTATCTCTGATTGAGCCAATGAACGACGAAATTAGTTTGCTGTTAATCATAACAGCAGCAAAGTTTTCTTTGTTATTAACCAAAGCAGGTAAAGAAATAGTTAAATTCATTTTTATTTTGTCGTACATAAAAACTTAGGAATTTTTATAATGCACAAAATATTTCGTTTCGTTCACGTCCAAGCATAAATATATTTCAGGTACTCATTTATATTACTATCTAAACGAAAATCTCTAACTACACTTTTCCGTGTAATTGTACAAACATTCAGTGAGTCAGCCCTGAACGATTGTCGTGACGACTGTACATTAAACCAGAGATCGGCTTTTTCAAGCGTTTTGCACGCCACCTACATTTAATATAAAACACTATATGTTCTAGAAGAATATAGAATGGGAAGAAAGCTTTTCAATCAAAATGATGAAATAAAAAATTATAGATCAATACTTCGGGAAAAAACTCTCAAACACTTGACGCACGTTTTGCCCCGACACCGGAGCATCCTCAGAATGCACAAGCAACATCCTGAGGATACTCCGGTGTCGGAGCGAAATCTGAAATTTTATACTTTAGGCTTCCGCAACGTAGACCCTGATTCTATTAATAAATATGAATATAGATTATTAAAGGGGTATCTGTTAGAATAGAGCAAGTCTTACTGCCGACAGACTCGAATAGTGAATCATTCGACACTAACGATAAAAGGAAATAGCTTCTCGATAATGGTGCGGGGATTTCTAGTTTCTATACAGTCTTGATTCACGCATAGAATACGCTCAGGAAATACACGGAAAAATGCCCCATGTAGCAGTTATAATTGACTATTAATTCAACGTTTTAATTCTAGAGGGCGCCTTTATGGCGTGTCGATCGGATATGAGAGCTCTTTAGTATTAAGTGAACTGGAAAAGCGGAATTGTATCGGATATGACAAGCAGACTTGGTTCATAATTACTTTCCCGGTAACAAAAAATGATTATATAACAACTTTACATCACAACTAGTTATGTAATCATTTTAAATCATTTAAAGACTAATAGAACTGATAATTAATTAGGATTACTTGCTTTGAAAGGATCACACTTCTGGTAATTTTTCAAAATGTAATCTTAATAGTTAAACAATTATTGGGTGAATGTAGGATGAAATATTATAGTATTGCAAACGATGTGTGTGACAACTATGCTTTAAAATTTTGCCTGTGAGATATCGCACAAAATAGTTGAATAATTCACAATCTTTGATAATGTCACTGTAGTCTGTCGATACTGGCTCAAACTTTATAAGTACCAGTTCGGTGATTCCTCATATTCAGTTATTCATTTTTTTGTATCGTTGTAAAAAATATTTAAATTGTGTGTTTTATCTCTTTTATTTCTATAAATTTGAAAATTTTTTTTAAGGTTGCCTGTGAATTCAGTTTTTTATATTGATGATAATCAAATCTAAGCATCGACAAACAAACAAAATACATTTTATATTTACCCTGTATATTTGATCGGCCGTCCGTGCGTCACCCAATATTGGGTCTAGAAAAATGGCTATTGGAGATAAGGGTTGCATGACAAGACTTCTCTTTTTACTAATTTTTATTACTATACTAGAAATAACGTTATTCATAACTAATAAATTTATACCTTTTATAATTTAAACCGTTATCTTAATTCGAATAAAATTACCCGTCCTCAACATGGTAATGCTGTAATTTGCGAGCGTCCAATTCGGAAGATTCCCTCCTAATCTTATTACGGTGAAAATCCGGCCGCTTTTGTTCGTAAACCATTAGCTGACCTGAGGCAGTCTTTTGCTCAATTACTTTTATTAACTTGTAATTTTAAATATAATTTGATTCGCCAAGATGGTGACGCACTTGGAGCAAATCCAACGCGCCCAGAAGGTCCCTATCCGTATTCCGCGATGTATATTTTAGGTTATATAAAGCTTACTATGTACAACTTTCAATATTACTATATTACTCCGCTGACATAGCGTTGGGACTTAGTCTCCGACCTTAGAGAATGCCTACGCCGGTCTATAAGTTATAGAAATTTATTAAGTATTGAAATGCAATTAATTTAATATGTACTTCAATATCGACCCTTGATATCATAATTGCGATATACGGGATCGAGTGTCTAACACAATCGAAATTCTCAAACAAAACCCTAATAGACCAATCTACAAGCAATACTCCGCGAAAAACCCACAACCACTCGACGTACGTTTCGCTCCGACACCGGAGCATCATCAGTATATTGCCTCTACGAACAGCGTTCGAATGCTCATAGTTTAAGTCGCCTAGAACTAAATAGAAAACACTTTAAAACAATTAATGATTGATATTTGAAGAATCAAATAATCAGAACATGTTTCCGATAGGAATATTGAGATGCGTATCATATCATATGAAATTTGTATTCACAAACCCGTAGCGACTTATGCTATGTGAATTCTTATTACAAAGGGACATACGGAAACATCTCATGCTATTTATAATACGTTCATTAAACGTCAGCCTCTGAGGGATCGCTAAGCCTTGATTTGTTACCTTAACCTTAGCAACAACACAAACCGAATTCGCTCAAATATTTGTAAAGGGCGTCACAAGGGAATACCGGGACGATGTGTCAAATAAATCCTGTTTGTTATTATTTCAATTGACATAGAAGTTATTGCTGGAACGTATAATTAGAAAAGCTAAGGAGTGGTTTTCGTGAAAATTGTTTGTAATGTATATTTTATTACGCAAAGACCAGTTATAAATAACAAAACATAAATTGCACGGACTTATTTAAGCGGCAATCTCTTCCAAACCTTAAAGAAAATAGTAAAAGCAAAGGTTTCTCAGAATAAGTCTAAGGGCTAAATCGTTTGATTTTTAATTTGTCGTTATTAAATTTTAGAAATACGTGTCATTGTATTTTTTGTTTAATTTCAATATGAATATATATTGGAGTATAATCTAACAACTGAATTTATAATCTTTTATCGAGCAGAACTTGTATATTTAATATACATGACCCTAAGTAGGATAAAAACATGAGGAGACTATACTATATAAAAGAGCTACACTATTCGAAGTAAACTGGCAAGCTACCTTACAACAATGATGCGTATAAATAATTAAGTAATTTAATAACTTTAATTGAATTTAATTTAAATATTTAGTACTTAAATAAATAAAAACATGGCGCAAACTGCACAAAAAAGTCAAATTTATTAGTAGATGTAAAGTATGAGGAATGTTTTTTTTTTAACTTTTCACACACACACTTCACATTTTCCACTTTGATATTTAGTTATTTTTGTTTACTCGTAATGTTTATTCAAATAAACAATCAAAATAATTTATTAATTTCACAGGAGCTACCCCTAAGTGACTTATACGAGTATCACACGCAAACAATACATTTTATGATTTTTGACACACTAATAATTAAAAACTATTTTCATAATACAACTTAAACTGTTTATTTTAGGTGACATATAAGATTTGTTCTATGTTTTTCGCTAATTTTCATTGAGATTGACCATTCACGCCGGGGATTTTAAGTGACATTCACATTCTGCTCTATAGGTCATAGCAATGTAGCTGACACAATCTTAATATATATAAATCTCCTGTCACAATGTTTTCGGATGGACTCCTAAACTATTTAACCGATTTTAAATAAAATTCGCACACCGTGAGCAGTCTGGTCCAACTTAGAGAAGGTAGCTTAGATCTTTAATTATAGTCGCAATTTTATTTTATTGCAAATTATTTGTCCACAATTAATTGACAGTCACAATTATCTGTTAACTCCAAAAGATTCTAACAGATGCCGATACTTTTCGACTGGATTAAGTAAGTAATCAATAGAGCATTGTATGGTAAAGATTAATTTATTAACCTAAATAAAGCGTACTTTTATTATTAAAAAAGGTTTTCCATTATCAACCTCAATCCCCTTGAACACACTCTAAGCTCATAATTATTTGTCATTCAATTAAAAAATAATTGCTTGAAATACACATTTATAGCAAAACAACGTTGCGGATCAGCCAGTAGAATTATACATACATAAGGCACAGGATACGTACTCACATAGAGGCAATAAAATTCAAGATTGTTATCAAATAAACATGAAGCGGGTCAAATCTCATCATTAAACGTTCTGTGGGTTTTTTGAAAAGGCAAAAGTCCTCAAGAATGTTTTACGCTTATAAATTATACTAATGACACGTACTAAAAGAAATTTCGCCCACACCTCCAAACATTTTCATTTAATATGCCTAATGTATCATTGGCACGCATGTACTGTATACTTATCTAAATTTAATATTTTTCACACACATTAATTAAGATGTAAATGCTGTTTATTTGATATTGTAAAATTAAGTCAGATTAACATTTAACAGGTGGATTTTATTATATAAATATATTATGTTGTAGGGCCCACGGTCGGATAGCACCAAAGTAAGCAAGTTTAAGCAAACTGAGAAACTTTACAATAAATACATACTAGCAAATACAACACTCTAAAATGTAACATATTACAAAACTGGAATGTTTTTTGGTAGAAAATGTTATCAGCAAATAATTTACTAAGCATACAATATTGAAAGTAAATAATATAAATCTATTCTCAGAAACACACTTAAGACAAAAATAAGAATTTTTTCCATTTAGACAACCATTATTTATTATTATTTACAAGTGTGGCGAGCTTTGTCTTATGAGCTTATAAGTAGCAAAACACTGGCGCAAAAGATTTCCGATTAAAAAGTTAAATATCTACTTGAGATGCATTTACTACATAAAAACTTGTATGTTATATATGTTTTGTAGCATGTACAGCATAGATACAAAAACGTATTTCTGCCCCAATAATGGCATAGATAAATCATTTAATAGCTACTTGAGTGTTTAGAAATTATGGAAATGATTTTAGATTTATAACCTTTCACATGAAGTTGTGGTCAACTAATAAATTCACTTTTATTTTCGTTCAAAAGTTTCATTTGATATACATTATTATACTCATTTTACGCCGGCCGCAGTACAATGTTAATTATATTATGTAGATGTCTAAAAAACATATTTATTAAAATATACCACAAATATAGGAATAATAATCATTTTCAATACATTGTTATGAAGCAATTATTCACATTCATTATGCCAGACTTAAGAGTCTCAAAATAAGAAAAACCCAATGTGCAAGCAGTAGCAGGTTGCGAAAGGTACAATAAAAAGGTATTTCACAGCCGGACCCAAACGGCTCGAGGAATGAATGACGTTTTAATTATCCGGTCGGACTTCTTGATCTCGGAAAAGACGAAGTACTTTACTGGATTCGGGGTATTTAATCTTTTGGGATTTAATATATAAAACAGTATATTATCTATATAAAAAGAGATGTGCAATCGTTCATCATCTTTTGTGTGCGAATTTGTCATTCAGTTCTTGCATCAATCATTGTTCCATTTAAGACTTCCATATTTGTTTGTCGTTAAAACATTAGTTGACCGTACCAGAGCCCTAGGACACTCAGTTCGGCGACCTGTCATGGCGACCAGGCGGACTTCGTCATAAAAAAGAAAATAAAAGTGCGTCGTCTCCAGCTAGATTTATCTAGAACAATTCGCGGTTTACGTGATGTCGATCGATACATATGTAACACAAAAAACATCGGTATATTTGAAACTCTTCAAACGTCACGATCGGTATATTTCAAGTACCAAACTAGTACAAAGTACTACCCGGAAGTATATATCTTGAATACATAATACTAAGTACCTAACATTTAAGTATAATTGATATATCATCTACAAAGTTAGACACGCATTCTTTTGTTTTATTTTTTATAACATATTCGTGTCCTCATAATCCACGTGGAATTGTAAGTTTCATTTTAACTAATTTGTATAGTAAGAATCTGATAAAAATCTCTTATTTTAATTAAATATAATGAACTTATTTTTGTATTTATGCTGAAACAATCCTTTGTACGTGACGTGAAATAATAGAATTGGAGATTTTCTTAAATTTAATAATCACGGTTTTCTTTTATTAAATTTCAGCTACAACAGCTTTGTTGTACGTTTTATAAAACAGAAAGTCAAATAATGAAATAATATTTTAATTCATTTATTTCTTATTCATATATTTACTGGGTTTAAAGACAAAATACCTTACATTATTAGAAAACTCTCTCTCTAAGTATTCTTATTTTAGAGAATATTTTATTTATTTTTCAGCTTTACTATGATCTCAGTTTATTTACAACAAAAAAATCAATGCAATATCACAAATAAATATTATAATAATAAATAAAGCTATAAATTATGTATTTTGTAACTATCATCAAGACAACATTTCGATTTAGCCCATGCAACGGGCAGTTAAGCATAAACAAATCATTTAGCCAACCACCATTACCCATTTAAACACATTTATGGGAAGTAATACTTATGATCTGGTATTTTAATTTAACGTACCGTCTTAAAAACGTGTTCAGTTTCTAAATAAGCTTACCGATGTGTCCAACGCCCGTCCAGACATTTATAACTAAATATGCTTCTAATTCTGACTGTAGTAATTATTAATGAACTTCTATATTATAACCATGTCATCAAATAAAATTGTATGTGAAAAAAATGACTTATATCAACTTAGTTCAGACAGCGCGAAGAGAATTATATCGCTTTTTCCTTATACGTTAAGAATACGACAAAAGAGTAGACAAATATGCAAAATACTAAAAATAGAATTAATGACGTGTTTATTGTAGAAATACGGTTCCTTATTGGCATTCATTTCTAAACGTTTGCCAGGTAATTGACAATACAGTATGCGCCGTAAATTGTTTGATTTGTCACAAATTGGTCGTGTTATTGTCACGTTCTTAGAAATTCTATGGGTATAAATCTTTATTAATATTCTTTATAAATTTATTTATTATACTCTGTAAAAGATTAAATCGTGATTAATTTTTACTATTATTTATGCCGATGATTTGGATGCCTTATAGCAACTGCCACTCTCGAATTGAAACTTTTATTTAAGGTTTAAACATAACTGATAAACATATACTTATATCTACTTTTTATATTTAAAAGCCCAGAGTACTGCCCACAAATATGCTCCTCTCTTCTCATGTGTCATGCACATAAATGTTGATGGTATAATATACGCCAACACACATATATATACACTACATACATACATATATACATATATATATTTTGAAGCGTGGTGACCATTATAAGCGGGGTGTGATCGTTTTATATAAATTTAAATATATTTCAACAAGCTAATGTACAAGATTTCTTCAATTTTCGTAGACACCAGACGTCTAAATGTTCAAACATTTGCTAATCCGGCTTCGTTGGATGTAATGAACAAACTCCTACATTTTTAAGTCATAAGCCGAAGATTAAAGTTCAGTCACAGGTTATAATTAACTAGAATTTTATATTTGACGCTAATCGGCTTCTGTTTGCACTTAATAATAGTGTAAAAAGCTATTCGATTGTTATTTTGTCTGCGCTTTCGAAACTTCAACATTTATTTTGTACGGTTCAAAGGTGAGGGGAAACATTTATATTATGTAAATATATATATTATTATTATATTATTTATTTTATTATATATTTATTATTATTGCCATATATATACGGCAATTCAAATCAAGTAATGCATTAGATAGTACATTGGTAACAAATAAAATATTTTTTAAATAATTGTTCCTTTATTGATTACAGGTATACTATTAGGATCTAAGTAACATGTCGTTGATGGCTTAGTAACTATTTATCACTGACCACAGATGCATTATAGTTAAAGTCCCAATCTACACCAATATTAAGCTGGAGAGTTATGTTTGATTGAACGTGGTAATCTTAGGAATTAAACTGCGTTTGAAAAAATATTTGCGCTTCATAGTCTGTTTATCTCGCTTTCAATAAGAGTGAATCTTAAATTTTGTTGCAATTTATTTGACCTATAATAGGTATCAAAGTATATCTATAAGAGTGATCTCCTCTATGTCAACATTCAAACATAACAAAGGTCTGCAAAGTTTAGGTTGAGAGACATTTAGTTTCTATTAATAGTCAGTAGTTACTTAAATTTTCAACGGATTTTCGAGGAAAATTCAAATTTAAATGCTGGTTTAAGTAGGAAATGGCCATATTCAGCTGAAGTTGGGAAAGTGAGAAAATTCTTTTCAGTATAATGAAGAGATCTGCACTCAGTTCGACAGTAAATGGAATCTCGGCCTAGTCCGCGGAAATCCGACAGCAATTGAAAATTCTTTGTGAATCGACAGAGGTTTCTGAGATGTACGAGAGCTGGATGGGATTTGTTAGCTTAAAATTTTATAAATGTTCATCTTTGATTTATGCAAGTATCACAAATTTGAATGAATCAGCGATGTAAAAGATTTTGGCGACCGAAATTAGAAACTCAATCCGATTCCTGTTTGGCGCGTCTCACGACTTCCTATTAAATAACACAATTAACAGCAATTTCTGTGAATATGAGCATAACTGTGGATAAAATTTTATGTTTGTATATACGAATTATTTTTATATTGTCTACGAATTTAGGTGATTAAGCTACCAAAGTAATAATTAAAAGGGTATTATATCGCAGCTATAATTATCTTCAATTAATACAACAATATATAAAATAGGACTACGTTCTAATTAAGAGTTACAACATAAAACCTTTTCAAGGCTTTACAGTGTTATTGTGAGACAATTTTAGTATAATTAAAGACCTAGATTCTATCTAATTTGAAATTTGATTTTACTCTCCTTCTAATAAAATGTTTTTTTAAAATTAAAAATCTCAGCGCAGCTGTTCAGATCAGGGATGTTGCGAACATTCGCATCCCATCCGCAAATACGGAACATCGCATTGATTTGGACATCTCATCTGCATCCGCATCTGCATTAATCAATGCGGATATTAATGCGGATGCGAATATTATACAAGTAGCGACAAGAAAGAAATTGGGCGGGGCCGGTGATTGACGCTCGTCCATATAATAACAATGGGAGCGAAGAAATTGGTGAAAATTGAAGACTAAATATTACGTGTTTTTTGCGCTGTAAGTGAAATAACTGAGTGTTGTTGTATAAGTGTCATTGTGTTAAATAAGAAGATTTACAAGAAAACTTTATATTACTTAAGACTAATATCCAAAAATCACAAGATAAATTATATTATTATTCACCGGTAATACTTTTATTGTAGGAAAAATTATCTTTTATGACGAAATTCGTTATTTTTCCAGTGTATTCCCGTTATTGATATTTTATCTAACATTAGTTAACAATGTTACCACCGACCAAATAATTATGAGATTATTTTGAACCAAATAAAGAAGACCAGGATAAAACTAATTGTAAAATATGCAAAAAAACTACTCTGAAGGGCCGAACCACATCTCATTGAAAAATCATCTTAAGTCGATGCACTCAGAAGAATTTTGAGAAAATTAGTAAAGAAAAAAATTACAACAGATGAAATCTGACGCAAGTAAGTTTCATCATTTATCGTTTTAATTAATTAATATTTACTTGAGGCATTGTTTGGCATATAATAATATATTGAAATGTAGACATTTGACGGTCAACTGGTGATATAATTGTGAAAAATTCATAACATGCTTTTGAATGAATATAGAGATGGAAGGTTAATATGAAAAGCCGTGATTAGCAGCATTAAATGATATAGACTGTACTGTTAAAGATGAACTAGGCTATCCTATTTTTAGGTTCACAAAAAACATAAAAATACTAAAACAAAAATGTAAGAAAATTTACGCATTTCAATCAGTCTACCATTGCCCAGAAACAACTGCAATCAATTCAGGATAACTAATCAACCCACCTAAATTTTCAAATTTGTAAATGGAACAGTAATTCTACATTTATTTTTAAAGGTAAAGGATTTTATTTTACATGAATATAATAAATTACCCTATTCTACCAAAGAACGGAAAATCATTGAAATTTTATTCAATTACTGGTCTTTTGAGGAAAACGGAAAGAGTTTATATTGTAGGCTGTTACGACTTTGAAAAACAACTTTCAACAAATTTTCCAGCTTGGGAGAAAACAATTTATATACCATCGCCACCTACTTATATCCTCGCTATAAGCACAAATTTTTCACACCTGATAAGAAAAGATTAAAATGACATTTTAAAAATGATAAATAATGAGAATGACAATTTTGGATCTCTTAATACCAATACCAAAAGGGCTAAAATAACTTATTGCACGGAAAATATAGGAAAATAGGGAGGGATTCAGGTTTAACAAAAATATTTACAAAACACTCTATGATGTAATTCTCGAGTAAAAAATAAATAGCCAAAAATGGTAATAAGTTATAAAAAAGATTATTTTACCATACTAAAAAAAATTAATAAAATTTTAAACTGTATTAATAGGGGAATTTAATATTATATATAAAATTTTTATTTCTCAGAGTTTCCTAGCGAACAACTATTAGTAGGCGGGTTTAATTTAAACCTTTAAAACTTAACCAGAAAAGCGACAATACTACTCTTTATCAAGTATAATGTCCTATTTTTAATTTCAATTACTAATATAAATACATTAAGTTTAAAAAAATTATTACATTATACATTACTTTTAGTTAAATAAAAATAATACTTATGTTTATTAAATAAAAATTAAATAATTACTTATATTGTTTTAATTTTCGTAATAACTTTATTTAATAATATTAAACATATATATATTGATGAAAATAAATTATAATATTTTAGCCGTTTGGTTAGTGAATGCTAATTTATTTTTCAAATTCGACCCCACTTCGAATACTGTTCACACATCTGGGGGGTACCAGCTCCTTTCAACCAAGCGCAGTTCTATCGCTTACTATATATAGCTTGATCCGTTGGTGATGTAGGTTCTCTGCATCTTCTATCGCATTTATCATGGAGAGTATTTGGATTTGTTTATTCGCATACCTGCAGTTCGAAAACTCCCATATCTCCTCGATGTCGTCGGTTCCACCATGTGTAGCTGCCAAATAATGTATTTCCGAACGATTACGACTTAGAAAAAACCATTATCTGAAAGGCTGGCAAACATATATTCGTCCCAATAATATCAGTTTATCAATATTGGATGCGCTATAAGAATTAAGTAATTAAGGTGATTTTAATTATTGTACATATATTAGTTAGAGTTATAAAGTTATATGTTGTTGATGTTATAGGATATATATAGTTATTAATCTAATATTAAGTTAGGCGTACAGTCACTTTTGCACCTTGGAGGCCACGGAAGATCAGCGTTGGGTCACATGCTATGGCCCAACACATGCTGAGTGGCATCCATTTTCAGGTGACCAGTGAGATAGTTGTAAGTTTTATTTATTTATTTTAAGTACACTTATCGCTATTTATTTTTATACATTGGTACTTGAATAATAAAAATTATTTCTTTTGTTCTTTCTTAATAAAAATGAATATGTAGAACAAAGAATTAATCAAATTATCCGGCTTGAGTATAAAAGAATATTCAATCAAGAGGTGGTCCTATACATAATGAATGAAAATCTTCCAGTTATATTAATTCCACTATGGGCTTAATCTCAGTCACAGGTTGGCAATGACGTCTGTAATAAACCATTCATTTCATTCAATCCCTTTCAAGGGCTATAAAATACGTGTATAATATATTCTTATTGGTCTCAATCTTTCACAGTTTATATAATATATCATTATATATTTAAATTTATTTTCTTAAAGGGATTTTTTTTCGCTGGTAACACCTGGTGTGGAGCAAACAAAACTAATACCTAATATCTTAAACTGACGAGTGTTCTTCCGGTCGAATACTTTTTCTGGAACATAGCTGAATATGAGGTCAATAGAAGTTTTTGGCAAAGTTCGTAATAAAGTTCGTATGTATTCATGTACCAGGGCAATAATAACTACATATATTAACTTATCATTTATGAGCATCTGTTTGAGCAGCCTTGGACCTATTTATCAAATTAATTTAGTGAATGTTTCATTTATTTACAACTATTTTCATTTGTCATGTCGTTATGTCCACCCCTAAATTTTTATTTTTTAGACAAATTTTTTAGTTTCTATTTTTTTTATGATACAACTTACAAAAATACATACAACCCTAAATTTTTACTCCTCTACGATCAACCCCTATTTTTTATTTATTTATTGAAAATTGAAATCAAATGTATCGCAAAACAACGTTTTCTGGGTCAGCTAGTATTAGTATAAATTTCAGCAATCGAGGTGACAATCTTTTTAGCAGTCATCGCTAGATGTATAATTGCATGAAAATGCTTTTATTACTAATAATTTACATAATCAAATAATTCTTAAAAAATTAAAATAATACATTCAAAAGCTGTTATTCTTGTAGCATAATAATTTGTTTGTGTGCGGCTGGTAACTTTAAAATGTCCATTTACGTACGTCTGCGTAAAATTTTACGTTCATTAATTATTTTGGAAATTTCATTGGGCGTTACAGCATTGACTTCATAGATTTTTTTACAGTTATTGCTCGTTCCGAGGCGCTTCTTCATAATCTCTTATGGGTGTTAAGCGCTGAAATGCAGTGGAATTTGTGGCTATTTATTTATATTTTGGTATACCATCAAGGGGCTTTAGTAAAAACATTTTTCTATTAAAAATCCACGTTTATTTAATACTACTAGTATCACTTTGCAGCAAAGAATTTATACGAATAAATTACGTTACAAATTGGAAAATAAATTCTGAGACGCTGTTAAGTAGTCGGTTTATTTTCATCCGGATTCCTCTGCTCTTATTTCATTGAAATAAGGCCTTTAAAGAGCTTAAATTAAGGAAAATTACCAGGATAACATTTCATGAGTGTTTACTGAAAATAGCTTAATTTGTGTTTAATGTTATATTAGCATTTTAGTACAAAAACTGATGCTCTGTGTTAATATACTTAGTAAGATAATGGTATAAAACATGTCAAGGTATCAATAATTAATATTACAATGATTTTACAATTATTACAATGAATTTCTTTATCGCACAGAATTGTTCTTTTTTTAACTGTAAATGCACAGCTACAATCGTGGAGCCTACACAAATTACCTGCCGGCTATTAAAAACGTAGCTCCGAAAATTTGCCATAAAATTTTATCAGGCGCTAAAATATATCACTACTAATGGTTTCCGTTTATAAAATATAATTTATTTACAATCCATTTTCAATCTATACACATTTGTATTGGCAGACGGAATATGAGTGGTGACTCTCATATTAAGCATGCATGGGTAGATATTAATAAAAACGCGCTTAATTTTCCTCAAAACTAGCGTGACTTTATTTTTCCCAAACAATGGTACAAACAACAAAAATTACTAATGTGAATGTGAAGCTGAACTTCAAATCGTTTTATATTATTGGAACGGATTTTGTAAATTTCATAAATCATGTCAATAACATTTTTGAACAATTTATAAAAATGAGCAATATTGGCTTTACTTTTAAAAAACTAATAGCCGATAGAGGTGCAATAGATCGCTTCAAAACATATAACAATAACATGTTTGCTGAAAGACTAATAAATAAATATTTCCATCCTCTCCTCCTGAACATTATTTTTGAATTTTGTTATCACTCCATCGGGTCAAATATATTATTCAACTGCAAGCAGGCGCTAAACAAATTTGAATACTTATTTATGAGTGATTAATTCGGATAGTTGTAAAACGAATTTAGGTACTGACGTTATATTTTTACCAGGGGATTAATAGTGGCTAGTCTTCATAGTTTAGCGATTCGAATGCAACGTCAGAGGAAACTCGTGACAAATTTTAATGGTAGCTGTCGATTATTATTCGAAACATATATTTTATTGTTTACTAAGCTGTGTTCCGACTAAGTATTGTTCAAGGAGTGTCAAGAATATCTAACTATGAAAACCGTTTAGTGTTAAGCTTTTTGTCTTAAAATAATAAACGCATTTTCAATATTCTTTTGTTACCTGCCATGACTACAAACAAGCTCTGTTTCCAAATTCAAATTCTTCCATTACGCCGTCGTTATTTTGCCAGAATCTAATTTGAACAGTCGTTTCTGATTAAATAAAAAAGCTGATAAATGGAACGTGTTTGAAATTCTCATCGTCCCGCCATTCGGGGCGTCACAATCTTTCGAATGGGACGGTGTTTGGATTAATTCCTGTCCGAATTAATTCAGTCAGGCGCGTGAAGTTTAACGAAATGTTACCATGCTCGCACTGTTGAAGCACGTTTATAAATGGTTAAGAACTTCGAGAAGAAACGACAGAACAAATAACATCTCTATGAAAGAATTTGTACGATCAATGTGTTGTATTGTCTTACATTAATTATGATCTTTGTTTAATTTTAACGGCTACGATTTTAAGTACATAATCAAAAGTTTATTAAGCAAAAAGCGCTTATAGTGAGTTCTATCGCCACCCATAAAAGAATGGCTATCTTCTCACACTATGAAAATAAAAACCACGAAAGTATAGCCTCTATTGACGTATGCAATATCGATTCGCGCAGATTTATAAATGCCGCTTTAAATCAGTAAAAACTTGAAATGATGAACACCCATCTTTCTCATCGATTTTACTAATAACAGTGCGCAAATGCCTCTAAGGATCTCGAAATTTAAATTCGCAGACCCCAATCTCGCATTCGATTGTCAAAGACTTACCTCTAAGCAGCTTACGTGTAAGAAGATTTCGGATTCGCTCGCGATGCCAGCAACTTTGTAGTCTTAAAAATTTAAATGCCTTCAAAGACAGCCTCTGACCAGAGAAACTAGTAATGTGGGGATTAGTTGGATAACCTATGCAATGTATTTTTTCTCTCCTGTTATACTTATAAATAAAATTGTACATAGCCATTAATAATTATTTTGCTTTACTTTAATAAAGAGTTTGTTTAGTTGAAGTGTTAATCAGTAAGTGTTTAAGGTTTTTTGTGTTAGATAATGTGTTTATCGAGAAGGGCTTTATAATAATCCATGCATTTAAAACATACACTAGTCTGTACATTAGCCTAGAAGTTAAGATAAAGGTGAAATAAGTTAGCTTTGAAAATAAAAACATATATTTATTAAGCAATTACCAATTTGTATCACACATCTTAATGAAAAGATTAACTCGGTAACTAATTTAATGTCGGCACAAAATATATCCCATGGCTTGATTTGGAAAATTGCATCAGAATCCTTTTTTTTTCAAAACTTTAATCTTTCGCCGCGTGCGTTTCAAGTAATTTTAACTGATATCATGTGAAAAATATAGTTAGTTATACTAGCTGATCCGGCAAACGTTGTTATGCCATACATGTGATTTCAATTTTCAATAAAAAAATAAAAAAATAACGGTTGATCGTAGAAGGGTGAAAATTTAGGATTGTATGTATTTTTGTTTATTGTATCATAAAAAAGTAGAAACTAAAAATTTTGTCAAAAAAATAAAATAAAAAATTTAGGGGTGGACTACCCTTAACATTTAGGGGGATGAAAAATAGATGTTGGCCGATTCTCAGACCTAATCAATACGCTCACAAAGTTTCATGAGAATCGGTCAAGCCGTTTCGCAGGAGTATAGGAACGAAAACTGTGACACGAGAATTTTATATATTAGATATTTATAATAAAATGTTGGTATACATAAACAGAGTATCGATATGAGAGATATCTGCTTTCATAGACATCTATACCTAGCATTAACCGTATAAGGTAATTAACCACCTCAATTTATATTAAATTTCATAACATCTTACAACACAACGGTTTTGCGAGACTTATTGAATTTCTATTACAATCTAAAATTCATATGTTCCGATTGATTATGCAAATATCTGACAAATAACCAGCGTGACTCATATCACAGGCAATAGCTATTAGCATAAAGAGTTCTGTCTGAATTCCGATGACATGTGAATGAGTCCGTTTATTTAAAAAAGTGTTGGAAATGCGTTTTTTTTGAAAAATTGACGTCCTTGTTGTCCCTTCATTACCCGTTGATCGAATTACTGGCTTTGTACTGGTTTTAGCATTGAAGTAATCTTGCACGGTGAAGGTATTTCTTAGTTTTGAGTATCGGCTTAGGTTATCTATGAGCCTCATCCAAATTCGGCACTTACTATTTGGTACTTTATTTAATTTACCTAAACATAGTCGCAAAGTAGAATTAAATTCTCTTGGCTGTTCGTAGAGGCAACTCTCCTGAGGATGCTCCGGTGTCGGTACGAAACGTGGGTCGAGTGTTTACGGGTTTATTCGCTGAGTATTGCTTGTAGTCTATTAGGCTTTTGAAAAACACGTTTTTAACTTATAGGTTTTAAAAAGGAAAATAATCGCAAGAACTAATACGCCATGACTAAGCTACTTAAAGTGGACATTTATTGGAACAACCAAGAAACCTTTGAATACATAAATAGCCCTATATAATAATTCAAAATGAGAATTCATCGTATAAGCTGAATCAACAACAGTATTTTAAATATTATCTCCGTCTGTTAATTATAAAATTTGATGAATCAGCTTCAACATTAGGAACAAATAACACTCGTAATTAGTTTCCGTCTGGGAAATACGATCCAGATAAAATACTCCGTAACGTGGACGAACCAATTTACGTATAATCAATGTTAGGAGTTTGTAACATGATTAAACAGGCGAAACAATCATACATTTTACATGTTGTTGGACAGTTTAGATTGTTGTTGTATTTTACATGACAGAATAATTTATTTATTTAATAACAGCCTAAAGCCAAAACATAGTACAAAACTACCTTAACCTAAACTTACAAAAAAAACTCCTTGCAGGCTTCACTCAATCTAACCAAGCCTGTTACAAATATATCCTGCTCCGGTGCAGATTTCATAAATTTATTGACTATCGACATTATATCGCTAATTTCTGGCTAATAAAAATATCTATTAAAAATACTTCGATGCTAGTTTAACATAACGCTAATCTCATACTTGTAAGACATTATATGCTCGTAAATCTTTTGTACACAAGAAAAATTGCTTAAGAAAACGAAAGTAAAAATTATTACTAACATATATGACAACTTTATTATATTGCGTGAAATTAACTGTATGAGTGTTTAAAATGAAAAATTCCTGTACGAAATCAAGGTCTCTATAGTTTGCGTATGATAAAACAGTGCGATGCGAACTAATAGTAGCAATTCAGTTCAATATTCCTTTAACAAGAAAGAAGTTTCAATTTCCTTTAATTTCCCGAACGTTATTCCCAAATAGCGTAGAATTAGGCTGCGTTAATCTACAATCACTCATAACTGGGTTCTACTTCTACTCGTATCAGCTGCATTACTCTATTTCTAGAAAAATTGATGCAGATATTAAAGTATCCACACGATTTCGCGTGCTAGTAAAACATGTTCTCAAATTAGCCAGTATAAGCGGAACTCGCACAACGTACTAATCGGGGACCATTTAAACTGTCTACCTTAAAATTGCTCCAAACTTTAGCATCCCACATCTAACCACATTATCTCCTGTGGAAAATCTAGGACGGAATTAAAACGTCCACTAGTCCCGCTCTAATGGACCGCGGGGTGATTAATGTCTTCAGGACATTACATTTAATGAGGACAAATTGCATCTTTGAGCATCTTTCTAATAGCTCCCTTAATTATTCTTTTGAGCACCTAAAAGCTTTGGATGCCAATCAGTTTTTTTCAACGATAAATCTGATCGTGTATTAAGCTGGTGATAAAAGTTCGGATGAGAATATTATTGTTGATACGTAAGATGTTTGAAAGTACTTGAAGACAGTGTATGAACAGATTATAGATCAAGATTTTCCTTTTTTGTGAAAAAAGAGTTGTAGCTTTTCCACAGAAGATGGAGCACTCACAAAAAAACCCACTCGTGTGAGTGTACTTCGTATGAGTTTAAGGTATTTCACACTTCATTTATGAAAACTAAATCATTCCTATGTCTCTTTTCATCACAGCCTAATCACAATTTGATAGAAAGAGACTAAGCGAGATCTGTTGAGTATCTGTTGGAGTTTAACATTCAAATATATCACATAGTTGCAGCGTGTATACAAATCCTAATCTTCAAAATTGCTGTTTCGTATAATTTGAAATCCGATCATTGAGGCACTAAATTGATTTTGAAAGTTAAGGACCGTTTGAGAAGCTAACAAATAAACGTTAGAAGCATGATAAATAATTTAATAAACAAAATGCTTTACTGAGAGTATTAAATTTTCTTTTATTACCGTATGCAAAATGAAACTATTAAAATAATGGTCCAATGACGCTCACTATGTACTTGTTCTTTGATATGTGAAAGGGGTCAGGCGTAGAGTTAAGCGGAATACAGACAATCACTTTGTACAAATTAAACCCAATCCTAAAAATGTTAATAATATTTTTTCGAAAGAGTTCAAAACTATTAATGAGATGTAAGGATTGCTAATTGATGTAGACTACTTATGCAAAGTTAGCGCCTTAATTGGGTTGACTTAAGCCTTTTGTTTGAA
Source organism: Pontia daplidice (assembly GCA_963693355.1). Taxonomy (NCBI): domain Eukaryota; kingdom Metazoa; phylum Arthropoda; class Insecta; order Lepidoptera; family Pieridae; genus Pontia; species Pontia daplidice. The sequence goes on along the minus strand of CAVNZL010000025.1, from coordinate 1,524,890 downwards.
TTTAATTGTTTTTAGTATGCACAACTTTTGTATTGTCATTTCAATATGTTATATGAAGCTTAATAGAAAACATTTTATGAAACTATCTCTAAAGACAGATTATACAATTCCACTTTCATTAAATATTACGTAGTTGTATGTATATGAGGAGTTCGTAGTTAATTAAAAAAGAGTTACATATGAAAGTAGTGGCCTAAGGAAATGTACACTTGATTAGATAGGTATTTAATCTTTATAAATCCGTTATTAGAAGTTTTTCATTGTATAAATTAGTTAATCAATGTGCACTTTGCTTAAAACTGTAATTTTCCGCGTCATCTGCACCTTTTTTAGTTTCCAACGAACGGTTCTGATAGTGTCGTTTTATCCCAACGAATTGCCGCTTAAATTCCATTTACTCCTTTCAGGTTATAATTATGTTATTGTTCACCTTTTATAGCAATCTATATCTCTATATAGCAGTTGTATGTAACAAACGTCACACAATTGATGTGGGCCCTGAGGTGGGATACTTACGTCACATTTGTGATATAAAACTTGTATGACGTCACATATTTTGCAATTTTACCACTTGAATTTAAATGTGATGTCACGAAACCCCTTCCTTTTGTCCTACAATGACTACTGTGTCGACCTCACCTTTACAAATTTATTTGTATAAAACTAAGTACTAAAGTGCTACTTGCTTTTCTTTAGAGTTAATATATAGGATGTCCATAAAAATCAAGACCCATGAAAGAAGGTATATTGCTAATTCTGTAGAGAGATGACCGGTGCTAAGTATATTTACATTGAATTCCAATATTTTAAAATCTCTATGGGGAATATCGAAGATCGACCCCCTCCTATCATATTAACAATTTTCCATTCGAATAAATTCAATTGTTTTGAGTTCAAATGATGGCAAAATATATAAAGTTCGATACGTCATGTCATAAATTAATTATACGTTTTTGTTACATATTTTTTCAAATAAAGAAAGGAGGCACTTTCATTTAAGACGTAGATTTCCGAAATGTGTTCAGAGTGTTCTGGAATCAATGTGTTATCGGAGATTTGAGATGCGGGCAATAGCGGCGCTATTCAAATCCATCCTATTAGTAATATTAATAACTGCACACACATATACTAATCCACATATATATGGGATAGGTACGACATAATTTATAAAACATAATTTTTCAAGCAGATGAAAATTAACTGTTTTCCATGATTGTCTTCATAAAGAAATAATCATTGTCATTATATAAATTAATTCGATCAAAGATTGGAGCATATATTTTTATTCGTATAGGTAGCAACTTAAAGGAATAAAAGTAATTTGTTATATTATGTCTCTATATTTATAACCGGATTTTAAATCAGCGGCGTATAGCGGACGAAGCGGACAACTCTCCGCCAATCTTTTAAATCGATAGAATATATAAGGACCTGCAACCATTACACTATCCTTTTAACAATTTACATATGAATTATCCGACACAAAAGGGTTCTCGTTGAATCAAATGCTCCTGAGGTCGGCACTTTTAATTAAACTATTTTTTTCCATTTACAAACAGGTATTGTTATTAACAGCAATACAATTATATGTAACCTCCCAAAACGGCCTCCAACAAATGAAACAATACAGTGAAATAATTTTATTTTAACGTAACAAAAGGTACAAAAGCAATATGAAACCCACTAAACAAAACGCTTTGTTATTGCATGAATATTGTCTATTAAACCTAAAATGATTTTGAGGATTCGTTTTAATTACTCCCCGTTCAATCAATTAGTGTGCTCCGTCTGATCATTATGCCTATTATTTTTAAAGCACTATGACCAATACAAATTGATCTACCCAAAACAGTTCACTCACCTAAATAGTATGAAGTAAGAGTCATAACGAAGGGTTACGAGCTCATTTTAAATTGGACGTTATCCCCGAGTACATTCGTTTGTGTCGGGATTGGTCATTTATGCAAAATCATGAACTGCATGAAATTGTATTTATCGACGCGGAATAAATCGTGTAGTGAGGTGTGGCTGAATTTGTAATCCATGTTTCGGTCGGAATGCTCATTAATCGTTTTCCGAATATTGCAATTGGTTATCAAAGAATAGCAGGTATTTGTAAAGCTGTAAAGTATTCGCAAATTAAATATTGTAACTCAATTTTTCAATAATATTTAGAATTGGCTATTATTTTATTTACATATAGTAAAGGCTAGCCAAGTTCAATTGTGTAATTAAAATCTCGAAATTGTATTATATTAGAAATTATTTCGTTTTATCCAATTGTAAAAAGAACCTGTAATTATGATAACTTTATATTTTGCCTTCTATTAAATCTTAAATGCCCCGAAACGTCAAATTTTACATCATAGTTATGATTTTATTTCACAAAGTGTATTTTCTAAATTTAATTATATAAATTTACTTATGTTATGTAAATTTTTAAGCATTTATTTAAATAGTGCAAAAAAATAAAAGCGCAAGGGTGAATTATTAAAACCTGTGTAATACTTTTAAAGTCGTCACTAACTTTGGTCGCACGAATATTCATAAAATGTCATTGTCGGCGCGCGCGCACTCATAAATGAATACAACTTCCAGTATTGTCAAAACTCTAATGTAAAATGGACGCGTAGTGCGTGAATGTGACCTTTTGATTAAAGTGGAACATTATGACAAGTACAATGGCTGCCAAAGGAACAATCCTGATAGTACTGATTGGTAAGTTCAAATGTTAACTGCATTATTGGCCATGATTTTAATATTTAAATAAATGTTTTTCAACCTTTTTCATATGCCCTGGTAAAAAATGCCCCCCTTGGTACAAAAAAAAAAAAAAAATTTTTTTTTTTTTTTTTTTTTTTCTAAAGTACCCATTTTTTTCGACTCTGGCGACCACCCTAAGAAGCGACCCACAGGTTGGAAAACAATGATTTAAATAAAGCTTCTTAAACAAATGTAAACCATTTTTTACATTATTTATATAATTCCAAGTTAAAACTGACGCTTTTATAATATTTGATATTATAAAATGCCATACTACCGCTAGTGTCATTTTTCATACAGATTTACATTTTAAGCAGATCATTAAAACCTTATCATTATCACCTATGCTAATTTTTATTACATTTATAATATTACATTTATTTAGAACATTTCTAAAGGGAATTAATTAACTTATACTTGACCGACATAGTGATTTAAAAATAAAGGCTATATTATATTTATTTTTTATTCATCTAACTCACTCCATTTTTTTTAAATATTTGAAGAAAAAGCCACGACCATATAATTAACCTTTGGATATAAAGTTGATGTATGTTTCATAGCCCATCTTTTACTACAACTATATTCAAAGTGAATCGATCTGGACCATAACAATTGCGTAGGTCGCAACTGTGGATAAGATCTGTAAGAAAAGAAATTGTATTGAGATTCTCAATCTTCGTACGTTTGATCCCCATCTGTTCTATATTGTTATATATATATATACATCTGAAGGAATGTCTAAGACCCAAAAGACGACGTGTTTTAGGTACACTCTTAATTCCAAGCTCCCTTAAAATGTTTTCAATACGTCTCTGTATCGTTGTAGCAACTTACCGGACCAAGCAATTTTCGAGACACAGAGAACAAACCCATCGGCATAATCTTAGGATAATTGACTAATACAACCACTTGAAATATTTCAGCTTCGTACGGAATCGTCTTCCCGACCTGTGTGACGAGTTCGGATATCTGTGCTATTTGATACCGTATGTTATCGACCTGTAAAATGTTTGAGGATTTTATCGTTGAATGTACCTATATGTAGAGGACAATCCATTCCTGACACAAAGCATTTTACAAATGATTTTTTTTTAACATTCTTTAGACGACAAACATTTTAGGCCACGTGAGGGGGACAACGATAGACCCACCAACCAACTCAATGCTTATTATTAATTATTAATAGTAACATAAACTTAACTGGGGATTAAGACTTTAAGCTTTAGCACTGACTTAGCTTTAGAGTTAAACTTATCAAGTACAGGTTACTTACATTATTATATAGAACTTTTTAGCTTATTATATTGACGCATGTGGTTGTAAGCATGAATTTGCAATGTTATCAATTTTGTTTACATTCACTTATTATTTTAATTGAATAGCGAAATAATTACAAATTATCAGTGGATTATAAATAACACGCCTTATACTTACTTCTTTGCCTATTTCAGAGGACGCTTCCACAAACAAAACTACTCTGGCTACGTGTAAAATCAGCCAAGCCGTTTCCAAACTCGTTTGCTGGGCTTTGTATTCATTATCTGTGTAAAGTTATATAAAGCCATTATTATTATAATTTCAATTTCCGTACATCCAAAGGCGCTACAATTGATCCCGCTTTTCTTTATCTTTATATGTTAGTCGGTGAGAAGCGGTAGAAGTTTCTCGTTTTTGAAATCTAAATTTACCTTGGGTCGCATGTGATGAAGGCGAAGAGACCTCTGATTTAAGATTTTAGGTTTATATAACAAAAACAAAATATATTCCACCATTCTATATCTTATGTATAAAATTCTCGTGTCACAGTTTTCATGTGACCGATTCTCATGAAACTTTGTGAGTGTATTGAGTAGGTCTGAGAATTGGCCAACATCTATTTTTCATCCCCCTAAATATTCAGGGTGGTCCACCCCTAAATTTTTTAATTTATTTTTTAGACAAAATTTTAAGTTTCTATTTTTTTATGATACAACATACAAAAATACATACAATCCTAAACTTTCACCCATCTACGATCAATCCTTATTTTTTTATTTAATAATTGAAAATTGAAATCACATGTATGGCAAAACAACGTTTGTTTTCAATCAGCTATTGATTGCCGGATCAGCTAGTTATTGATATAATTTAGAAGAGAATAAATTCTGGGCTGTAGCAGTATATAAGTACAATTTGACTTGATCGAAGACAACCATGCGTATTTGTGACATAGAACTGTACTCTAAATTTATTGGATGAGATAATAAAAAAAATATTACCTTTTGATGTACTTGCTGCTGCGAAGTTGTATACGGTCCTAATTAAATTTGCTGTGAACATTGTGGATAAATTCACTGCCAGTAAATTCTCAGTACAACTGTATTTGAAAAAGTTGTCACATGTGCTTACGAATGCCTTACTGAGAGCTCGAAGAGATATTGAAATGTCACTCATGGCTGGCTTGGTCTTCTTATCTGTCCATACAGTTGCTCTTTAGTTGAATCCCAAAGAGTAATGTACTAAATGTTCGGTATAATAGAAGAAGTAACCGTAACAAGAAACACCATATTTATCTATTAAAATTAAGACCAGTACCTGACTTAATATCCGCTGTAATTTTCATGAGTTCCAATTTAATAGTTTCCATGTACTTTTGTAATTCCAATTTTATAAAACTCATATTTAACTCAATCAACGATTGTGTAAGTTGAATTGCAAGACCAAGCAAAAATTTCACAGTAGCTGAAAGAAAATAACACAGAAGTCAACAGACAAGTCAAGTAAGGAACCTGAGTGCCATCATCCAAAATTGTATCATTTGAAAATGTTGCAGTTGTGAAATTAAATGAGAATATACTGACATTATAGGCGAGTTTTCATTAAACAAGAGATTCGATTAATAGGGAAGTTATTTAGCTCTTTAATAACCGAAGATTTCCGAATAGATAGATCTATAGTAGAAGTTAAATAAAACAAATACATACGTCCCAGAGTTTTTGCGGAGAATATTAATGGACTTAAAATACATCCAATGCGTAGCAAAAGAAAGAATGCGATCAAAAGAATTCGGGTTAGCTCCCTTACAGAATTCATTTGTTTATTTATCTGAAAATTTAATGTACGCATTAATATCTTATCTTACTCATATTAAAAAAGTATGTGAATGTGTGTATGCATATTTGAACTTTTTAATGACTATTAACGAATTTTGATAAAAATTGATTTCCAGAAAGATGCTTTATATAAACATATATACTACTACTCAACTACAACACGCGGGTATCAGCTAGTATTTCTATAAATGTCGATTAAAGTGAGCGCGGCAAATTATATCCAGCTGTGAGCGAAACGCAGTCCAGGCAGCGTTTTCATTTTACGATAAAAATTTACTATATACTCGTAGTGCAATATAATTTCTCTACCCCGCACATACTCTCCATAACAAATGAACGTGATAAATAATGACATGGATAAAACAACAAAGGAAAATTACATTTGTATAGTTTAAATATATTCAAAAACTTAAAAAACTCTTTCGGCAGTATTTAAATTCTTTTAAATGTGTATAGATATAACACACTTGCTGTTTCGTCAACGTTTTTAGTAAAAAAATATCAAAATATTATCCTTTTGCGTAAATACACTTTATCCTTTGATTAAACAAATCATAAATATCGTTAATGGCGTGATTGATTCTCAATTTTTGAGATTAGAGTAAATTCACAAGATGCCTGGTCGGAACTTTATACAAAATGGCTAAAAGTTCTACGTTTTACACCTCCAAAAATTCGTTTGTCTGTCTGGCCGTGTGAAGACTTGCATTGGCGTAGTGCAAAATGATACGATATTTTTACGGAGACCGTCTATAATTTTCGGCAAACAAATGGGTCGTGTAACGTCACTATTCACGGAACGACGATTCTCTAAAACAACAGTAACGACGTGACTAGTTTTATTAAAATAGAAGCAATCATCCGCTTAGATTGGTTTTGGCTCATCTGGAAAGCGGAACGCTCGATTGCCGCTTTTTTGTGGAATCGTAACAATAAATACATGTTTCACCATATAAATTTGACGCACTTTCGTTGAATCTGGTTAGCATGGCACTCCACCAAGCGACGGGGTCGAATTTTTTGGGCCCTATCAAATGTGGTCCTGTGGGATCCACTGCAAGTACAGCTTTTTCAAACCCAAATGTTTGTATAGTACTTTAGTCTGCTATGTCTAAGGATACATGAATCTCATGGTAGATCAAATGCTTGTCTGTTTCAATCAAACGGCGCACGGCAGCCATGTTTTTGTAGTCTACAACGGTGGTCAGGAAACCATTGCGAGATTCGTATATACATACAAGTTGCAATTTTCAATTGTAAATATTCGTCATTTTAAAACACATTACAAAACTTTTAGTATGACCTCTATATACTAACACTATTTAAAATAAAAAAAAAAATTCACTATTTACGTTACTCTTTAAATATTTTTATATTAAAAACTTAGTGAGCCATTATACTAACACTATTAAAAACATTTACGTAAAAGCCATTATTTACATTCTTCTCTAGATAGTAGCAATATCTTATTATAGTTTTTAAAATGTACTTTAGCCTTTCTGGATAAATGTACTATTTTAACATAAACATAAGTTTTACAATTCGCACCAGATATTCCTAAGATTAGAGGGTAAAAAGTAACAAAAAGCTCTTCTGAAATAAACTGAAACCCTTCTTCTTTAAATTTAAGATATTACATATTATTGCAATAAGACCTAATAGGTGTATTTGATGTCTTGCCATCTTGTGATATTATTTTAAAATTCATTATAATTACCGGTATACATTCTACAATCGATACTAAGCGGTTTTTGCCGTATAATATTGCATAGTTTATAAACATCGACAGCTCAATAACACCAAGAAACCTTAACACAAACGTAACAACGTGCATTTCTCCAGCGAATGTTGGCAAAACAAGGTAGACGAACATGTAAGTGAAATGGACACAATCTGAAAGTATAATACTTTTGTCACAAGTATAAAATATGATTAGACAATAACTGTTTTACACTTACCAATAAATACTGCAAATATATACTTATAATACGAAGATTTCAAAAGCTCTATACGAAAGCCATCTTTCACTCGTTTGAAGCTAACTGGTGCTATACCACATATGTGTGATAACATAAGCATTACCAGAAATGAGCCATTTACAATACATGTACCACCCATGACCATGTCTAATACATTATATTGTTAGGTCTACGGAGTGCTACGGGATTGTATAGTGCATAATCAAAGTTGCTACGAACAGTAAACTTTGATGTCTATAATAAATATTAATGGTTATCAAGTTTTATAATTGTACAATATGATTCCCTTGTTTATAGACACCAAAATACAATAAATAAGAATATGATTATAATTAAATGTTACATAAAATAGATTTTTATTTACAATAAAAATAAAATAAATCGTTTTTGTCATTCAACAATTTTTTTGCAAAACATTCATATGACATTACACCGAGATTTAGTAAACTTATTTGAATAACATTAATGTCAAGTTTAATTTGCAATGCAATTGCATACATTACGGTAAAAAATATAAGAGCGCATACGTATGCAATTATGATGCTCGAAAATTACAATATGTCTGATTGTAAAATTTGCATTTTGTCTAATTTGTTGTTGAATTGTTGAGACTATAATAATCACATAATTATTTTTGTGTGTTTATTTATTTTTGATACATTTAATTGCTAGATTATATACATCGATTGCGTAATACTTTTTAAACTATTTATAATTCAATTGTTTATTAAATAATGTTTTCCTAAATAAAATTGAGATCCGTCTGCATCTGTCTGCCTTATACCGCATCCAAACTTTTACCATTTATATGTTGTAATCGCATATAAACTTTATTTTTTAGTACCTTTATAATAGCTTTCATAAACACTATCTATTTGATCTATTGATCAAGTCTATTGATATGTCACACTGCATTATCCCACCATTATTATATTATTAGCCACGGCATTAGAGAAAATCAGCATAAAAAATATTGGAAAGGATATATGTAGTTTTTTTAAGTCTTTTATTTCTAAAGTATGTAAGTAAACAAATTATTACAGAGTTGTATTCTATGAAAGTATAAAAATATAATTAAGACACTCTCATTTCCTGCAAGTCGATTATATCTATTGCAAATAGACGTTTTACTTTGTATAATACAAAAATCTTTATGTATGATTACATACATAAAGATTTTAAACTAACAACGTAGGTATGCAAGTAAATTGGCGGCCTTTAAGATGGCAATACGCTGTTTACTCGAAGGTCCCTAAGTCGTATTGGTAATCGTCATTGCTATTAAAACCGTTGTCATTGGATGTGATCAAGAGAAGGTGGCTAAGAATGAAATACAGCCACGACTTGCTGAATACACCAAGTTCCTTGGAGGCTATTTTAGTCTTACCCTTCAAATGATCTTTGATCTTGATTCTCAAACTGTACCTTGGACAGTGATATATATATTTTTCTAGACATATATTTAACTTAAATGAACTTATATTTTAGTAAACTGTTGTCTATATCATTTACAACATCATTACAATGTATGTTTTTAAATTTACCTCTCGCAATTTATCAATTATCCAATTGCATTTATTAAAAAAAAACATCAAATTCATGAACACAGAATGAATCACTGGCAGTTTGTAAAATTGGAAAAATGAGAAAATGAAATAGAACGGTCTAGGATAACGCGGCCGAGGCTTCTAATGTGGATTAGTTGATTATAATAATAAAGGATCATTTATTTTATTTTTTACAGTTAACTATCACTTAGCTTTTATAAAACTAGCCACGATCCTATAATTAAATTTAACTGGATGAAAAGTAAAGGTTATGCTACAGCCCAATCATTTTCTACAAACTATGATAAAAAATATTCAAAGTGAATCGATCTGGACCATAACGATTGCGTAGGTCGCAACTGTGGATAAGATCTGTAAGAAAAGAAATTTTAATGAGACTTTCATTCCTCATCGTACAATGGTAACTGTAATAACTAGTCGGCGTTTGGTGGAAATAACCATCATTAGAAACCCTGAAAGTCTTACTGTACGCAAACACCTAAACTCACACGGGTTAGGTACCAGTACGTAAGCTACGGTACGGTGGCTATATTAGCCTTCATCGGACGTATTTCGACATCTTCGGAAGATAGTGATTGTTGTCTACGTACTCTAACGTATTTGAATCAATAGGTCAAGTTTGGCTGACGATGCCCGAGCATATCCGATTAAGTATACCCAAGTCATACACAAAAGACGAGGTCAGGCTGATAATACTTGCCTAGTGATACTTTCAAATTTATTTATTACTGCATCGTTATAGAACCTTACCGGACCAAGCAATTCTCGAGACACAGAGAACAAACCCATCGGCATCAATTTAGTGTAATTAACTAGCACGGCCACTTGAAATATTTCAGCTTCGTACGGAATCGTCTTCCCGACCTGTGTGACGAGTTCGGATATCTGTGCTATTTGATACCGTATGTTATCGACCTGAAAAATGTTTGAGGATTTAAAAGTAGAAGAACGTATGATAAACGACCAGCCACTCCTGTCACCAAATACTTTATACACGAAAAGTAAAAATATTTAACATATTTATTATTTCGGCGACAAAAAATTTAAGTCACGAGGGACAACCAACTCAATTATTTAAAGCAACAAAAACTTAAGTGGAGATTAAGAAACGGTTGTGCACCTTTCACCAACTATGATAGAACTGAGCACAAAACTTATATGATTTGCATTATTATTATTTTGTTTACATTGATGAAATAGGGTAGTGATTTCAAATTATCATTGGATTATAAATAACGCACTTTATACTTACTTCTTTACCTATTACAGACGACGCTTCCACAAACAAAATGACTCTGGCAACATGTAAAATCACCCAAGCCGTTTCCAAACTCGATTGTTGAGCTTTGTATTCATTATCTGTAGAAATCAGTCTTAAAAAGCTTTAAATATTCAAATTCAATAGTATACTAATACTATTTATACACTTGATCGTGCAGGCAATACTTGCGAATTAGCTTCATGTGAATGGAAACAGGGTGATAATATAAACAAAGATGGCTTTTTACATTTAGTAAGTAAGATATAAATGTAACGCATTACCTTTTGATGTACATGCTGCCGCGAAGTTGTAAACGGTCCTAATTAAATTTGCTGTGAACATTGTAGACAAATTCACCGCTAGTAAATTCTCAGTTGTACTGTATTTGAAAAAGTTGTCACATGTGCTCACGAAAGCCTTACTGAGAGCTCGAAGAGATATTGAAATGTCACTCATGGCTGGCTTGGTCTTCTTATCTGTCCATACAATTGCTTGTTAGCTGAATCCTAAAGAGTAATCTAGCTAAAACTCTTTACCTATGATGTATAGGACTTTAATGGCATCAGAATGAAACTGGGCCTTTATATTTATAACTTTGAATGTACTCATTGTTTGTTACAACTTCTATATATACAAATACATAACCATATTTATGTATTAAAATTAAGAACTGTACCTGACTTAATATCCGCAGTAATTTTCATGAGTTCTAATTTAATAGTTTCCATATACTTTGATAATTCAAATTTCATAAAACTCATGTTTAACTCAATCACCGATTGTATAGTTTGAGTGAAAAAATCGAGAAAAAATTTCACAGTTGCTGTAACGAAAACAAATGAACCTAAAGTTTGCGCGTAAAGAAAAAATAAACATTTTATTTTGCGTACAAGTGAATTTGAACAAGTGAAAATAAATCGGATTTTTTAAAGTATTAAATAAGAAACGTACGTCTTAATTTATTTGCGGAGAAAAATAATGGTGATAAGGTACATCCCGTGCGAAGAAAAATAAAGAATGAGATCATCAGACATCTGCCTATCTCCCTTGCAACATTCATTTGTTTATTTATCTGAAAAGTGATAACACGTCTAAATATATACTTACTCAATTTAAATCAAGTGAGACGTAACAACAACTGATAAAACGAGAATGGAAAACTCAATATGGGGTATAGTTTCGTCACCTATAATTTATTAACGTAAATTTTATGTACCTACCACCGATGGTTTACTCAAAAATTAATTCGGTAGCTTTCGTTCGGCATGTGAATGCCATGAAACACGAAAACGAATATGTGTTGATGTGGCAAATATCTTATTCACCCTTAATTAAAAATTTTGAATTGTTACCGCATATTAATCAATATTACATTTTATTGAATTGTCAATTATAGGAGTCACAACTTCCACAAGAATATCTTACATATTCATTAATTGTATTTTTAAGTTTAAGAAAACCTAGTTTAACATGTCAGGCCATCCTGTAATATTCTTATTGATTAATATTAATTACCGGCACACATCCTATAAGTGGTTCCAAGCGAGTTTTACCGCATAATATCGCATAGCCTATAAACGTCGACCGCTCAATATAGTGAAGAAACTTTAACACAAATGAAACAAAATGGATTTCTCCTGTGATTGTTGGCCAAACGAGGTAGAGGCAGGTGCTTATAAAATGCACACCATCTGAAAATTTACTGCGTTTAAAAAAATCTTTATTTGTAATAACGTAGCGGTGTTACAAGAAAACAATGTTTGGTTGCAGTACAATCAGCCATATAACAAGGCATGCAAAAAATGCTTACGAAACATAATAATAATTACAATATATGTTATGGAAATAAAATCACATATCCAAAAAGTCAAGTCCCATCTATTGAATTTCCCCATAAAAGGATGGACCAGGACCAGCACAGACAAAGTTAAGGCAAAAGCTTTCAGATACCTATTTTATTTATTATTTAGAAAACCGTACAGGTCATCTTTTAAAACACAAAATTTGCCACGAGTATAAAATATAACTCAGGAAGTGTTTTGTACATACCAATAAATGCTGAAAATATATATTTATAATACGAAGATTTCAAAAGTTCTATATGAAACCCATCTCTCACTCGCTTGAAGCTTACTGGTGCTAAACCACATAAATGTGATATCAAAAGCATTACCAGAAATGAGCCATTTACCACACATGCACTAGCCATGACCACATTCAATATAACTGTAGTATTGTTTGGTCTACAGAGTGCTACGGGATTGTGTAGAGTATAATCAAAATTGCTACGATGGACCTATCTGTAAAATAAAATATTAATACGTACGTAACGTAGACTTTATAAATCTGCAATATAATTTTATTGTCGATTCAAATAACAATATGATTATGCTTTTTTTTATTTTCTTATCTATACTTATTTGGATTAAAAACAATTCTTCTTATTTGAATTGAGAGAAGAAACAGAAATATAAGTCTGTAATGACGATGCTGTAAGTGTTTTTAGTCTGATTTATTATGGAATTATTCTGAGAATAAGATCTACCCAGTTTAGTTAGGTTATTTAAATTTATATACGATGCTTACGTCCATTTTGTACGCGACCACTTTAAATTTAATAAACCTTATCCTTATAAAATTCGTAAACAAGTTATCCTTCTAAGGTAAATGTACTATCTAAATATCGAGGGTATTTGTCGAATGTACACGGGTACATCCTGCAAGCGCGGAGCAAAATCTTAGAAATCAGTTATGTTATGTCATTATGGTATTTAAGTGATTTTTGTAATCTTTTTCGAGAATTAAATATCTATAACCATATACATATATACCTGATATATGCACATAAGATTGCGTAGACATTTACACGTATTATTGTGTAACTTATTTTCAACTTTAACTAAAAATAATTTTGTAAGTTATATTTAAAGGAGACTTTTTAGAACTGTACAAATTAGTTATGAGGACCGATTTTATACTGATGGATTCCCATTATTCATTCTAACAATCGCTGATTAAACAATCATTATAAAGCAGTTAGGTTAGGTTATATGACGTAGAATGTTGAAATCATTCCATCCAGGTTGACTGAATCATATCAATAAAACAAAATAATTGGGAAAAGTTCTAATATTACAAAAATTGTAAAAAGTTTTAAATTAACTTTATAATTATTGAGTATTAATTGTGAATAATTATTGAGGTAAATATTGAGTTATTACTATATGTATAGATCCACGGCTCAGACTTGAGCGTTTAATTGAAAGGAAAGATTTTAAATTGTCGACGTAGTTGTCTAACGCTTTATTGGTCAAGCCATCCCAGCAGTGGATATGGAAATTATGAATTGGCTAAAACGTTTTACAATATAACTTTAAACGTTCACTTAATTTAATAGCATCCTGCTATCTCCATATTCTGCAAAGTTGTGCATTGTATATTCGTATATATTTTTGACCTAAATATCCATATTGATAAACAATGAAGGTTTTTGTAATTAAACGGTTTGATGTACTGGCAATGAAAGTCTTTTTCATTTGATCTTTCAATTGATAGCAATTCTAGAACCTTACTAAACTAACGGTTACTTAAGTGAAGATAAAATTCCGAAATGCAAAACCAAATTGGATCAATCAATGGAACCATAACTTTGTATTATAATTTTTGAAACATGTTTATACGAGTAATTATTTTCTTTTTGTCATTTTATTGACATCTTTTAGGCGTCAAATAATACAAGCATAAAACTGGTTACAACTTCCAAAACGCACACATAGGCGTTCACAATATAAGAAAATTTATCTCACAAAACAAGCAATTACTATATTAGTAAGATAAAGCATATACGTATATAATACTTGAGGACATTCAAAGTATTTAACTATAAACTAGGTGCACCAAATGGTCCAAATGGCATTCAGGGGAAGTTTCGCTTCAAATCAGGGATTTCTTTATAACGAGTATATAATTATTATGATCCATATAAGCTTTTTTATTTCATTTTTGCCTCTTTATATTAAAACCCCTAGATGAATAATATTCGATTCTCATGAGGTTCTATAAATTTGGGCATGATATACCAAATGAGACGATTTTCACTAAACCTAAACATTGGTTTAGGTTAGGTTAGGTTAGGTAACTTTTATCAAGTTAAATAGTGATTTAACTTGATAAAAGACGTGAAGAATTTTTAATTTATTACCTTTAATATAGCTCAAAAAACTACTTTAAACTACATTGCACTCTAAGCAGTAAATTCTCATTTGTAGAGAACTAAAATATTACATACTTTCTATTTTAGATTTGAGTATACACATATGACCGTCTCTTCTATTTTTATATTTTTATATATATAATTCAATTGCATGTAGTAGTAAAGAAAATCTAAATGATGTCAGATGATCTGTGGAAACATGGAAAATTGGAAAGGGAGAAAATGAAATGGGAAGCTCTTAGGAAGGATTGCGCAGCTCAGGCTAGTTTTAAAATAAAGGATCGATTAATTCGTTTTTTATTGTTATTTATTAGTAACTCACTCAGTTTTTTTTAAACTATTCACGATCGTATAATTAAGTTTAAATGGGTAAAAAGTTAATGTGGTTTATTCTTTTCCTGCGACTATATTCAAAGTGAATCGATCTGGACCATAACAATTGCGTAAGTCGCAACTGTGGATAAGATCTGTAAGAAAAGAAATTATAATGAGATTCTTAATCCTCATCGCAAGATTGTATCTATAATAGCTAGTGGATGTTTCATACTTGCCAAGTGATACGTTCCGATTTATTTAACACTGCCTCATTAAGCAACTTACCGGACCAAGCAGATTTCGAGACACAGAGAATAAACCCATCGGCATCAATTTCGGATAATTGGCTAACACAACCACTTGAAATATTTCAGCTTCGTACGGAATCTTCTTCCCGACCTGGGTGACGAGTTCGGATATCTGTGCTATTTGATACCGTATGTTATCGACCTGCAAAATGTTTGAGGATTTTAAAGTATGATAAACAAGTCACTAAACACTTTATTTTCGACAAAAAATTTAATATTTTTATCTTTAAGACGACAAGCATTTTAAGTCACATGAGGGACCTGCTAACTCAATGCTCAATCATTAATAGCAACATAAACTTAACTAGGGATTAAGACTATGACTTAGCTTTATATTAAAATTTACCGAGTACAGCTAGCGTACATTATTCTATCTATCTTGATTTTTTAAGCTTATTATGTTGACGCGTATGGATGTAGCATGATTTGCAATGTTAAATTTTTTCTTTCACTTTTATTTTAGTTCTTCTAATTTCAGTTTTTAAATCAATTTCAAATTATCACTGGATCATATGCTTACTTCATACTTACTTCTTTACCTATTTCCGACGACGCTTCCACAAACAAAATAATTCTGGAGACATGTAAAATCAGAAAAGCCATTTCCAAACTCGACTGTTGTGCTTTGTATTGATTATCTGTGATAAAAGGTTTTATGAAATGCTTTTTTTTTATAAGATGGGACAGGTGGCTCACCTGATGTAACATGATACCGCCGCCTATGGATACCCGCAATACCAGAGGTCTCAGTACGTTGCCGGCCTTTAAGATGCCTATACGCTCTTTTCTTGAAGGTCCTTAAGTCGTGTTCGGAAATACCTCTTTTGGCAGCTGGTTTCACATAGCAGTGCGCTCAGTTGGGGAATGGCGGATATCGAGGTGATACAGATGAAATTTCGTATTCTGCTTCGATGTCCGACGATGGTATCAGCAATAACAGGACAGTGGTACTGCCCCGATCGTGCCTGCCCATTTGGCTGAAGCCCAAAGACAAAAGCATGGCACTCCCACTAGGAAGGGGGTTGACTGATTACGCTGGTGAAATGAGTGAAGAAGCTGAAGTGAGTTCTGTTTGGAGAAGTCGATTGGATTGATACTGCAGATGAATTTCAGTATCGAACATCCAGGCAGAATCCCATATTGCATACGTATCACCTCGATGTCCGCGGGTCCACAACTGTGTATACCGCGCACCGCCGCTGTGTGGAACCAGCTGCCTAGAGAGATATTTCCGTACCTATACAACTTGGGATCTTCAAGAAAAGAGCATATCGTCTCCTGAAAAGCTGGCAACGCACTTCACTTGCAATTGTATTCATTGTTAGCTTTGAGTTCGAGACTATTCACAACAATTTACGCTATTCTTCATACTATTATATTACTCATATTGTATTTGACTATTCGCCCTGTATGCTTATTGCCTGTGCGATTCAAACATACTTAAGTTAAATAAAAACGGGGAACATAGTGGAAAGGCTTTTAAAGAAAGGCTCTACATTCAATAATTGGGATATAACTCTTCCGCATTACCTTTTGATGTACATGCTGCCGCGAAGTTGTATACGGTCCTAATTAAATTTGCTGTGAACAGTGTGGACAAATTCACCGCCAGTAAATTCTCAGTTGCACTGTATTTGAAAAAGTTGTCACATGTACTCACGAAAGCCTTACTGAGAGCTCCAAGAGATATTGAAATGTCACTCATGGCTGGCTTGGTCTTCTTATCTGTCCATACAATTACTTTTTTTAGCTGAATTCCAAAGAGTACTCAAGCTGCAACTTATTCACCTATGATGCATAGTGCTATAACGTCCCCAGAATTAGTATAATTAGCATAATATATGTACCTACCTTTTAATGTAAGTACACAACACTGAGTACCTTTTTATGTACTCAGTGCTGGTTATAATGAAAGAAGTGACCTTGGTAAGAAACACCATATGATGTTTATATGTATACTCATTGTTCGTTACAACTTTTATATATACAAATACATAACCATATTTATCTATTAAAATTAAGACCATTACCTGACTTAATATCCGCAGTAATTTTCATGAGTTCTAATTTAATAGTTTCCATATACTTTGATAATTCAAATTTCATAAAACTCATGTTTAACTCAATAACCGATTGTATAAGCTGAGTGAAAAAACCGAGAAAAAATTTCAAAGATGCTGTAACAAAAACAACCGTTTGCGCGTGAAGAAATAAACATTTTTTTTATATAAACAAACAACCTGTCGAATCGGATTTTCGTTTAAATATAAAATAAGAAACATACGTTTTAATTTATTTTCGGAGAAAAATATTGGACATAAGGTACATCCCGTGCGTAGAAAAACAAAGTATGCGATTATCAGACATCTGCCTATCTCCCTTGCAACATTCTTTTGTTTATTAATCTGAAAAGTGATAACACGTCTAAATATATATTTATTCAATTTATATCAAGTGAGAAGTAACGACACTGATAGAACAAGAATAGTAAAATATAGGGTATAGTTTCATATATACATATATAAAAGAAAGTCGTTTCAGTTACACTATGTCAAGAACGGCTGAACTGATTTGGCTGAAAATTGGTAGAGAAGTAGCTAAAAACTGGTAGTAAGACATAAGATATATATAGATATATATATATATTTATTCTTATCCCGTCCCCATCGTTCTTGTGTGAAGTGACATGATGTCAAATTTTCTAATATTGAATTGCTGTGCCATTTATCGTCATTAAAAATAACATGCCGCGACCATAGAGCAAATCTTCCTCGACAAAGCCGTAAATCGAAAGATTGCGAATGAAAACGCTGAAGAAGCGCGCAAGAAATTGCACTTAAATCACCGCCTTTTGGGTCGACTTCGTACTTCTCACTTACAAGAACAAAGGGAGACAGCTTGTAAACCGCTCCGTTGGCAAAGCTTTCGGGTCGCACAAACCTCAGATATCAACGGCTAGATAATTTACGTAGCACAAGAAGAAATTCTTCAAATACTGATTTGAATTGGCCAGCGTTTCAATACGATTGTAGCACTGCTTGATAACCGTTCACATTGGGGCAATCGACGTTGTTTGCGAATATTGTGGCGCATTTTAATGCCGTAGTTTTTAAAACTTTAGTGTCCGGAGGACCATCAGAATTGTGCTGTCTTAGTGGCAAAGTGAAATTGCCAAAAATGTGATCATGTGATATTGCCTTTAAGGCGGAACAAAGTTCGCCAGGTCAGCTAGTATTCACTTAAATTTTATGTACAGCCACTGGTTTACTCCAAAAATTCATTCGATAGTTTTCGTGCATAACGCGGCATGTGAATGTATGTGTTGATATGACAAATACCTAATTCACCCCTAATTTAAAATTTTGAATTGGAACCGCATATTATTCATTAATACATTTTATTGAGTTCTCCGTTATGGCAGTCACATCTTTCATACGAATAACTTACATATGTTAATTGTATATTTAAATAATTATTTCAGTAAAACCTAGTTTAACATGTCATGCCATCCTGTGATATTCTAATTTATTAATATTAATTACCGGTACACATCCTACAAGTGATTCCAACCGAGTTTTACCGCATAATATCGCATAGTTTATAAACGTCGATAGCTCAATATAATGAAGAAACCTTAATACAAATGTAACAATATGGATTTCTCCTGTGATTGTTGGCCAAAAGAGGCTGATGCAGGTGTTAATAAAATGCACACCATCTGAAAATTTCCTGCTTTTAATAAATAAATAGTTATATTGATGTGGTTTATGTACAGGTGTTACAAGAAAACAATGTTTGGTTGCTGTACAATCAGTTATATAACAAGGCATGTCCAAAAGGTCACAAATAGAGTAGAAAGTCTCATCTTTTGAATGTCCCCATAAAAGAATATCATAACGCCGCGCCGAACAGAGGCAACATAGCCATGGTATACCACAACTGCTGCATGTTTTGAGGCTACTTTGCGATTTCGATTTAAGGCCAATACAAAATTATTTAGGCGAAGCATTTTGGCCAATTGTTACTAACGACTACATTTTTGAAAAAGAGTACTATAATTTACGCAATACAATCGCCTGATTGCGCCTATCTAAATATTTGGAAACTATGCAGTTCGTCTTTTAAAACATAAATTTTGCCACGAGTAAATACATTTAGACAAAAATTGTTTTGTACGTACCAATAAATACTGCAAATATATATTTATAATACGAAGATTTCAAAAGTTCTACATGAAACCCATCTCTCACTCGCCTGAAGCTAACTGGTGCAATACCACATATATGTGACAAGATAAGCATTAACAGAAATGAGCCATTTACCACACACGCACTAGCCATGACCACAATTAACTTTCAATTTAACTATTCTTTTGTATTGTCTACGGAGTGCTACGATATTGTGTAGCGTATAATCTAATTTGCTACGATGTAGCTATCTGTAAAAAAAATTAATACATACGTAACGTAGACTTTATAATTTTACAATATCATTTTCTTATCGATCCAAATAACAATATGAGCTAAGTTTTCTTGACAACTGAATTTCTCATGTGACAATAGAAAAATACTAATCTATTCTAATTTGAATTAAAAAGAAATCTTCTTATTTGAATTGGGAGAAGAAACGAAAAATAATTCTGTAATTGCGATGCTTTAAGTGTTAAAAATTGTCTTTAGTCTGATTTATTATCGAATTATTCTGACGATAAGATCTACACAAGTTTAATTAGGTTTTTCAATTTATGTACTTTTCGTCTACTTTCTACGCAACCACTTTAAATTTAATGAACCTTATCTTTATAAAATTCGTAAACACATGCTCGTAGTTTCTAAAATAATTTTGATAGGTATTGCAAAACCGTAATGACTTATTTCCTTATTAAACATCTTCTTGTTCTTTAGTATTATTATTAATTTATATTTTATAAACCATTTATTTAAATATAAATTAATAATTTTATAATTGTTCTCACAATTACTGATACACTAAGTATATACGTCTCATCTGTATTAGCCACAAGGACATATAACCTACCTACGTATAATTGTGTAACTTACTTTCAACGTTAACAAAAAATAACTTTTGTAAGTTATATTTATAGGCGACTATTTAGATACTGCACAAATTAGGTATGAGGACCGATTTTATACTGATGGATTCCCATTATTCATTTTAACAATCGCTGTTTAAACAATCATTATAAAGCAGTTAGGTTGGATGGGTATTTAGACTGCATCAACATTATTTATATTGAAAGTATAATAACAGAATATAATGAAGATAACTATGCTGTAATATGACGGTCGCCTTCATTGATAACTTGGTGTGTAACCTGATTTACTGTAACTGACAGTTTGAAAAGTAAACTCTAAAATCACTTACCTAGCGATAAATAATAAAAATAGTAAAGCTAAAAAAATACCACATACATATCCAATCCTATGTACAAGGTTATTACAATCCAACTACATAGTTATTTGGAGTATTTATTTTTATTCAATATTAAGCAATGAATCGGAAATGAAAGGCTTTTTGTATTTTGATTATTGAACACGTTTTTCTTGTTTACTTGTGAATTAATAGCAATTCTAGATCTAACTGAAGTTAAGATCAAATTAATTAAGACCAAATGGATCAACTTAAAGTTTTCTTGCCACCATAGCTTTGTTTTATATTTTTGTATATTTTTTTATCTTTTTCTAATAGTTTTTTATTTATAAGATTCCTATATTGACATCTTTTAGACGTCACATATTCAAGTATAAAACTGGTTATAATTTAGCATCCAGGGGAAATTTCACTTATCTGCTCGATCCAGGATTTCCTTATAACGAGTCTATATTATGATTCATATAAGCTTTTTGATTTCATTTTTACCTCTTTATATTAAAACCCATGGATGATTAATATCCGCTTCTCTTGAGACTGTGATTTGTATTTGTCATCGGTTTTCACTAAACCTAATATATTTATATAATTCAAGAAAAAAAAAAATTTAAAAAAAAAAAAAAAAAAAAAAAAAAAAAAAAAAAAAAAAAAAAAAAAAAAAAAAAAAAAAAAAATTTAAAAAAAAAAAAAAAAAAAAAATTTTTTTCGGGGGCAAAAAAAAAAAAAAAAAAAAAAAAAAAATTTTCACCCCAAAAAAAAATTTGGAAAAAAAATTGGAGAGGCGTCAAAAAAAAATTTATATATGACGCGCCTTCATTTTTATATTATATATAATTCAAGTTAATTACGTTTAAAAAAAATATCTTTTTTTTTCCCCCTTTTTTTTTTGTGGGGGGGGGGGGGGGGCGCCCCCAAACCACATATATATTGGGGGGGCCCCTTTTTTTTTTTAAAAAAAAAAAATTTCAGGTTAATTCTTTTAAAAATCTGCTAACTACAGAGTGAATCTGTGGAAATTTGTTAAATTGGAAAGGGAGAAAATGAAATGGCAAAGTCTCGGGGAGGATTACGCGGCTGAGGCTAGTTGACTGTAGGTTACTTGATTATTATAATGAAGGATCAATTATTTCATTTTTTATTATTATTTATTAGTAACTCACTCAGTTTGTAACTAAACTAAAAACTAGGAACGATCGTATAATTAAGTTTAACTGGAGAAAAAGTAAATATAGATTGTTCTATAGCCCGATCTTTTGCTGCGACTATATTCAAAGTGAATCGATCTGGACCATAACAATTGCGTAGGTCGCAACTGTGGATAAGATCTGTAAGAAAAGAAATTGTAATGAGTTTCTGAATCCTCATCGCACGATTGTATCACATATGATAGCGAGTCAGGCTGATCAAACTTGCCCAGTGATACTTTCCGATTCATTTAGCACTGCATCATAGTAGAAACTTACCGGAGCAAGCAGATTTCGAGACACAGAGAATAAACCCATCGGAATCAATTTAGGATAATTGGCTAACACAACCACTTGAAATATTTCAGCTTCGTACGGAATCTTCTTCCCGACCTGGGTGACGAGTTCGGATATCTGTGCTATTTGATACCGTATGTTATCGACCTGCAAAATGTTTGAGGAATTTAAAGTATGATAAACAATTCACTAAACATTTATTTTGGACAAAAAACTTTTAGACGACAAACATTTTAAGTCACGTGAGGTACTACGATAGAACCACCAACCAACTCAATGCGCAATATAAAACAATGCCTTACCTGTTTTAGTTAAATTTACCGAGTACAGGTTGCGTACATTATGATATCTATTTTGAATTTTCCAGTTTATTATACGTATATGGATGTGGCATAATTTGCAATGTTATAATTTTTTATACATTCACTTTTATTTATCACAAGTTTTTAAATCTAATTTCAAAATATCACTGGATCATATGCTTCACACTTACTTCTTTACCTATTTCCGACGACGCTTCCACAAACAAAATAATTCTGGAGACATGTAAAACCAGAAAAGCCATTTCCAAACTCGACTGTTGTGCTTTGTATTCATTATCTATGGAAATAGGATTTATGAAAGGCTATGATTATTCTACTTTCAATGCCATATTTTAAATAGCGCTAAAGTGAGTTCTGTTTAGATCTGTTGCTTTTCATCTTCTATTTTCATATATTCAGTTGTCTTAGAGAGTGTTTGGAGAAGTCGATTGGATTGATACTGCAGATGAATTTCAGTATCGAACATCCAGGCAGAATCCCAAATTGCATACGTATCACCTTGATGTCCGACGCTCCACAACTGAGCGCTTCAGAAGGCACTTTCTGCTGTGCGCCACCGTTGTGTGGAACCAGCTGCCTAGAGAGATATTTCCGAACCTATACAACTTGGGATCTTCAAGAAA
Organism: Pontia daplidice; assembly: GCA_963693355.1. Taxonomy (NCBI): domain Eukaryota; kingdom Metazoa; phylum Arthropoda; class Insecta; order Lepidoptera; family Pieridae; genus Pontia; species Pontia daplidice. Next base: position 1,501,570 of record CAVNZL010000025.1, on the reverse strand, counting down.
AAATCGTCTTCTTAAAATCTGGTAACGCACTACACATAGCGTCCATGGGCAACCGTATCACTGAAAATCAGGTCTCCTTTTCGTTTTTTATTATTTTATAAATAATTTTTTGTTGTATTGTATATGAAAACAGGGAAAATAATAGAAAGGCTTTCAAAGAAAGGTACTATATTAAGCAATTAGGATATAAATTTTGCCATACCTTTTGATGTACATGCTGCCGCGAAGTTGTATATGGTCCTAATTAAATTTGCTGTGAACATTGTAGACAAATTCACCGCCAGTAAATTCTCAGTTGCGCTGTATTTGAAAAAGTTGTCACATGTACTCACGAAAGCCTTACTGAGAGCTCGAAGAGATATTGAAATGTCACTCATGGCTGGCTTGGTCTTCTTATCTGTCCATACAATTGCTCTTTAGCTGAATTCCAAAGAGAAATGTAGCTAAAACTTTTTCGCCTATGTGGTATTGGACTATATAAGGGTTCGTTATAATACAAGAAGTAACCCTAGCAAGAAACACCATATTTATGTATTAAAATTATGACAAGTACCTGATTTAATATCCGCAGTAATTTTCATGAGTTCTAATTTAATAGTTTCCATATACTTTTGAAATTCAAATTTTATAAGACTCATGCTCAATTCAATCAACGCCTGTATAAATTGAACGAAAAAACCAAGAAAAAATTTCAGAGTTGCTGTAAAAAAAACAAATGTTGGACCATTTGTTTGACCGTTTGTGCGTGAAGAAAAAATAAACATTTTCTATAGCGAAAAAGCAAACTGTGGACTCGGATTTTTGTTTAAGTATAAAATAAGAAACATACATCCTAATTTATTTGCGGAGAAAAATATTGGACATAAGGTACATCCCGTGCGTAGAAAAACAAAGTATGCGATTATCAGACATCTGCCTATCTCCCTTGCAACATTCATTTGTTTATTTATCTGAAAAGTGATAACACGTATAAATTTATACTTATTCAATTTCAATCTAGTGAGAAGTAACGACACTGATAAAACAAGAATGAGAAACTAAATATGCGGTATAGTTTCGTCACCTTTAATATATTTACGTAAATTTTATTTACCGCCACTGGTTTACTCCAATAATTCATTCGGTAGTTTTCGTGTACGACGTGGCATGTGAATTTAGAATACTCGTATATGTGTCTGTGGAAGCCTATTACCAACTACTTCAACTTCCAGAAGATTATATTTATGTAAATTGTATTTTTAAATAATTATACCAGTAAAACGCAGTAATACATATCATGCCATCCTGTCATATTCTTATTAATTAATAATAATTACCGGTACACATTCTACAAGTGACTCCAAGCGAATTTTACCGCATAATATCGCATTGTTTATAAACGTCGACAGCTCAATATAATGAAGAAACTGTAATACAAATGAAACAACATGGATTTCTCCTGTGATTGTTGGCCAAACGAGGTAGAGGCAGGTGCTTATAAAATGCACACCATCTGAAAATTTACTGCTTTTGTCACGAGTATAAAATATATTTAGACAAAAATTGTTTTGTACGTACCAATAAATGCTAAAAATATATATTTATAATACGGAGATTTCAAAAGTTCTATACGAAACCCATCTCTCACTCGCTTGAAGCTTACTGGTGCTAAACCACATATATGTGATAACATAAGCATTAACAGAAATGATCCATTTACCACACACGAACTAGCCATGACCACATACAATTTAACTATTGTATTGTTTGGTCTACGGAGTGCTACGATATTGTGTAGCGTATAATCTAATTTGCTACGATGTAGCTATCTGTAATATAAAAAAAATAATGCGTACGTAACGTAAACTTTATAATTCTACAATATAATTTTCTTGTCGATCCAAATAACAAATACATAATAATCTAAACATCATCTGCAACTAAGTTTTCTTTGATAACTATTTAATATTTCATGTGACAATAGATAGAGATTTACTAATCTATTCTTATTTGGATTAAAAAAAGTTCTACTTTATTTGAATTAAAAGAAAAAAATTGCGATGCTGTAAGTGTTAAAAAGTGCCTATAGTCTGATTTTTTATCGAATTATTCAGACGATCTACACAAGTATAGTTAGGTTTTTCAATTTATATACGATGCTCACGTCTACTTTCTTCACGACCGCTTTAAATTTAATAAACCCAATCTTTTCCTTAACATTCGTTAACACGTAGTTTTTAAAATATTTTTCATAGTTATTACAAAACACTACTTACTCCTACCATTTCTTTAATTAAACATCTTATTTGTTCCCTTTAGTATTTGAGTATAACTTTTTAAAAATCATTCGTTTATTGAACAATGTTTTCTCTAATATATATAATAGGTATAAAAACTTTATTTCTTAGTGCCTTATAATAGTTCTCACAATTACTGATACACTAAGTACATTCGTCACACTTGCATTAGCCCCAGGGACATACAAACTACCCATTACCTTATCAGGAGAATCTGTATGTAAATAACAAAATCATTTTGTTTTGAACATGTTACTATGGAGAATGAACACATTAAGTAGTCATATATATTTACGGGTACCTATAAAGGAAAAAACACTTAGGGTCTCCGCTTTCTGTCTCTCGACATTCTTAATCTGTTTCCTAAAATTTGGAGTGTTAAATTATAAATTCTGAAAGGATACCAGATATAATATAATATAGAACTATTAAATTTTGCTAGTAATATATAATGATAATGTGTATATCCTATACATATAAAAATTATAATAAAGAAGTTAAAGTCAAATAAATGTGAGTCACTGAATTATTGTAATCATATAATGCTGTATTCTGTGAAAATTAATAATTTATTGGTATACAAATTCGTTTTTGGCATCCTGGTTTTATATACAACGGTTTATACATACACCTGATACATACTCATAAGATTGCGTAGACATTTACTCGTATAAGTGTGTAACTTACTTTCAAAGTTAACAAAAAATAACTTGTTATTACTTCTGTTGCGACGGAGACAAGTTATATTTGTAGAAAGCTTATTTAGAACTACATAAATTCGGTATGAGGTCCGATTTTATATTGACGGATTCCCATTATTTATTCTAACAATCGCTGATTTAACAATCATTATAAAGCAGTTAAGTTTGATGGGTATTTAGATAATCTCCATTCTTTACATTGAATTTAAATGTAAGAAAATATAATGAAGATTACTATGCTGTAATATGCCGGTAAACTGTAAACTGTAACTGACAATTTGAACAATGAACAGGTTTAGAGTCAAGGGTTGCTTAAGCGAATTAGTGAAGATAACAATAACCACATATCCATTTGGAATATACAAAGTTAACTTTCATCTGTTTCAACATTTGGGAAGATTGTGGTCCTTCGAGCCGGATCTTGAATATGTAGACATCGGTGTGATAGAGGTGGAATGTATTTTTCCCTGAATTAATTCGATGATGGTTTCGTACTCCCATTGAATAGTTTAATTGGTTGGAAAAATATTCATCGTCGGGCGTGTTTACACTTATTAACAGCTCTTCGTGCATGGCCTCAATTTGTTGCCATTGGTGTTGTAAGCTCTGTAGGTTTGTCTGTTAATGCTCAACTGAATTAAATTTTTCCAATTTTTGAAATAATATATGAATTGAACAAAATCTTTGATGAAACGTTGTAACGGATTGACTCAATTATGAAAAAGGTCTACTATCAACATTTCTTTATATATTTGAAACCTCGTGCAAGTGAACTCGAAATGGATACTAGATAGTTATTTAAATTATTTATTTTTAAAGTTCCATTTTGTTACGCTTGACTTGGGGAGTAAGCTGGCGAGCACTTGACATAAGCGTTACCAAAAGTGTGATCGGCAGAGGCGAACGTGGGTATCTATATGTGGTGGATATAAGCAAGAGAATTCGCGCACATTTTTCGATCATCAATTGGTAATGTGCTGCTCACTTTGTTTTTAACGATGGAACGAACATCATAAACTATTATGTCAATCTTTATATATATAATTCTTCTGTGAGTGTGTATGTCACTGAACTTCTGTCAAACGACTGGACCGATTTTGATGAAATTTTTTGTGTGTGTTCAAGGGGATCTGGGAATGGTTTAGATTCACAATATTATATAAAATTCTCGTGTCACGGGGTTCGTACTTGAACTCCTCCGAAACGGCTTGACCGATTCTCATGAAACTTTATGAGCGTATTGAATAGGTCTGAGAATCGGCCAACATCTATTTTTCATCCCCCTAAATATTAAGTGTAGTCCACCCCTAAATTTTATTTTTTATTTTTTAGACAAATTTTTTAGTTTCTATTTTTTTATGATACAACATACAAAAATACATAATAAATTTCCACCGTTCTACGATCAAAACTTATTTTTTATTTATTAATCGAAAATTGAAATCACATGTATGGCAAAACAACGTTTGCCGGATCAGCTAGTAATATTATAAAGTTTATACACAAAAGACTTATGATTTACGGTCGAGTAAGTTCTGAAGAGTTAGGATAAAAGTATCATACGTGTACACTAATTTTAGCAGGAGATTTCAATATTTTGCGTCCGAAGATGGATAACTCTTGGTAAACTTTCTACTACAAATTGATAATATCTGTTACAACAAAATATGGAACAACAATCGATTCAGTGTTTTTTAGATATCTGTCTAATTTTAATTCGAAATTATATGTTTTGTATTTCTTATACCATAAACCTTATTTAATAGCTTATCTTATCTAATAATAAACTTTTGGATACAGTTAAATTAAACAAAAATTAAAAGGAAAAAGTCAGACAAAAGACAGGTTTATTTAAATATATAGGTATGTTAACAAAAAGTTAATAGAATTTTAGTTACTTAGTTATAATTGAAGTACCCCTAGACCATGTTGATGGTACATACAGATGGAGCGAAGAATTTTCACTTCCGTCGTGTGGTCATAAGCACAGTCGGTTTTTAATCAACTATATAGTATCTTTTTTAAAAAGGCCTTTGGGACTTCCACCATGCTTAAAAAAACGAAATTAGTGCGAAAAGTTTTAATATTACAGAATTGTAATGTAAAAGCTATTATTATAAATATTAATTAAGTAGTCGACTATATCTATAGCTCAGACTGGCTCTGTTTTCTTTTTACTATATCTATAGATCCACGGCTTAGACTGGCTCTGTTTTCTTTTTAACGTTTAAGAATTGTAAATTTGTGAACATAGCAGTTTGAAGCCAGCTCAGCAGTGCATGTGGGAATATTAATTTGCTAAAATGTACTTTAAGCGTCCACTTAATTTAATGGCAAAAATGCGAACCACATTCTGCAAATTTGTACGTCATATATTCGTATGTTTTTACGACCTAGATATCAATATTAAACAATGAAGGCTTTTGTAAGTACACGGTTTGATGTTAAGGCAATGAGATTTTTTTGAATTTCAGTTATAGAACACTTTGTTTGCCTTGTTTTTGTGAATTGATAGAACTTTACTAAACTAAACAGTTAGAAGATATGATGAAATTCCGGTATACTTAGAAATCAAATGCATCAACATATAGACACACAATCCTTTATTTTTTTAAATTCTTTTTTGTCTTTTTATTTTATTTTTACTTTTATAAAATTGTTAGATTGACATCTTACACACAATACAAGCATAAAACTGGTTACAATTTGAAAAATGCACGGCGTACATAATCGTATACAATGTATGAACATTTATCTTAAAAAACAAGAAATTACTGTATTTAGTAATTGCTTGTTTTTATATATATATATCTAATATATTTTTATGATATTATTATTTTATATGTATATTATATATGTTGTTATATAAATATCTGATATTATTACTTGAGAACATTCAAGATCACCCAAGATCCAGGCGAAATTTCACTTATGTGTTCGAATCGAGTATTCCTTATGACGAGTATATATGTTCCATACAAGCGTTTTGATTTCATTTTTACCTCTTTATATTAAAACAAGCGTGTATTTAATATAGTAAAAGACGTGATGAATTTTCATTTTATTATCTTAAGGACAACTTTTAATATAGTTCAAAATTAGCAACTTTAATCGTAACTGTATTACACTCAGAGCAAAAAAGCTATAAATTACGACTTTCAGTGTCTTTTTTACAGTGTCTAAAATATTACTTACTTTCTACTCAAATATACATATACCGTACTCAAATCTTTAGATTTGAGTACGGTACATGTATATTTAAATTAATTTAAATTAATTTATATGTAAATCTTTAGATTTGAGTACGGTATATGACGCGTCGCTTCTATTTTTATAGTTAGGTAATAGCCGAGTGAACCCGAATCAATTATACCACCGAAACGAACCGAAGACTATCTAGAATATTTCTGTTCTTTTTAACTTGTTTTTGTATGTAATATTTTATTTGTTTAATTGTACTACTACGACAGAATAGGTTATAACAAATCCAATAATCTGAAACAAGTTTACAATCATCAATCGTTTATCCGTTAAGACTTTTTTTATACAGTAATTTTTATCTTATTAATAGAATAAGATAAAACATTTTTTCGCGTAAACTAAATACAATAAGGTAAAAAATACATTCCGACACTTATATATAAGTAAAACTTACTATTGTTATTATTAATTGCTCACCTGAACGGGTAAAGACCGTGATAATGTAAAAAAACCCATTGGCATGACATCAGTTTTATTTGCATTTATCTGTATATAGAATAATTTTGCGTCCCAAGACATCTCCCTCTGGTTTTCAGTTAGGTGCCGAAGACATTGGGCTAGCTGATATTTTATCTTTTTTACCTGCAACAAAACTTCATTCGTTTTTACGTTCCACATATAATTAACATGTATAAGTTAATGATTTAATACGCATTTTCATTTTAATCTTTAGTTCAGATGTTAAACAGATACTGTATATTAAAATTGCTTTCATGTGTAGCCCTTGAATAATTTTTTAAAGAACCGTAGTCATTGTCTTGTGTAAAACTTCTGGTTGTATGTCGCTGTTTCACCGGTAATAATTTAAACCACATTCTCCATAGTAACTTTTAATTAAAGATTTAAAAATATTTATTTAGCAGTAGTTTATACAGTAATTCAAGTATTTCTGAAAGATGACTCCTGTATTAGCTCTGAGAGCTGTTACAGAAGCCAATGCCCACCACCGAATATATGGACAAATTGGACTTATAATTAAGATACAATTATAAAGCATAATTTAGTTATTGTGTTTAAGTGTGTGTGTGTGTGTGTGATTGTAGCGTGAATTTAAATGTTGAATACATATTATCGCTAATTATGTAATACTAACACTGAATAATTCAAATCGGTACATTCAATGATAAAATATTTTGCTGTGTAGCGTGTAAGTGATTTGATTCTGGGTTTCGCGGACGAGGAATAGAACGCCGTCACACGTCGTTTGAATTCAATGCGTTGGTAATATTGAGTCACACCAGACGTAGAGGTGTATAGCGTTAAGAAACCGTAGTATAAAATTAAATATATAATATTTCCTCAACTGTCAACGACGGAAACGTTACTGAGAAGTCACCTATCGATATATTATAGACGGATTATATATTTTTTATATGCCGATGTGAATTATCAACGTCAACAAAATTTACTCCTTAACGCAAAGCCACTATAGCATATGGCTAATCAGTGATTGTGACATTATAAAATTATATTATTTCATCTACTTTTGGTTGAGCATCATGTCATCATACTCTAGTCTAATCTGGCTAACGCAGGTATAAAGCGAAGGTAAACGAAAATACCAACGAAATTATTAAACAAAAAATAAAAGATTAGAGTTTATCATATTTTAAAAAAGAGCCCTTGAACCGGAAAGATTTTTCTTGTTATTTCATAGAATAACTTGATTTGATAGTAGTTTTCTTACCTCTTCAGCAATTCGATGCCATGGTTCAATAAACAGAATTAATCTTAAAAAGTGATATAGAATCCAAACAACATCCAAACCGCAGTATTTAAATAAATTTAAATAATCTGAAAATATACATAGATTACGATATCATACAATTATAAGGCAAAAAAATTATAAATGAAACTGGAAATATAAATTTTCATTCTCCAATTATTTGGGAGTTATGGAACTACAATCAGATTTAAGTTGAGGCAACGTGTATTATTATTCATAATACATAACAGTGTATATAATACAGTAATAGTAATAATGTTAGGAAAAATAATAAAATACCATGTTCTTTCTCCAAATAGAGAGCAAACTGATCAGCTGTAAATATTAGTTGAAGAGTATACAGAAACATCAGTGTAACAATGGAAAGGCTTTCAGATGTTTCGATTTCTGCAATACACTCACAGACTATGAGGTACCATTCGCGGAATCGTCGAAGCGATAGTTCTATATTGTCTAACTCGTCTTCGGAAACTGCAAAAATGTATAATTATAAATCTGAACCCAAAGTCATAAAAGTATGTTAAGGCAGTCTACCTGTACAGTGGTACTCTTTAATTTCTAACGATTGGTGTCTATGCTATGGGAGACAAACGAGTACTGTTAGACTATTATATTAATATATAATAAGAAAGTGAGCTAATATAATTTTTGAAAATAGAGCATCATCAAACTTCTTATGTACTTACGCGCAACACATCTTTCCCGCATACTTTTATTAATCTCAGCCATTTCACTTTGAATATATCCTAATCTTTCGTGTATTTCAAATCCTATGAGCGATATTTGAACTTCAATTATCGTGATCATAAAATGATGTGCGCCTTCGAAACTGATAGCAATAAACGTCAACACTGAAACATATTAAAGTGTGTTTTATAAGACACTTGAAAATATTAGTGCACTTTTAGTAACAAAAATATACTAAGGTCATATTCTAATAGCATTACAATGTGCGTAGCATTACTGAGAGCTTATATCAAGATAGCACGAAAGGTTCTATAGAAGGTTCAGTTTTTTATGGAAACCACAATTATGGTACCTTATTTTACGGGAGTAAAATAAATAATAATTAAAATCAAAGCAAATTGAATAATTTTGAGCTTTGATAGTTAAAAATAGATACATATATAAAAGTAAAACGCACGAAAGCACTGCGAGCGTATGCAGATACTGGGACAGTAGGGATCGTAGACTCTTAGTCCTTCTGCTTTATCAGAGGGAAACTACTGACCCACTACAAATTCAGTTTCATTCACTCTGAGCGAATGGTACTTGGCATAGGCGGCTAAGTCCGCATAAGATCTATCCCGCACCCTTCCTCGCAGGATACCACCTCTTCGGCTGACTCATTATTCCCACTAGTGCCCGGCGAGGTCCTTCTGCAGCATCAATTGCTCGCAAAAGAGAGCCCCTGCCCATAGCTACCGAGCTACAAACACCGCCTTGCGAAAGGTCTGCACCGAAACAAGGTTGTTCGTTGCCTCAGCCAAGTTGAGGACGTTATGTTCAAACGTGTTCTCCTTGGCCCCACAGTCGTGATAGACGGGATGAACTTCGCCTCGCCACCATAGCATGCATATCCAGCCCATAACACGAACTATAAACAGCTTATCCTGAAGCTAGCCGATGTCCCGTATTCTCAACCTCGATGAGATAAATTGGGTTGTTGATAAATATATAATATGTCACATAAGTAAAGATTATACTAACTACTACTACTTCACTTGGAAATAATTGAGTTTTATAGGGTATTTTAGGCCAACAGATTCAGAAAAAGCTTAATTTTTAATTAAATTATAAAATACCTGCCTGAAAAGTTAGGATCATATAATTTCAATATCGCTTCCAACATCACACAAATACCACGGGCAAATACATTAATAAAAATAATTACAGTGCTTTTTCGTAATTTAGTTCCATTGTTTTTGGTTATCTAAAATAATAATTTCATTAACATTATTCTTATTTAATTAAACATAAGAGTCACAAAGATATCTCATTTGCTGATTTTTTAAACAGCTTATAGACAAGTAGGTAGCCATCGATTGATTGAAAGCACACTCGTTTTCAGTTTTAATGTGTCGAATATTACCTTGTTCAGCATTGCCAGGCATTTTATAAGTATCCTCATTCGCTTAGGTCCTGTGAATATTGCAGTGCACGAAACTTCTACCAATACCATAATGTTTGTAAGTAATACAATGTTTTTCAGAACACTGCTATGATCGTATATCCTATAGGTTCTATTGTCCACAAGACATGCTATTTCTAACACTAGGTAAATTATTTCCAATATTACTAAAAGAATGTGATAAATTAATCTCTCTGTAATCGTAGAATACAAAAATACAAATATATTTATTTTCTATAAGGATAATGAATTTTGAGAAGAATTAAAAAAATACCTGTGCCAGGCTTCCCAGCTTTACACTACTTGGGAAACTATAAAAGTTCAAAAATCAAAATAACAATAGTCGTAAACTATTGCAGCCTGAATAAGTCTGATTAATCTCCTCATCATTCAACTGAATTTTTATCCTTATAGCACATAATCATAAAGCTTGTATATATATATAGTCATTAATAACTCACGTGAAATACTCAACAGCATGCGGCTATAATAATTTGCCACTTTTGAAAACTGAATACGATACCCTTCTGTCAATGCGGTTATTGATATAGGAGCTAGGCCGAACAGTTGAGATATCTTCAGAACGGTCAGCACTTTACCACTGACTACGGACGTTTCTTCCATTATACCTACGTTTCAATTTTTTCAACGAAACAGGTTTCTGCTCGGGCTGGATGACACAGCCAAAGTATACCGATATATTATAATTAATTTTTGTATACTTTATTGTAACAATTCATTCTATGTATTCTGTTGACGAAACATGTTAAAAATAAATAAGTGAATTAAGTTATTGTAAATTTCCGGCACCATTGCTTTTTCTACGCTTTTTATATAGGAATAAAATACGCATTAAATACATTAAATGTAAGCTTGCTTTTTAAAATAAATATCAATATAATATAAATAATAGATATTTTTTTCTAAGCGTGATGCTATAGAATTACTTGGTACGCAAACTCAATTGATAGTATACAATATGAATAATGGTTATTGGCTTATACCTTTGTTTAGGAAGCACCACTGCTACATACGTGTATAACTGCCGTCAATTAATTACAAACAAGACGTGTGTTCTGCCGTTAAAACAATATAAAGCTGGTTTTATCAAAAAGATTTTATCAATTTACTGAAATAGAGTGCTGTTGGCTCAGCTTGAGACCACAACATTTCGTGTAACCATTTTTATTTGCGTTACGTTGCGGTGACAAACATTACTAATATTAATTTTCTTTCATGTCATTTATCTATTTCAATATTAATAAGTTGTTCATATAATATTCTTAATTAAAGAAAAAAAGTGGTAAAAATTAAATTTAGGAATCTGGCAAAAGCGAATCGAGAACATTTAGATAGATATGTCGTAAAAAACAAACAACCGCCATCTATAGTTATTTATGAAAATAAATTTTAAAAAATATATAAAAGGAAATTAATACTATAGAGGCTGATTTTGTTTTAGAAACATTTCCAGGAAACACTACAAAATATTAAATAATATGCTATTACTACAACACACAATAGTGTTGAATTATTTTTTATTTTGCAAAACATATGAAACAAATATCTTAGCAAGTAAACTTTATATTCATTCATAGTAAGGTATATTCGCCGGATCAGCAAAGACTTCTTATAGCACCTAAAACATAATACTTACGAAAATAAAAGAAAGTCATTGTTAGTGAAAGTAACAATACAATAATATTTCCTATTCATATAGTAGAATAATCCTTTTCAAACTACATTTCATACATTCTTACTCTGTTATTACATAGATAAACCATAATTATCTGTGGAAATATAAAGTAAAATAAAATTAAAGATAATAAGCCTTGACAGCATATAAATCAACTTTGATAAAAATAATTTTAATAGGTACAGTATAGTATGTAATTTACATTGTATATATAATTATTATCTACATTTAAAGTATCTGTTTAAATAAATGTGTTTCTTTTTTATATAATACCTATAATTAAAAAGTCGTATGTATTGTTCACATGTATAAAAATTACAAAATTAGAATTTGTCCTATTAAGAAAGTATGCAAATTTGCCAGAATGTTCAGATGTCATTGAACATGGAGCAACCGCTGACACTACTGACACGGTTGTTCTAAATATTATTGCTGAAGATTCGCGATACACCAACAACTCACATGTGAAATGTTGTATATGTGTGTATATATGTAATTTATTTTTAAAGTGTATCTTCAGCTCAATAAATTAGATTTGAATACGGCTTTGGCTTATTCATTTCTCACTCCGCTCAAAGTATATCGTGGTGACGCTGCCCGATTACTTTGAGATACTCTCGTCATCCTGAACCTCTGATCCTGTACGGTCCCACTTGCTCAGGGTTACAAATATTATACTAAGTTGAACACAAAAAGGAACCAGCCTATACGCAACCAACGATAGCAGGTGTATATTTGTTCGTTGTAGACATCGTAACAACACAATGAGCAAAATTTTTCAAGTAAAATTACAATAGGTAGTATCAATACCACCTATAAAAAAACAAAGAAAAACTATAAAACTCTTGTAATATTATCGGAGGACACACGAGTGCTCATTAAATAATCTCGCGTGGATTCTCTTCACAATGTCATTAGTGGTTTGAAAACTGAAGGCGCTGCAGGTTGGCATTTTAATTTTCGCCGAGAATTCTTAAACGTTACAAAAATGGAATAGTAGAACCAATATCTTAATTGTGTAATTTGAGACAGGGAGCCCAGCCCTTCGAATTTAAAAAAGGCTATCGTTATTCCTAATTATAAATCAAGTATTTCGGATTCCCCTTCCAATTATAGGTCCATCTCCCTTCTACCAATACTTTCTAATCTAATATATAAAATTCTCGTGTCACGGGATTCGAATTTGAATCTCAAAATGGGATTCTCATGACACTTTGTGAGCGTATTGAGTAGGTCTGAGAATCGGCCAACATCTATTTTTCATCCCCCTAAATGTTAAGGGTAGTCCACCCCTAAATTTTATTTTTAGACAAAAAATTTAGTTTCTATTTTTTTATGATACAATATACACAAATACATACAATCCTAAATTGTCACCCTTATACGATAAACCCTTATTTTTTTCTCTTAATTGAAACACAATCACTAATCCGGCAAAACAACGTTTGCCGGATTAAAAAAAAATAAAAAAAAAAAAAAAAAAAAAAAAAAAAAAAAAAAAAAAAAAAAAAAAAAAGGAGGGGGGGGGGGGGGGGGGGGGGGGGGGGGGGGGGGGGGGGGGGGGGGGGGAAAAAAAAAAAAAAAAAAAAAAAAAAAAAAAAAAAAAAAAAAAAAAGGGGGGGGGGGGGGGGGGGGGGGGGGGGGGGGGGGGGGGGGGGGGGGGGGGGGGGGGGAGAAAAAAAAAAAAAAAAAAAAAAAAAAAAAAAAAAAAAAAAAAAAAAAAAAAGGAGGGGGGGGGGGGGGGGGGGGGGGGGGGGGGGGGGGAAGCGGCGGGGGGAGGGGGGGGGGGAGAAGAAAAAAAAAAAGAAGAAGGGGGGGGGGGGGGGGGGGGGGGGGGGGGGGGGGGGGGGGGGGGGGGGGGGGGGGGGGGGGGGGGGGGGGGGGGGGGGGGGGGGGGGGGGGGGGGGGGGGGGGGGGGGGGGGGGGGGGGGGGGGGGGGGGGGGGGGGGGGGGGGGGGGAGAGGGGGGGGGGGGGGGGGGGGGGGGAAAAAAAAAAAAAAAAAAAAGAAAGGGGGGGGGGGGGGGGGGGGGGGGGGGGGGGGGGGGGGGGGGGGGGGGGGGGGGGGGGGGGGGGGGGGGGGGGGGGGGGGGGGGGGGGGGGGGGGGGGGGGGGGGGGGGGGGGGGGGGGGGGGGGGGGGGGGGGGGGGGGGGGGGGGGGGGGGGGGGGGGGGGGGGGGGGGGGGGGGGGGGGGGGGGGGGGGGGGGGGGGGGGGGGGAAAACACCGCGGGGGGGGGGGGGCCCCCCCCCCCCCCCCGGGGGGGGGGGAGGGAAAAAAAAAAAAAAAAAAAAACCCCCCCCGCGGGGGGGGGGGGGGGGGGGAACAAAAAAAAAAAAAAAAAAAAAGGAAAGGGAAAAAAAAAAAAAAAAAAAAAAAAAAAAAAAAAAGGGGGGGGGGGGGGGGGGGGGGGGGGGGGGGGGGGGGGGGGGGGGGGGGGGGGGGGGGGGGGGAGGGGGGGGGGGGGGGAAAGAAAAAAAAAAAAAAAAAAAAAACCCCCCGGGGGGGGGGGAAAAAAAAAAAAAAAAAAAGGGGGGGGGGGGGCGCAAAAAAAAACCAGGCGGGGGGCCCCCCCCCCCCTTGAAAAAAAAGGGGGGGGGGGGGGGGGAAAAAAGGGGGGGGGGGAAGAAAAAAAAAAAAAAAAAAACAAAAAAAAAAAAAAAAAAAAAAAGGGGGGGCAAAAAACAAAAATTTTGTGTTGTAAAAAAAAAAAAGTGTTGTGGGGAGGAGGGGGCGCCGAGGAAAAAAAAAAAAGAGAGAGGGGGAAAACCCCCCATGGAAAAGAAAAAAAAGTTAAATAAAAGGGGAAAAATTTAAAAAGGGGGGGGGAGGGGGCCCCGCTTTTTGGGAATTTTTTTCAAGCATACGGGGGGGGGGGGGGCTAGCTACTATCACGAAGAACTCTAAATTCTTCGCCTGATGCTGCCTTATTGTGTTTAGAGAAAAACGTCCCTAGATGTCCGAAAAGGTTTAAGTTTAGCTATATCAATAGCAAGACATATAAGAACATCAACGACCCAAAAGAAAAAACCAAAGACACAAAACAAACAAAAAAAAAAAAAAAAAAACACACACCCCCGGGGGGGTTTTTTTTTTTTAAAAAAAAAATCAGTAATTGATGTAAAAAGGGGGGGGGGGGGGGGGGGAAAAAAAAAAAAAAAAAAAGAAAAAAAAAAAAAAAAAAAAAAAAAAAAAAAAAAAAAAAACAAGGGACGTTAGTAGAAAGAATTAGACAACCAAATGCAGGATTGTGGATTCCCAGATGAGAAAAAGGGGGGGGGGGGGGGGGGAGGAGGAGAGAAACAAAAAAAAAAAAGGGGGGGGGGGGAGCAGACCCAAAAAAGAAGAGTTGCTGTCAGGTGAAAGATATATAATAATACACCAACTAGGACCGCAGACGACGTAAATATTTTATCAGTACACGAGGCTGTGTTATATTGCGACGAACACCATTCGTATGTCTCCTCCCACGTTGACTTTCATTTAACAAATCCATAATAATGAAGTTACCAAAATCTTAAAAAACAGGTGATTCATAGCTAGAGGAAGCCATGGATAGTGATTCCCAAAAAAAAAAAAAAAAAAAGGGGGGGGGGGGGGGGGGGGGGGGGGGCCACAAGGGGGGACCCCGGGGCCCCTTTTGTTTTTGGGTTAAAAAAAAAAACCCCCCCCCCCCCAAAAAGGGGGGGGAAAAAAAGATTGGTTTGCGGAGGAAACTCCACCCTTATACAAAGTTGATAGAAAGAACCAAAGTATTGATATAAAAAAATTCTGTTTATTTAAATAGTTTAACTAACAGAACTTTTAATATGCGTTTAAATTAACGTATAAGAAATACTTTGTTTACGTATGGTATACAGCAGGTATAAAATTATAAGAAAGAAAAAGGTCCCCAAAAAAAGGGGGGGGGGGGAGAAGAAAAAGAAAAAAGAAAGGTTTGAAAAGAAAAAAAAAAAAAAAAAAGGGGGGGGGGGGGGAAAAAAAAAAAAAAAAAAAAAATTTTTTTTTTCCTCCGCAGAAAAAAAAAAAAAAAAAACCCCCCCCCACAAAAAAAAAAAAAAAAAAAAAAAAAAAAATAAAAAAAAAAAAAAGTTTTTTTTTTTTTTTTTTTTTGGGGGGGGGGGGGGGGGGGGGGAAAAAAAAATTTAAAAAAAAAAAAGGGGGGGGGTTTTCGGGGGGGGGGGGGGGGGAGAGAAAAAAGAAAAAAAAAAAACCCGAAAAAACCGTCCCTCAGACTCCGTATAATAAAAGTTAAAACTTCAATTATTAACTTTATTTATTACCTATAATTGAATTAATAATAAATATTGACTCCCGAGTATACTATGAGTATGTCATCTCAACTAAACAAGGCTGCTCCTTAAATCACCGAAAACCTCTCCAGATCCTCCTGCGATCTACTGGAGGCTGAGAAGTATAGACACATTTTACTTTAATAAATCTTATTGCCAACTCAGACTGCCAAATAGAGATACCGGGTTCGATCCGGGTTAAGCAACATTTGTGTAATTAGAGTAATTTTTATCTGTGACTGTTATACATATGTATCGAACAAAAGTATATATTATGTAAGAATATGTTCGTTGTTGTTAGCGTAAGTACATATATTTAAAAAATAAACATAACTAAAAACACAATATATGCTATGTATATTCTTCTTGTAGAAATAAAAACGAATACTTGTCACAAATTAAAACTCATCACATTTGCAATGCTGTATAGACAATGTTTTTTATCCACAGTTGCAGATGTCTGCTTAATTATGGTCAATTGAAGACAATTACTTCGCCTAGAATGTCTCCAGGGAACGTATTTAAAGACGGGTATAAATGCAAGAGCTTTTTAAATACATTAGCATACTTTGGATACTTTTAAATCGAATAAAAAGCTACTTAAAATCAATAATATGTAAACTTTTCTGGTTAGGATTCATTACGAGGGTTAAGAATGTTATTAAATGGTATTAAACACGTAGATATTAATTTACATATTCATAAAATAGACGCATTAGTCTATTTTTTAATAATAATTAATAAAGTTATTAAGGGGGGGGGGAAAAAAAAAAACCCAAAAAACCCCCAAAAACCCCCTTTTTTTTTCCCAAAAGGGTAACACCCGGGCCCCCGCTTTGGAGCCCACGACTGTATCTAGTGTCAAGACAATCGCTAGTATTAAACCAACTTAAACTTAAAAAATAGCTTACACCATACTTTGTATAAATAAATAATAAAATGATAAATAAGTAATCCCTTAGTGAAACAAAAGCTTTATCTATACAAATAGGAAATATATTATATTTTATTGTTAGTATATTTAAAAGATGTCTTTTTTCAACTCAATAAGCATTCATTCGAGACGTCGTGTAAAATGTAAATGTAATAGTTCTCAAAGATTTATTTAAAATATTAATTATTCGTTGACTTTGTTAATTAAAAATTTGGTCAAAACAAAAAAAATCCAATTCTTAAATTCTTCCAAATATTATCACACACCGACCAGTTCTTAGATGGTATAAGAGACGTATGACTCAAATAGATTTGTTGTTCCCCTTCAACATTTAATCACTATATCATCAAACGCTCACCGCTTAAGATAAATATAAAGAATTTCATAACAAATGTCGCTCTAAATATGGTACATTAAACCATTAAGGAGCGCGCGACATCAATTCAGCATATTAAAAGTTAACGAGAAACGATGGGAAGTTATTATGAGCGAAGGAAGGGCTTGAGAATTGGTTTCTTTAATTCTTGATAATGCTTTATTAAACTGTACTATGTTCCTGTGCATAATAAAACTTTTAATAACAATAAATTAAAAACTAATTCACTAGTATAAATCTTAAGTGTTAACCCCGTAGCAGAGTTCCCTTAATGCTGGCAGCATTTTCTCGTTGTATTGCGATCGTAGCTTTTCTTTATCGTTACTTAACGTAAATAAGGAAAGTATGAGTGTGCCACAGTGGTTGGTATCTAGGCGCCAGGATTATAATTAAATTTAAAATTAATAAAATAATTCCAATAAAGTAACAATAATAACGTAAAATTTTTGCAATACAAAAAAAAACGAAAATTAATTTAGGCATTGACGGGAAAAAGAGATCTCATTGAAGGAGGAGAAAGGTCTACTGTTTGCAAGTAGTGCGAAATTTGACAAAGGAACAATATAAATTTTACAAAAACTTGATTTGCCTCTGTTTTTATTTATGCGTTACGTAAGCTAGGACTAATAATAGCGAGAAATAGCTTTAATTACATGAAGTAAAAAAAGGAATTAATGAAAATGTTTATATTAATAAGAGCTGCCTATAAAGGTTTTTCCGAACCAATATCACCTAGGGACTTTCAAGAAAAAACGAATTGTCTTCTTAAAAGGCCGATAACGATACTCACACTCATGGATCGATGGGCAGAGGTATCACTTAATATCAGATGAGCCTCCTGACTCTATTTTATAAAAAAAACAGTATATTAATAGTAAGTAATTAATAATTAATAATAGTAATTCATAAGTAAGCTTCAATAAATATATACGGTTGTAATAAATATCTATACATGTAATCGACACTCCTTCGAGGTTTTAGTCAGTAATAAAGGACAATTGGTTTGCCCTTAAATCAGTTCAATGACCTATCGGGGTACATTATAAAATATGGAGTTATATCATTCTCGTTTTCATTGTATTCTTGTCGAAATAAAAATAGACGACACTCATTTCCAACTAATTTAAACAGAAATTATAAATGGCAACAATGTGTTAAAATCATTCTTAAATATAGTCCTCAAAATTATACAATATAATTATTAAAAACTAATTTCACGCTATTTCGCGTCGGCTCAAGAGGCTTAATCTGGAGAGGATCAATTGTTCAGACTCATCCTCGGGTTTTGAAATAGGTGATAGGTCTGAATTTTTTAAATGTACATATTTTCTTTAAATTTGAAAAAAAAATTAACACTATTTTTAAACTATACATTTTCTTGAGCAAATTAAGTTTTATGTAAATTACACACTACCCAAGTCGTAATCGTTATATGATTTGTTTTAGTGAAGGCAATTCATCCCCATAAAAATATGTCTTATTTATATCTATATTCGACTTATGTTTATACAATCCTAGTCATTTTACCTCATTATAGTAAACTACCCAACTTGGTACTAGTTGTGTTAACAAACAATACACGATTGTTTTTGTTTTATATGCACGGTTTGCTTATGTAGAATGCCTATAGCCCTTAGGGCCCTTTACAATAAGCTTGAGTGGCACAATTACTATAGACGCTAAATTAAACCTCCATATTTCAAATAGCCTAACCTTAGGCTCCGAAGTAGCCATTATTGAAAGGCTGGCAACGCATTTGTGGCCCAGTGTGTGTGTCTATGGCTGGTAGTGTCTGAATGAAGAGCCTCTTGCCCATTTGCCCCTCTTTTATAAAATTATAGCGTCGTTATTTAACGTAGCACTACTAGTCCATTTTTGTGGCTCAACTACCGATTCATCAATACCAATGGACAAATCCAGCTGATACCAGCTGTAATAAATCGAAACCTGGTGCATCTGGTCCTGTTAATAAACAGGACAAGATACGCCACTCTTCCACGCGATATAATGTAAAATTAAATAAAAACAGTGTTCATATTTGGAGCTATTTGCATAATGAATTGTTTAATCCATTTGTAACTTACACTTTTATGACTTAGTTGGCATTAATCTCTGACAGCTGATAACTTCTAAGGCAGCCCGAAAATATTTTTTTTAATAGTTCATTGATAACGACGTATAAATTTTATTAAATAATATGCTTAATTAGAAAAGTATTTTAAAATGTTTATAGCGATGATTTTGGTAATTTAATTTAGCTCTTTTAGAATTTAAGAATAAACAAATACAAGTGTTGTGCATTAACATTATATCTGATTAAAAAGGATGCCTTGTCTCATATTAGAGCTCAGTTGTGTTTAAGTTATATTTATTTTTAGAAAAATGAAACGAAATCCGTGTTTCTGTTTTAAACACACAATATAAATAATATGACTTAATGAAATGAATAATTGTTTCCAGTTACAATATTGCCAATCCGAGCTACAGAGGTGAACGTGAGCAGTGAATGGAAAACCAATCTTGGATGGGAGGTGACCTGCGGTTGGCAGACCTTGTCGAATGATACCTTGCAGTCCGTGCGACTCTACCACAATGGCCAGCAGTTTATGATTTACAGACCAGAAGTTAGTTCGCAAAATTTTGTAAAAACTATTTTGATTGTTATGATGTACATAATATTACCGAGTTAATACGAGTATCACACAAATACTGTACAATGAATCAATTTATTGCTAATATTATTTATGCTGACACATGTTTTGTGTCGGCATATATGTCTATTATGTTAATTAAGTCAGTACTACAGAATTTATTTTAATTGTTATGGTATATGTTTTACTTAGAAATAGTGTTCGTTTTCTAAATCAAATAGTTTTATCTGCACTTTGCTAAATAAAATTGCTACTATACACTTATGTCCATCATAAATGTATATAATATAGCATATCTATGAATTATAAATTATAGATTTAGCTTATTATTGAAAAAAAACAAATCAACTGAATGAGACTGCTCCGTTATGGCGAGTTTATACCTAGTGAGTTCAGCGTGAGATAGTGCCTTTAATTCCTGGCTATAGTTTTATTTTCAATTAGAAAAATCCAGGTGCAAAGTAAGAAATTTGCTATGTGCGTAATTGAACACTCGCTGGTGTCATGCATATAAGACGAATTTACTCATCTGCGAAAAAGTAAAGAAGTTACTATCGAACACAATGTCGCTGTTATAGCGCCAATGATTCAAAGTATTTTGTATCACACTACGCTTGTTTGTGTGGGTATAAGAAAGTACATATAGCTTTAAAACATCGAATCTGAATGAATAAGTAAAATCTATCAAGTTAAGCATCTTTGAGAATTCATTGTTTCTCAAAAGAGAAAAGATTGCTAATTTAATTCTTTCTTTAGTACGTCTGAGAGCTTGAGTCATCATTTATTCACGTTTTAAGTGCCTAATACGGGCCATCCGTCTTATTGTCGGTTCCTGCTCATTGTGGGGGTATGATAGTCTAAATAGATGATGGGATGTTCACAATTAACTCATAAATTGATCATTTAGTGCCGCTTTCAACAATGTATAAAAATGTGAACAGCCGTGCGACGCAATTTAATGTTTATGATTAAGATTACGGTTCATTGCTTTACTCGCGCTTATTAAGAGACCCACGCTCATCATATATGGTAATTATACCTCTTAGATATATCGATATCTCTTCGAAATTCATTAAAATAAAATGCTAACTGAAAAAATGTTAGTCAAAATTCATTTTGATATATATTTGTGTTGAAAATTGTATTTAGGAGCTGGCTAGTGGTGTGGTTTATATGACATAAACTAATCTTTTGAAGACGAAGTCGGGGGATATTAGCGTAGCCAGAAAATAACTAACACAAAATAATTGAAAAACCTAAATTAATAAATACTCGATGATAACATAATAATATAAAACAATTTTATCTACTTCAAAACCAAACATAATATATTATTTTAATTTAGGAATTAATTTATATAACAAATTATTAAAATTTTATCATTATGACATATATATAAGAAAAAAAAAATAATTAATATTAAAAAAAACAATAAAAAAAAAAATTTTGTAAACTTTACAGAATTAGTATTGATAATATTTATTAAAATTGGCTTCCTACTTCAAGAGAAACCACGTAGAAAAAGCTTACCTAATTATTAAGTTACTAAATACAGTTTCACCATGAAACTAGTATCTGGTGGCATTCCAGAGAAAATGGGCTACCTCCGAAATTCGTAGTTCCAATCGAAGTTCTTTTTTACATTGAGATTATCTTTTCCAGAAACATGGACCTTCGAAAACCGAGCTATTCCGAGCCCCTGATCACGATATTAGCATTTACTGTTCGGTTACCTCACAAAGAGGTCAAACGGGAACATGTGTACTCACACTGGAGCCCCATCAGCCGCCGTCTGACGATTCTACTTACACCTGTGAAGTCTCGGGCGAGCGGCCTATGTTTCGTATTGGAAAGATGGATTATCTGCTCAAGTCTCTTGGTATTTTATGTGTTTTTTTAGATTAAATAACTATTTTTGAACAGATAATCAACTATAAGTTTGGTACGCGTTCATATTAATATTAAATAGATCATTGCTAGGAAGTATTCGTCACGCTGGTGATAAATTCTCAATATATGAAATTATGAATCAATTTTGGGTTTTTCAAAACCTCTGATTACCCAAGGCTAATGAACAAAACAATAGCTAGGTTAACATATGTTCTATAAATTTATGGTTGATTGTCGTAATTAAAAGACAGTCTATAAAAAATTTTTTTATAGTGTATATGTTAATGCAACAAGATTTGCGTAATTGTTTCTAGAATAATAGATTCATACAAAATACAAAAAAAAAATAAGCAAAATTTTTATATAAGAATCGAAAGTTTCCATTATATCTATTTGCAAATGTAGGTATTCTACTTTGCACTTTAGTAGCCTCACCTAGACGATGCTGTGCAAATATAACCTCTTTTCTAAACATTTTCGGTTAAAACATTGAATGCAGTTCCGACGAAAACTGAGGTCAACTTACATTTCAATAAACGACGTTATCTTGAAATCTGTACTGGTGTATGGTTTAGGTTCACTTTTTAAGAGGTCATTTAAATATTACAATGAATATTACGTTTTGTATCAGTTTTCTAACGCATCGTACGCATATCTTCTTCTCTTCTTCTCATTATTATAATCTAAACAGACTCGAAATGTGTTTGACGGCTCATTAGGTAGGTCCAAAAAAACTGTTATGTCATAAATTTCAGTGAACACTCGTATAGCAGGTGTAATACCGTAAATAAAAAACTATAAATACTTAACAATCCCAATAACCATACTTATGATGATAAATATCCTTTCAGTGGGGCCAAGTGACGCGCATTTAGAGATCCGGGCTTCGGAAGATCCTGGTTCTCCACGAGTAACGCTGAACTGCTCAACTGAAGGTCTACCAGCACCCATGTTACATTGGTCAGTCGGAGATAATAAGGTATTGTTTATGTTCACATTTCACAGATTTACTTTAGGCCCTAGGTAAACTATTTAATTGAATATTAGCTAACCGAACAGATAAAAACATTACTGTACAAGCCAAACATTATTATTATTACATCCAGACCAAAACGTAGACAGATCCTAGGTTCCCCAGTCGGGCATAGTGACCATTGCTGAGTTATCAAATCTAATATTTATTATAATAAAACTGTAGAGGTCGTATTTCTGCACCATTTCAATAAAAACCGAAAAGACGGATAGAGCAAATCCATATGTTCTTATTACTTATATTATTCTAAATTGCTAGAGCAATTTAAATATTGATCTGGTATTACCTACTCTTAGGCAACTTCTAAGATAACTTGCATCGCAGAAAATACGAGTATACTAAAAAACGAGTTCCCGTGGAATAATTAAAAACTTTATGCCTTTAATGTAATAGCGTATTAGTAAAGAATATCCATACTACATAAGGATATTGCCCCACAAACAATGTGTACAATAAATAATAATAAAAGTGACGGTCTCCCGCGGGAAATTAAAGCATTACAAAGATACCGTATCGTCTCTCAAACTAAATTGGACGTCATTTTTAACTAAGGCCAAAAGTAGGAATGACACTTCTTATGTTTGGTAGTATTTCTAGACATAATTAATAGGGTCATAGAACTATGATTTAGTATGGCGTTGTTTTTATATATATTATATGTTTACATAATTCGTATAATATCAAGATACATTTCACAAACGGTCGGTTAGCCCCATGGTAAGCTATTTATAGCTTAAATTAATGGAACAATCTCAACTGGTAAACATAAATATTATATACATGTTTATAAATAACACCCAGACCACAGCTAACTATTATGCACATCACACAAATATTAAATTTGTCAGATCACGCAAAGTGCATCAGCTAGTATATATTTATTTCCTTATTGTCAAAATACTAGTATATAAATACATATATACTTCACATATGTAGATTTCTTACCTACTATAAATTCTATCTGTAAAAAAAACAATTAACTGCGAATCCAAACGAACTGTTGTTTCAGATACAGGCGGATTTCAATCGACGTATATGGAACGCAACCTCAAAATTGTGGCAGGCGTGGTCATCCCTTTCCTACACGAGAACAGATCCATCCCAAGCAGTGACGTGCACGCCAGAAATTACACGAAACAATGAGACAATCAAAGGGAAGCCCGCTGTGTACAACGCGGCTGGATTTCTATGTAAATTTTTTATTACAAATTGCTTCACAAATCTCTATACCACATCGCTTATTCCCCAATATAGAAATAGACGTATTTTAAGTAAAAAATCTGGACAAAAGCCGGATAGTACTGCCCACACAGAACTTATTAAAACTCTCCTTAAGTGTGACTATAGACCTACGTACGTAGGTGTTCGTTAAAATTTGCTCGATCTCTTACAAACGCGTGTACCACGCAAATCTCAATAAAGTCAACCGAACCGAAGACTTCCTGCTAGCTCGAGATCGATATATATCCAGTTAATTTTATAAACTTATTTTATACATTTATATACTACTTATTTTATATACTTGGCGGATATGGGTTCAAAATATTACAGCCGTTGATGTTTTTTTGTTTTAGGCTTCAACAAGTTATTAATACTCGCGGCAATCCTGCATCTCCTCAGATGACATTCCAGGGAAACTTAATAAAACACGTAATTTTGTTTATTTTTTTAATATCGTTGTGAACGATTCCAGTTTTACAGTGGTACCAAGTTACCTAAGTATGTACGAAATACACTTGTTGGAGGTGTACCAAAGTAAAGATATTTTTCATTTAATGTTTTTAATTAAAGCAGATTAATCATATGAAAATATGATTATCTCTTTTAATCAAATAAAGAAATTGAACAGTACAGTTGATGACAACAATTAGATTTATGAATAATGTCCATTGTCAAGCAAATAAAAGAAAAGACTTCACTTCTGTCATTGTATTTTACTTTTTCAGTAGAAGTCCTTAAGTATACATACTATTAGAAAATAATTAATTTTAATAACCTTTTATATATCTTTACATTGGTAACATCTCTTATATACAAATGGAATACTCTGGAGCTCAATAAACTTTGTTAAAGAAAAACGACAATTAAGATATCTGATTCCCCTTATTTATAAAAACTCATTCCATCGTCTTCATAAAATGTGTCTGTCTCTTTCATCACAGATAATTTGGATAGAGACAAAAGATTACTAATACAATGGAACTGATCGAGTTTTCATAAATACAGGTTTATTAGCGCCAGATTACTTGCTAATTAATGTACATAGTCTGATTATAAAGTTGAACGTTTCAAACACTTATTTTTTTACAATGTGCGTCAGCGCAACTTAAACTACCTGAAGCTGTAAATAAAGACTTTATGGACGAAACAAGTTACCGAGTTTTATTTTACTATATATTAATTAACCATCTGTCGGCCAACGTTAACGTTACGTTAAATATACCATCCGTTTTAACTGTGTCTACCCAGCAATCATTCATAATAATACTATCAAAATCAGATGCTATATGATTTTTATTTAACATAAGTAATATTAATTTTTAGTAGCTTAACTTAAACAATCAAAAGTTATCAGTCTCATCACATAAACAGGATAAAATGTATTCTTTCAATACTAATAATAATTGTTACAAATCCTTTCATTTAACATTTTATAAATGTATATTAGCGCCATCTGTTGGACATATCTTTTAACAGAGTATTATTAAGGCAATAATGCAGAGCAGACACAGTTTTTAAAATATATCTATTTTTATATACTGACTAGAATTTAAATTACATTTAAGCTAAAGGAACAATATAGCTATAGCTTCAAACGAAATATTATTTCATAGCTAACAGTACCTTCGTAGTATCGAACAATCCTTCAAATTCATTTACGTTACAATATTTAAACTAATTAATAGAATTTGTATTTTAAACGTAATGAAATATACAAACGCGAATTCATAATGTTCGTAATTCGAGTGCTTTTGCAGCATTTGTGCTTACAGCGCTTATTGATGAACGTTGTTATATACGCCTAAGTAGTTTTATTTGAATCTATACCCATTACTTACATTAATAGTCCGGTCAATTTAAACATTCGCAGTTACATAAATTCCCCAAAAACGAAAAATTGGTTGTTTTTTTTAAAAAATATTAAAAAAACAAAATTTGAAATTTCCCCCTTTTTCCCCCGTAAGGGAAAAATGTTTAAAAAAAAATTTAATTTTTCCCCTTCTTTCCCCTAAGGTATTCAAGGTCAAAGGTCAAAAAAATGAGTTTTTCGCGATTTTCAGCAAAACGGTAAGTTTTATCATAAAAATACCTTAGAACAAAAATTGTAGATTATAAAATTATCTACAAAAACTAAATTAATACTTTTTTTTCTACGAGCCACCGTTTTTGAGATATAACGATTCAAAAATCTGTAGAAGTTGTAATCGTCATAATATGGACACGTTTCCTCGCCACCTATGAGGTAATGTACTTGGCGCGTTTTATTTTTACGTGGTTTCCCCAGTAGGCCTATTTCACCGGTCAGTTTTAATCCTGTTTTATTTGAAACTATATATATACTATATATATAAAATAATGGATTTTAACAGAGATTGAAAAAATAAAGGCAATTTAAGTTAAAAAAAATGTAGTGAAATTTAATCGTCCGAGTCGTAACTGTCAAATTCTTTTTCTTGTTCTTCTTCTTGATCTTCTTGTTCTTGTTCGTCTTGTTCTTGTTCTTCTTGTTCTTCTTCATCTTCATCCTGAGTGCACAGCTGCGTTAAAACTGCGTTAATAGCAAGTATCGCACTGTTGCCTAGCTGGGAATCAAACGGACCATCTTCTGTTGTTGGGATTTAATATTAGAACAAGACCCGGCTTGACAATGCGTACATGCGGGAGAACAAAACAATCCGACTTTTTTGCAAGCACATTTAGCACTGCATCCCTTTTTGCAGTTGCAAAAAATCGAGTTCAAAAGGTTTTCTTGGGGGCGCGGGGGGAAGAAAAGTGTGCGCCGGTTCCAATAAATTGTTGACCAACTTCCAACCCCAGTCTGTAGGGTCTAGCTGATAACCAGCCACACTTGAACTTGGTAATTATACATCTAAAAAGATGTTGATGAGCAGCAACTAAGGTTTGGGAGGAAGACAAGCTAATTGTACTTGTTTTTCAAGGTTAAAAAAGCGTATAAATTAAGGGACTGGGTTTCATTTTACCTGATATTCTTATAGTTATGAGTTATGTATATTTTATATTAGTAGTGTAAGTTACAATGACCGATAGAAAAATATTTTAACATATATTACAACTACAGAGATGTATATATACGTGGCGTACTCATGCATATTATGACGATTACAACTTTTACAACTTTTTGAATCGTTATATCTCAAAAACGGGTGGCTCGTGGAAAAAAAAGTATTAATTTAGTTTTTGTAGATAATTTTATAATCTACAATTTTTGTCTAAGGTATTTTTATGATAAAACTTACCGTTTTGCAGAAACGCGAAAATCGCGAAAAACTCATTTTTTTGACCTTTGACCTTGAATAAAAAATTTTCCTTACAGGGGAAAGATGGGGAACTTTCAAGTTTTGTTTTTAATGATATTTTAAGCAATCTATACCGATTTTCAGCTTGGGGGAAATTAATGAACTTTACCCTTTTTTTTTCGTCTAATACCGGACTATAAATGATTAATGTTGAATAATTGATATCTTATATTTATAGTAATTTATTGCCGTACCGTACATCTGAATGATGACGAAGAATGTTGTATGGATCACATTGCTGTAAAATTATGATTTGAAATAGATTGTTAGAGAAAAATTAATTAAAAAGGGAGTCACAGCTTTTTCAGTGTAATGTAAATATAAATTTAGAAAGACTATCAATTCACGTATATATATAAATGAGTAGTTAAATTTTAACTAAACAGATAAGTGTACTAGCATGATCTTCGTGTTTTGATAAATATCGGACATCGCATAAAAACCTAGATATAATGAATTAATTTATCTGCGTTTTATATTTTCTTATATTTGACTGTGGTTTCAACTATAAATGTAACAATTAATGAATATTTAACAAATAATATTTCATTATTTTGTCTACCTATATTATTAAACAGAAACGTTACAATTTGTTTAAAACACTAAAAAAAGCTGTTATTCCCGTGCTAGCACACTTCAACTTAATAAAATACAATATAATACAGCGCGAACAATTGAATGAAAGTGAATGAATGAATGAAGAATAAAACTACAATATCACAGAACCGTCATCAATCTTTAAATCCGTTCTTAATCCCGCACCGTCATTCCTATTTACTACTTACATTGCGCCTAAACTACTGATTAAGTTTAAGTAAAAAAAATTGGATAAAGTTACTATCTGCCATTGATATTTAAAGAGTATAATAAGTACTTTTATCTGTGTTAATAATATTGTTTTTATAAAGGTTTGCCCAAAAATCCAAAATCCTTCTCATTTTAACCTTCCTGAATAGTCCTGACTTTAAGCCAGGCACAAAGTAAAGGAGTGTTTAACAGAACACCACAGACATCTAATAAAACTAAATGCAGTTATGAGCGTGGCCTTATTATTCATTATTATACCCGTATATTATTCCTACGTGATAAATTAGTCTTTAGGAATGTAGAACTAAACATAAATGGTTTAATACGAACATGTATATATTTTCAAGGATTCTAAAACCTTAAGCGTTACTTTATCAAATTACATTTGTTTACATATGTGGAATAATAAGTGTGCGTTCTCGGCGAGGAAAGATCCTCGACCAGTGAAGATGTTTCCGGCCCGAAGGACCAGCGACCGCAATCGAGGTTTTGTATATACTCAGTATATTCGGTCAGTGAACTTCATTAGCGCGATTTAGTGACGTACTGAATAGATGTTGTTACTAAATCAAATTTTATTTATCTACATACACAATTAAAAGGCCTGGACTTGAAAACCTAATTCATAGATAAACCTAAAATAAAGAAAAACACTTTGTTAACGGATTGAAAATTTAAGTATATTACATTATTTTAAAATTTCCCGACGTAGACACCACCGTGACCACGCACGCTGTTAAGTACGCGTAACGTCGGGAAAATTTAAAATAATGTAATATACTTACATTTTGTAATAATACATAAATAAATCTGTTAATGCAGTGTTTTTCTTAACGTCGGAAAAAAATTTAAATAATGCAATTATATTTAAATTTTGGAAAAAAAAAATACATAACTAAATCCGTTAAAGCAATGTTTTTCATTAAAGGTAATAGTTATGTCAATAAAAGACAATATTATAGACCTGAAATAGTTAAATAATATTTTGTCTAAGGAAAGCATATGGGGCTTACCTTTACGAGTGGGGTATGAATTTGTTATTTAGTTCCAATTTAAATGATTTAATCCTAGCCCAAGTATATAATTATTATTTATTGAACGATCCTTATCCACTATTTGTAACTTTGGCAGATTATGATGCTAATTCAGATATATAACGAAATTAGTTTATTCATTGCGCTAATGAAACTTGCACAAAATTCATCTTAACACATCAGAATTCGAAGTGACTAGATGTATTTAATGACTAGAATTTAACGGAGGGTAAATATGCTATTCTTTTAAATTCATAGGCGATAAAAAGATCGCAGGAAAAAATATGAACTTGTAAAGAAGGACACTTATAATACACAGCCTGTCTCAGGCGTCTAACCATAAAGAACACTAGGCAAGGGGTTAGGCACAAGAGTCCTCAGTAGATGAACAATATCACATTAAGTGGAATGAAAATACGCTACTAGATTTATAACTAAAATTTGACGAAGGACAAATGACGTCGTTTTGCGACAAATTCAATATTTCTAAATGTATATAATGTTGTAAAAATCTTAAACAACCGATAATCCGTCAATAGAGAAAACAAACCTTCATAATAAAATTTAAATTGACTTATTATACAAGTTATTTACGCTATTCATTGTAGAATACTAATCGAGGTTCATACAAAATAAATCCAATCATAGTTTTATTATTCTGTCTCTTTTCTTCACAGTGCAACCAATTTCAAAGAGAGAGACAAAACATCATTACAATTACCGATTTATTTTGTAAAAACAATATCCTATGAAATTAAGGTGTAGTTTGCAACCAAGCTCTCAAACCTTTCGCCTTTTCCGCGACACTGTCCGAGTTGTCATGTAATGTTGGTTCCGGCTGAAAATATAATACAACTTTATTGCAGACCAGAGATCCGTATATAAATAGGTTAATAAGTTAGTAACAATGCAGACTTAGGTGCTATGCTAGTTATGATAAGTAAGACTAAAAGGAAAATACAAACAAAGGTGGGGCATGAAGGGAACGACCACCTTTTTAACAATTCGGTGTCGTGCTTTGATATCAACACACTCAGGATACCATTTGAGCAATGCCGAATACGACTCATCAGCGATGCCACTCTTTTTCGAACGATAGCGTTGAAACTATTTAACTAGGCAAGCCCAATAGCAGCCTGAATGTGTTGTTATACAGAACTCGTATTGTATTCAATGCCCTCTGGGTGAAACTGGCCCACAAGCTGCACGAATAGAATGTTTGACAATGAGGCATAAAGTTTTATTTTAATTTTAAACACGATTTTCGAAGTTGCCATAATTTCAAGTACTTTTTTAAATAAACGACACAAATTTATCTCATACTATCATTGTAAAGCGATAAAGCAGCGCATCCAAACTCCAGCTTTTCTAACATTGGTATAGATTATATAATTTACCTGTTTACAATAATTTCCATACTAAATAAACCCTTGCAAAGTAACTCACCGCTGATAAAGTCATTCTCGTTTGGGAAGTAGTCGGTACGTTACAGGAACTCGTTTCCGGCGAAGCTGAAATATGGTTTACATATCATTAAAGATATATAAAGTATTATTTATTTTTATTATTGACATTTATTACTAGTCGTATACGTGAGTAAAATTTAACGGAGTAGACTAACCCATATTAATAAAAAGACTATAAGTTTGAACTAAAATAGTCGTCATGTATTCCATTATACATTACATACAAGATAACAGAAAAAAACTAAAAATTTAGTTAAGAACGCAAACGATATGATGATAGACGGACAAAAGATGTATCTAATTATAAATTTAAGATTGTCTATCAAATATATTTAAAAAAAAATGATAAATCTATCAAGGCCACTGGTGGGCTCCAAGGCTTGTTACAAAAAACCTTGTGCAAAATGGACTATTATCTACTTTAAATTATCCAACCGATTAGATTTCCAACTAAACGTATCGATGATATTAAGTTACCGCTTCTGAAGTCGACATATGCCCAAAAATATACAATAAAGTCAACAAGCAGCTTAAAATTCAAAATCCCAATCAAAATAATTTCAAAAATAATATTCGTATCTGGCTGTTGATATTAGAGTACGAGCAACCAAAATAATATTTATTTATTAAATACTTTATCACACATGAACATAGTTTTAAGACACAAATCAAGAAATATTAACGTGTAAAGGGCGGCCTTATCCTACTAAGGGATCTCTTCTAGGCAACCCAACAGTTGGAAGGAGATATTGAAACAACAAAAAAATAATACACATGTCTCAGTAGGTTTCACGTTTCACATTCATCTTTAGTTTTTTGTTTTACTTAATAATTTAATAATTACATTGTTTAATTATTATTTTTTTATAATATTTCTGTTACTTTTTTTAACTGTCTGTATGGAAGTGCATCAAGGGAAGAAGTGGATTCTCAAACAGGTGATACCAAGCTGAGAAGCCGGGGATTCTATTATATGGTCCTTATTATTAATAAAAGTATTATTATTAATTGAAATATATCAAAAACTCTTAATCCACATTTAATAAAATACATTAAAGATGTAATAAATTATCTATTCCCTGGACAGGGGAATGCGCTTAGAATCACCAGAGCATTTGTACTGCAGCTTATAGTGAAGTCACTCAGATATAAAATTAAAGCAAACAAAAGAAGTATATAAGAGGAGTCACAGACAATAAACTCGTAGACATCTCACCCGTATTAGGTCTTCTGGCGTCCAAGGCTCGCCAGATGTCCCTGACGTCAGCGTGTAGCGCCCGAAGAGAACGCAGCACCGCGCCACCTGTTTCCACTTCGTTTGCCGCTTCGCTGCCCGACGACGCTTCGCTCGTTGTTGCTTCCTGGAATATTCCACTTATGACGTCACTTTGATAAGTGGTATATGCTCGTTTTAGAATATTTTGCCGCTTTTCAAAACTAGATTGAGGATTTGTATGATGAAGGCAATACTAATAAATGCTTATAATTTGTCAAAGATATACCTCCTCAACGATGTTTAAAAAAAAAAAAATATCGATTTCGAAGAAGAATTACGATTTTAAGATTCCCTCAATTTATCTGGGTTCATAGCGGATCTGTTTTTGACTCAACGAACGCTGTTCATACAGACAACTCATCCTGACTTCCGTAAAGTAACGCCTGATTCTATGAATAGTATAAAATTTGTAAATAATTAAATAATAAAATTAAAAAAACAATATGTAATTATAATAAATGCTTATAAACTATGAATATTGAATAACATCAAGAGACAAAAAAGAATATTGGACAGGATGCATCATATAGAAGTTATAGCACATTTAAAAAACTAATTACTTCTAGTAAATAGTATTAACGCAACAAGCTGAAAAGCAAACATCAAAAGGCCAAAATGAATTTCTGAATAATCTTATTATAAACGGAAACCACATTATACCCACAGCATCGTCCACCAACACTGGTCCTGGTATAACCCACCCGGACAAAAATATTGTATGGGCAAAGTGACCGCGACGCGAGCATTGACGTCATCTGTAACGTCACTGAGCGCGATGCGAGCGCGCACGGTGACGTCATCGATGCCGTTGGTGGAACGTACGAAATATGAAATTTTGTGAATAATTGCATACATTCTTTCTCTTATTACAAATATACTTATTTTTACTCACACAACTTCATATTATGACGAAAGATGAAATGATTAATGAATAGCTTGAACAAAATAAAACCTGTAAAATAACTTATAACTTTTATTTAACACTTCAATACAATTTAATAACATCATCGGTTGATGTAAGGCAAACAAATTGTAACAGGCGTACGTATGACAAAAAAACATCCGTTGAAATTAAGAATCGTAATTTTTATAACATTGCTGCAAGTTTTGCTTAAAAGGTTAGGCAATGCGTTATAAAAACTACTCAAACTTCATGGCCGTTCAACTATAATTTACTGCTTGTACGTATACGTACGTACAGCGTACACGTATGTAAATCAAAGGCCATGAAGTGCGATAGCAAGGCAAAAGGCTGCTAAGGCCTAAGGCCTCCACCTGAATGAGAGGCGGCGGGTGCGCGTCGGCCAGTCTCCGGAGTGCGCTCTCGATGTGCCGCAGCCTTATCTCTTTCTCGCCGAGCAAAGCGCGAGCTCGGTGTAACGCCACCTCTAGTTCGGTGGCCTCGCGCTCCTCCTATTACAACTGGCACATGTTTACGACACGCCACCGATACCCAATTCTTACAAAGAAACTAAAGTAATACTGCTAAAACCTTGCTTTACAAAATGCTGAAATATCACTAAAAGATAATTGATCGATGAACGTCCTTTGCTATATTTAATTTTACCACCTGCAAACCTAAGTTTGCCTTACTAGAAACATTTAAAGAAAAACACTTTATTAACGGATTAAGTTATGTATTTTTACAAAATTTAAGTATTTGAAATATTCCAACGTTTTGTCTGCGTCTACCGTAACCACGCACACTGTAAAGTACGCGAGACGTCGGAAAATTTAAAATAATGTATTATACTTAAATTTTATAAAAATACAAAACTTAATCCATTAATAAAGTGTTCTTCTTTAAATGAGTAACAGGTATGTCAATAAAAGACAATATTACTATAAACAGTTTTAAAATTTGATGCATGACTTTGTGTGTAACGTGAAAAATCATGGGATTAATTACGTGCACATACCATGGCCGTACTGAAATTTCGTAAAATATTCCACAAACTAAACACTAAATTCCAACTTATTCATAAAACAAAATCTGTATCACCAATACCGATTGACAGAAACAAAAAAATTCCGATAAATTGTGTCCTTACACGATTGAAATTTTATGAATAAGATTTTTCTAGAAAACACACTACTCTCCGTCACTGATAACAATATTTTGCAAATTCTACCTTATAAAAACTTTGTTGCAGACTTAAAACAATCCTTTCAGGAGACCAAAAAACGTGCGCTACGTTCAAATATTTTTCAACTAGATTGAATCACTACACAAAGACGTTTACTGAAACAACCAAGAGCTTGTACAAATAATAGAAGGAAGATTTGTACCAAATATTTTTTTTAATTGTCCCAATTGTTCATTGAGGTCGAACCCCTACGATGCGTCTCCTATATCTTATTAAATTTTAGAATATCGAATCTATATCATTCTTAAATATATTCGAAAATAATATTGTCTATTTATGACACGACTCTAAGCCGAAATCTACGAACCTAGCTAGACCTTAATTCTAAAAGCTAAAAGAACTCACAGACGCAGCCCTATGCGGGGAGAGCGAAGCGCGGCTCTCCTTGAGCGCCGCCTTACGCCGCCTGAGCGCGGCGCGTGCCCGCCGCATGCCCTCGCGCTCCACCAGCGCCCGGTGACGCACGAACTCTAATTCTGGCGTGTCTGCGGTCGCCACCGGCCCTGGAACGAGCAAACAACTCGCACGATATTCAAAATATGGCTAGTTTCTTAAAACAGCAAATTGATAAAACTTTGTCAACTTCTTGTACCGATTTAGGTTTTATATATAGGTTGCAGCCCTATTTTGGCTTTAGGTAAGCATTTAAAATTGTTACTATAGTGTTTAATAAGCTGTTTAGGTTAGAAAATAAATTATTAAGCCATGCGGTTCCTTTAAACTTCTTCACATTATGGACATGCGAAATTCTGTCAACAACTCGAAGCCTGGCGTTCCAAGCGTAAGAGCGTTTCTCAAAGGTCGCCAAACATACATGAAGACATACCTAATTCAGCGAATGGATATCGAAGGCTGTAGGCGGGTTGGCAGGCGAGGTCTGGGAACTGGTCTTCAAGATCATCGAGTTTTCTCAGTTGCTGACGCAGAGATTCCAGCGGACTCGCCCAACCTTCACCGCGCCTGGAAAGTTCGCTTATTCTTAGTTTTCTTATTCCTTATAATAGCGCGTAAATCTCAAATCTAAGTAGTACAATTCAGAACTAGTTTTTTACGCGCAAAGTATTTTTTTCCACTAAACCGCTTTCCATGTACAAGCCAGTTCGAAATTCAAAATTAACCTTTGATAAGTTACCTCTTTGGTCTCCATGTTGTGGAGTAGGCGGTTCTATTTTTAAATGACAAGACAGATGACATAGTAATTAATTACTCCGCTATAACGAAGATTGATTTTCATACAACTATTGCCAGCCACTGCTTGACTAGTACACCAAATCGATTTATCTCGCAGAAGGTTGCCAAAATAATGGTCAAATTTCCAGACACGTGTTAACAAAAAGTGTTTTTCAGTTGTCCTACTCAAGTTACCTCTCTGTCATCGCTTTCGGCAGAATCCGGCTTTGGCGAGCTAATACTTTTCTAATATTTCGCGTTCAATACAAAATAGTTAAGTTTTTTTTTCGTACTGATACTAATAAAATAAATAAATATATTTTATTTTATTTTTGATTTGTATATAATTATAGATTTTTAATATATATATATATTTATAGTATATATATTATATACATATATATATTTTTAGACAAACAATGTACAAATTTATGAAGAGTTTAACTCAAAATGTGCGCTCATTTAAAAAAAGTCTCTACTTCACGCTTTCTAAAACATTTGGCGGCGTATACTTAACTAATACTGAAATTGTTATAATAATAAAATACATTTGTTTTTTTCACTATAAGCTGGCTTAAATAAATAAAATATTTTATCTTATTTTTGGTCATAAAAACATTGTTTTCATAAATGTTTTTTTTAAGATATCGTACCATATTATATTGTATACAATACTTACAAAGTTAGGAAAGTTTAATAATTCGTGAATTGTATATTCTATACTTATTTGAACACTTTAAGAGGCTACGGCGCATTATTACCTGTTTATTAATATAAGTTAAATCAGATTCTTCTATAGGCAATAACATTGTTGGTAAGAGAGTTCGCGGTTAGACGTAAGCCTAAAATGTATTATATGAGCCTTCGTTCATCAAAACACCGTCATATTAATGAATGTTTTCCTTTTCCCTTAAGGGTGTACTATTGCAATACTTACTTAGGTGAATAATTCGATCTGGATGTTGTATGCGATTTCCATCTTGTCAATCTACGGGTATGACTGTAATTACATATCAATCAGATTTTTCTTACAATCAATAGGTAATTTCTTACAACTTGGAAAATGTTAAATTAATTAAATAAAAAAAAACTTATATAAATTTGTACCCTCCATTATTACTAGTATATTCAGATAATTATTTTCCAAAAACCATGATGTATAAGAATTTTAGTAAATACATGACGCTGTAAGCGAATTGGGGTCTTTTTTAAATATTTCATTTCTTAGGTTAAAATCCATGACATATTTATTACCTATTACTTGAAATGAAAACTTGTAAGAGTTGATAAGTTTAAAAGTTTTACCATTCACAGCTTCCTTTGGCTTCTCGTCGGCTGTGGTAGCGTCGGACGAGTCTTGACAATCCGTAGCGACGCCTGCGCAAATTACTTATTGTATCGTATTATATTAATTAATTATCCTTAATGCTCTGAAATTTTAAATATCGACATTATAATATACTGTATAACCACTGTAGATGTGGTTAAGACATAACCATGAAAATAAACATATAAATAAAAAAATAAAAAAAACGGTTTTTAGACATAAATTTGCTTTGTCAATTCTATATATACAGATGAGTCAATTTTGACACATAGTTGTGTCTAAATTGTCTGGTCATTCAAATTGAGCAATACATTTGACAACTACATTATACATATGATTTTGTCTTACTCAAGATGGTATAACTACAAATAATTTCATTTCAATACTAGTTTATCAAAGTTGGTTCATACGATAATAATATATGAGAAAACATTTTTACACAAGGTCACTTATAGGCCCAAAGTAAATAACTTGTATGATTGGTGATTAACACAATAAATATATAATTTATTTAAATATATATAACACACAAATGACCGTACCGGGATTCGAACCCGGGATCTTCGGTTAACCGAACCGAAGATGGGTCGTCGTAATGAGTGCAATATTACTGTATGTCTTCTCTCACCTAAGTCCCTCTCCCTTTCTCGACTACGACGAGGCGGTTCGCGAAACGCGAGGCCCGTTCGCCTAACACGCGGCTGCTTCAGCGCGGACGTTAGCGGCGCCACTGGCTCAGCGCTCTAAAACATATATCTCTATATATCTATGACGACATTATAGGAACAGGATAGACAGGCACTGGTGGTGGTCTCATTAACCAAAGGATTGACGGGAAATCATTTTACTGTTGGGTGGTGATCGAGAAAAGCGTAATTTGTAAGCCAACCTTTAATACTATAAATGTGAAAGTTTGTATGTATGGATGAATCGAATATGTTCCTTCACTGTATAGATTTTGATGAAAATTTTGATGAAATAAATCTCAATAATTATAAATCCAGAAAAATTCTGTATTATAGACTAATTTCATATAAAACATGCAAACTATAAGAGATTTGCCAAAAACAAAACGATAACGCGATGTGTTCTGCCGCTAGCGCCATCTAGCGGCCTCGTTTGAAGTAATAGCCAATGATTTAGCTTATATATCAGAATAACACAGCACAAGTACACGTCATATTTAATATATGACAAAAAATATATATATTTCGAATAGTCAAAATATACCTCGGCATAGTATATAGCCATTGTAGGCAAAACAGTAAACTGTAACTAAATAGAATAACAATAGAACGAATCAATTGATTCCTGAATAAAAAAATAGATACGATTTGATACACAAAAACTATATTGCAGGATATATTTGTACAGGGCTTGTTAAGAATGAGTGAAGCCTGCAAGGAGTTTTTATTTGTAAGTTTAGGCTAAGGTAGTTTTTAAGTTTATTTTTGGCTATAGGCTGTAATTAAATAAATAAATAAGTATATTTATATGTAAAGGTGTTTACGGTAAAGCCCAGGAATCATCATAATACATTTGACTTGTGAGTTGTAATATCTACACATATATGAAAATTTTCTTGTTATCAAATATTTCCAATCGTGTAAATGGATACTTACCGAATCCCCCTTCCAATCATTATTATTATCCCTAACTTTCTCTGAAGCCGGCTCGTTGTCACACCGCACGGGATTGTTGTTGATGCGAATACGGGGCGGCTCCGTCTCAACTATGGCGCTCACCGAGCTCTCATTTACTTCTTTGCATCTGGAAATAGACGATCGTCCTTTAATAATGGATTTTATAAGGTATATACGCAAATTAATATATAAGAATTATATTTAAATAATTAAAATTAAATATATGTAATTTTAATAACCATTGGTGACCACCAAGTTTAGAACTTTAATATTCTAACCAATATAAGACAGTAGTGACTGTTTGTAAAACATTATATGTTAGCGCCATCTGTTGACGATCTTTGTAAAGTGGCGTTAGGCTATTGAAGTTATTAGTTATTATAAATGTACAATTTGTTTAAAAGAAATTATTTGGCGTTGTATAATGTAAAATTCCTATAATATTATTGTTGATTATTTAACTTTATTTCATAATTAATTTTTCAGTTTAATTAATTGTAAAATTACAAAGGAAGTTGCAGTTGTTAAACGTTACTTTGGCTTGCGGTTGGTCTATATAAAACGAATCGCAACTTACGCCCATGAATTCTGTACGAAAAATCGTCTGTAATTAAATCCATGGTATTGTGTGTGTTTTAATGGAACCTTGACCCAATTTTCCCGGCGTGACGCCGACATATACGTACAGTGGACGTTCACAAAGATCTATCTTTGATTAATAAATTACCTTTCCAATGATTGCGTCGCCTTGTGGGAGTTAGATTTTTCAGTCTCGGAACCGGTGGTCATACTCATCTCGCGACGTTTGTTGCGTCGCTCTAGTGTCATCTGAAAAAGTATGTTTTTTAATTAATATTTACGTCTTAAATCGTTTCATTATACGCTTTAATATAAAATACAATAATCAGAATAAAACACGATTTCCGTTACTTTAGAGTAATATAAAAATGGCAACTTTTAGTATTTATAAGAAGCAATGTTTCCGATTCCACATAATATAGTTAAGCTTAAATTGAATATTGCATGGACTGATCGTATTTTAATAAAAGCTTTCAATTATAAAAATAATAATAACATTTATATTAACATAAAACATTAGTGCATATGTATCGATGTGTGTTTGTCTGTGATATCTATTTATGTCTGGAGTTAATGGACAAATATTAAAAAGTGAATAATAAAAAACCTTTATAATAATAATAATAATAAAACTTTATTGCAGACCAGAGACCTTTACCGTCCGTATATAAATAGGTTAATAACAATTCAGACTTAGTTATTTTAGTTATGATAAGTAACACTTAAAAAATGTCTGTCTGTTTATATCTGAAGACGCTGTACTGGCTACCAACTTTTTAAAAATTTTATTATTAATAATTTTTACTTGACATTTTTTAGGTAGGTATATATAAATTTTATAATACGCCTCGTACTAAATGAAGGTCATAAGATACTGTGTACTAACTGTATGACTATTATTTTTATTACCCACAGAAAATTTGATTTAGTACGGAGAAGAGAAAAAGTTCTCTATTCCTCTTAAACCTGCGCTTAGTTATATATAGGTTATA
The DNA here is from genome assembly GCA_963693355.1 of Pontia daplidice. Classification (NCBI taxonomy): domain Eukaryota; kingdom Metazoa; phylum Arthropoda; class Insecta; order Lepidoptera; family Pieridae; genus Pontia; species Pontia daplidice. Next base: position 1,461,627 of record CAVNZL010000025.1, on the reverse strand, counting down.
CAATACCTTGACGTCATGTTTGAGCCTCGCATACTTCTCCTTAAGACACCTGTATTTGTCGTGTAAGGCTTTATCGTCTTGTCTCACGGCCGCAGCCCTTTCGCCCGACAGCCTCACTCTCAACTCCTCCAAGTGACACGAGTGTTGGCTTCGGAGCCTCTCCACCTGGAAACGACATTTAAAAAAAAAACTTTTTTTTTTCTACAAAAACAATAGAGTTCGGGTCAACTCTGTTGTTTATGCAAAGTACGTATAACATCTACAATCTGCAGCGAGCATTTCGATGACGTCACATTTATCGTTATTGTATTGGTAGCAGTTTTTCTTGATCATGGGGTTGTCTGAAAGAGACTGTTTTTAAGTAAGGTATTATGAAAATTCCAATTTTTATCTTGTGTATATAATATGTGATGTAAATAAAGAATTTTATTATTATTATCATGACAAAAATGTGAAAAGTACAGTAAGTAAAGTTAAAAAAAGTAAAATAAGATTTTTGTTTTAAGTCAAAAATGTACAGTATTTGATTTAAAGGAAGGATCTACTATTTCGTACAAAATGTTTACTACTATTAATATATAACACAAAATATCAATAAGATTTCTTAATTGCTTTAGTTTCTCAGCTCTTAAGAGTCTTGTTGTGTCTACAAAACAGGAAATTTTTATTTTTTCACTCTTTTTCAATTCTCACGTTAAGATTATTTAATATTTACAAGTGGCGCCATCTCGTTAAAGGAATGAGTACCTTTTAAATATAAAACAGTCTGTGTCAAATACAAAAATGCTCTATATAATTTATAATATAATATTTAAAAAAAAATATGACTTATTTTTTTTTAAATTAAGAATTCTAATTTAGAGGCTCAATAGAAATTATACCTCCGCCCTATAATCGTGCCGGAGGTCTGTTACCCTCGCCGTATGCTCTTCCCTAAGCGCGTCTATCGTCGCTCGATTTTCTTCAAGTATACGCGCTTTCTCCCTGTATAGAGCCAGTTGCAGTTGATCACGGACGTCTGCGAGTGCCCTTTCGTTCTCTGGAAAAAAAAAATAAGATTTCCTTTTCGATTCTGTAGTAAAAAAATACATTAAATATAATTTTGTTTGAGAACGCTCAATTAGTGAAGACTCAGCTTTTTAGTGGTATGAAAACTTTTTTATGTGAAAACTATAAATCAAAAAATTATATTAAAGGACGGCAACGCACTTGCGACGCATCTGGCGTTTGTCCCGTATTTTATTTTAAAAAATGTACCTATATCCAGTTGCTCCTTCTGGGCTGTTAGCTTCATAGAGTATTCTTCACGTATCTTGATGAGATCACTCTCGTGCTGTCTCTTTGCCGCAGACACTTCATTTTGAAATCTATTCTCTAGCTCTTTGAGTCGAGTTTCCAACGTCTCTTGATAGTTTTTCTCATTTGTGTTAAGGACCTAAGGAAATTACGACATAATATCAATATCAAAATAGGATTTGTTAGTAATTAAGAATTCAGTCGCCAAATGAATTCCAAATAAAAAATCTTTAGGTACTGTTCACTATCGAGATTACAAAAGCCATTTATACAATGTCATTTTTTACACTGAACGATTTTTTATTAAACAACTTTTATATAATTGCTACAATAAGTTTTCCTATTATCTACTCTGATTTCAAAAAAATCAGTTCATGTTAAATATTTAACAACACAAACAAGCAATGGTACATGATTATTTGACCAGGACAATATACTCCTGAAAAAGTCAAAATTAATGTGTCGATATGAGGGTCAAGAATTACACACAAAACGTCAGTATGTGTACTACCACATATTTCGGGACAAAACTTCAAATAACAATGGGTACTAAAATTTAACCGTTCTTTATAATACTATCAAAGCTGCAACTGACCTCATCCATTTCCCTCCTATGCTTCTCACTTTGCTCGCTCAACCTCACACTCTTCTCCAAGAGGAACTTCTCTTCCGCCTCCCTCAGCTCCGTCTGCAACTCGGCCCTCATTCTCCTCTCCCTGGCACTAAACTCCATCCGTATCATCTCCAACTCCTTCTGAAGATTCAGCTCCAGTCTCCGCCTCTCATCTGCCTTATTTCGCTCCACCATTTCTCTCACCCCCATGTCTGGTATGGGGGATTTGATTTTGGGACTGTCGTCTTGAGTTTCAAATTGGTACACCACAACCACATTGTCGGTGGATTTCCCTTGGGACAGCATCACCCCATCCAGTCTCGGGCTCAAACTCTTTGTCAGCGACTCGGAAGACTTCAGCGGCGTAATGACTTTACTCAAAGGTTTGAACGTGGATAATGGGCTGGACCTGTTCAAATCCAATCTCGGCGGCCGATCGAGGCTCGGCGTAGGCGATTTAATTTTCAAGTCCTTTGGAATGTCCATACTATTCGAGCGTGCGCTGGACTTCGGCTCCTCGATGTTTTTGGAATCCTCGGAATCGGAATGTGCGAGTTTCGATTTCAAATCCAATCTCGGAATTCTCAACGGAATGTTTCTTAATGAATCAGTCTTGGAATATGATTTCTCGGATGTATCGTCGACATGGGGCGATCTCTCGTCTTTGGTTTTTGTATCTTTATTGTTTTCAGCGTCGTCCAAGTCATTCAGGTCTATATTAGCAAACTCTCTATCGGGTGAGTCAATCGATGTTTCAGATTCGATGCTTTCCATTAAATTTATTGATATTTTGTTTGTTTGTGGAATAAGTGGCGACCTGGAAAATATTAATTTCGTTATTATATATTATATTATCACCTAACTTACATAAATTAATATGCTACAGTTTAATTTATTAATATCACCATTTTTATATACCTTATATATGACTGCAGTAGTCTACCGTGACCACGCACGCTGTGAAGCACGCGAAACGTCGGGAGAATTTAAAAATAATGTAATATACTTAAATTTTGTAAAATTCATAACTTAATCCGTTAACAAAGTGTTTTTCTTTAAATGAGTAATAGTTATGTTAATAAAAGACAATTTTATATACCTTGGACGGTTTTCTTTTTCGGATGCCGGTTCCTCTAAGTTCGACGTCGTCTCAATTTCTGTCTTCCGAACCAAGTCGGAAATTTTTTGGAAGTTCTTTTGAAATAATCCAGGTTTGATATAATCAGCAACTGGAGGCTTCACAAGACGTCTCCGCGGAGATGTCCCTCGAGTATCACGACTTTCACTATCTGTAAGAACACATTGAGGTTCCAGCGTGTATATTAGCTACAGGAGCTGTTCCAGAGTATTGCTTGTAGATTGATCTATTGGTTTTTTTTTTAATTATCTTGTGTTATGACTGCTAACACAACCGATTAACACACTTTTAATAAACACACATCCCATATCGTAGACACACACCTTCATACATTTTTTTTTGCCCATCATATTTTTCAATATCTAATAGTTTATGCCTCGGGTACAAATGTGAATCAAAAATTCTGGTAAATATTCTACCCAAATCAAAACTAGCATCGTTACACGACAAGTCCTGTATTCGATTCTAAGAATTAATTTTTTGATTTTTGAACCACTAAAATCACCATACCATGTAACATTTTTCATATTTATATTTGTATACAAAGACATACCTATAGAATCCTTTTCAGAAATACTTTTATGTTCCCTTGGGCTGTCGATTCGTGGCGGAATCGGCGGTCGACCAGATAAAGGAGATAGGACAATGGAATTCAAAGGCACGTTAGAAATTTGAGTGGGAAATGAGGGTACTTCAGTTTTATTAAATGGATTAAATGGGGGTATTTCTAAAGGATTTTTGGAATTTGGCGCGCTTATAATTGAACTTTGGCCGTCGTTTTGCTCCGACGAACTGTTCGAGCCGGGACTGATTGATGGATCGGGCGGAGTCTCTAGTTTGAATCTGTGAAAAAAAATTACTTTTATTAGAACTTCTCGTACCATACAATAATCACTTTAAAGTGTTTTGTTAATTAAATAAATAAAGTTTTCTAAAAAGGGAACTTTCGATACAATACAATAATGTGCAGTAATGGAGGTCTTTTACCTTTGGGTTTTGAAGAAATAGATTTTCGGTGAAAATTGTGGAAGCCTCACCCAACATTATTTGACATTGACTCATTACCGTTATAGTCATATGACAATAATATTTTGTAAATAAAAATTCCACTAACCCTGGATAACAATTTTAAATATTACTTAATAAAATTAAAATTATAAAAATTATATTCTTACCTCACACTTTTCTTGTCTTCATCGAAGCTTGCTGTTTGTTTAGCTTTTCCAGTAATACTCTCGATTTTCCTTTGAATGTAATCGGATGATTTTTCTCGCAATATGCCCTTGGGTGGGTCACTTTTAGTCAGAGAATCTAAATGCGATGACTTTTCTGTGTCTGGACTCGGAAGATTTGATCTTGATATTCTTAAGAACATATTTCCTTTTCCTAATAGAGAACAATCAATATATTCTTTAATCATGCATCTTCTAATTTTCTAATTTCTAGTACACAGAAAAAGAAATTACTAAATATTCTTACATCTATAATAAATATATAGTGAGCCTAATAAATACAATATATTTATTTATATTTAAGTTCAATACGCTACATAATACTTCTTTGGATTTAATACAAACCAAGGCAAATAATTGCTCAAAATTACAGATAATATGTTTCTCTGAATATTCAAAAACTTAGAATGTTATTTTGAGATCAAAGTTACTCCTGGTGGACTGGCCAGGCTATCAATTATTTTAATTTAAATAAATAATTATTAAAAAATACCTGTTAAAGGCAATCCTTTATCCACTTTCACTGACCCCAACAAGGGACTGAAATTTTCCTCTTCAGGACTTGTTAGAACATGCATTTTTAAATCTATAACTTCTGATTGCTGCTTAAACAATGTTTTAGGCCTTTCAAATGTTGGACGACTTAGTACATCTCGGTCAGATGGATTCCTTGTTAGATTCAGTTTGGGCGATATTGTACTGTCTATACTTCGACGCAAGGGTGATATTCGTAGATCTCCAAGTTTTTTATCAAGTCTGGATAATGGGCCTAAAGGAGGTCGGCCCATAGGTCTCTTATTTCCATGAGTAGTTGTGCTATCTTTGACATCAGTTGCATGGTTTTCACTGTCTGTTATTAATTCATCTTCATCACTTTCAACCTTTGTTTCAACTCTCTCCAGGTTCTTTGTGTTTTCTTCTGATGTTAATAGTTCCTGAAATTATAGATGATTTCATTATTATATCACAAAAAAAAGATAACAACCTATATATTTATAAAATGTTGGCTAGAAGACATTATAAAAATAAGCTATGAAAAATACAAATTAATATTTAACTCTTTGGTAGCCAAACACAGCACACAATTTTAAGAATGTGAAAAAGAATTTGTAGTGTTGTGTCCTTGATTTACTTGATAATGACATTAATTTCATAAAGGATCCTTGATCAACATTTTTACTTGATAACAAATGACTGATGACCTGGGCGTGCGAGAATGTGCAATCACCTTGATTGGTCGATGCTAACTGACATTTCAATAAAATAATTAAATAAAAAAGCGAGCGCGTCTGAAGTGTTGACCTCTTAAAATACTAAAACTACTTAATGATATGGATTATACAAGTAGAGAGGATCATATACTGTTTTTATGTCACTGTGCCAATTGTGCCAAATGTATCAATATTATTTTTCTATGAAAATGCATTCACAGGATAGTTACTAAATTTTACCTGAACAGATGCACATGTGTCATCTAACATGGATGCATCTCTAGCTTTTTTCACAAGTTCCCTGTAGACATGGTCAAGTGGATGCTCCCATTGTGTTTTTTTTGTCTCTTCATTGTAGTAGTAATGGCTTTGTAGTTTCTCATCAAAACTTAAACAAAACATTAAAGATTAAACACTATAAAAAATCAATGTAATTGCACATATTTTGAGTATTTATTATTTCTTTTTGTCAAATTGTGTTGAAACTGTAATGAAAAAAGACAGATTTCAATAATAATAGTTCTAGGATTTATTATATAACAAAAATACCATGAATACTGAATACCATGTGTAGAACACCATACATTTTTTTTGTATAAAATACTGAATTGCAACTTCACAGCCACTAAAACACAGTACTGTACTGCATAGTAAATTGTAATAAACACACTTTGAACTTGTACAAATTAAACTAAGAATTGCAAAAATAAACTGACCAATGTAATTGACAAAAGTAAAATGTCTATGTCTAGTAAATCTTAAATCTTATAAGATTTATTTTGAACTACCCTCTACCTATAAGTAACTTACTATGCTTTCCATGGAGGAGGTAATGCTTGCATAAGCCCATCTCGAGCCAATGGTAAGAGATGGGTCTCACTCTCAGGATCAATTCCCAACTGACAGGCATAATCTGATATTTCTATAACAACAAATTTTATTTAATTAACATTTTTATTTACAACAATTAATATAGCTCTTTACCAGAATAGAAAGAGTGAGTTGTCCTCGTCATCAGCTTCTAGTAAATGGGAATGTTAAAAGTATCAAAAATCTTGATATAGAATGAAAATTGGAAGTGATTAAGAAATTTAAAACTATTGATTTAATTTAAAGGAATACAAACAAATCCAATACGAACCCTCTGCAGAAGGTTGGCTGTTTTCATCAAAAATCTCACGACACGCCACTACTGATGATGAATTCATATTGATAATTATTCTATTTCATTTTTGATTGATAAACCCCACATCTTGCTTAATTTTTAATAGAAAAGAAACCATTGTTCCTTTTGCCCGTAACAATCGGCAAAATTCATTTGGCCGCGGCCCATAGTGTACATCTGTCAGTATGCCATCATTGACATCTCTGAAGTCTGAGTTCAACTCACATTTAGAAAAGTTAACAGATGGTGCGAGCAGTTTTTTTAATCTTTGTAGATTATTGATGCTTTATTGTTAAATTTAGCTGCATAGCTATGAGTTGTGTCAATAAATATAATAATGATTGAGACGATCTAGGTAGTAGCAGTCGATCACAAAGATTTTTATTTTTTAATTTTCTGAAAAGTAGAAACTAGATATGGGTAATAGTTTTGTACAATATAATTTATTTAATTTATTTAATAATTTTTTTTATTTATTATTATATTTAATTTATACTGAATGGTATTCCATGAGGATAAGCATATGTGGTTAATTCTATAATTGCGCTATCAACATACAAATCGTTACTTTATTGGCATGTTGCTTCTCAATAGACATCATAATAATAAGAAAAGATTCATTAAGTTGTAATGTCCAAATACATACTTAATTATAATAGAATATTGCAAATTTTAAGTTATTTAAATAATTAACTAACAGCGTTATACACTAACATGCTTTTTAAATTCTACATGACTCAAAAATACTGTCTATGCATAAAGTTAAGAACCTGTGGTCTGTGTAATACATCTGTGGACAAACTTTGTTTGTACGACTGTGGACTATAGTGTACAATGTACATAATTATATTAAACGTACAATCAAATTCACAATAGTTATTTGATTTGTGGAAATTCTTCGATAAGTAATTCGTTAAAATGAATTCCATTAAAGATGCTGCATCTTTGTATCAAAATTTAAAAACAGAGTGGGCAAAAAAACCACGCAAATTGGACAAATGCGGTGAACTTCTCAACAAAATTAAGGTGATGATGACTTAGCGATTCTTGTTCAATTCAATAATAACACTTCGGTGAATACATGAGTATATATTTTAATTAACACTTTTTTTCAGATTGCCCTGACCAATCTAACATTCTTACCTAGTAATAACACAGAGGCTAACCAGAAAGAGTTAATACTTGCGAGAGATGTTCTTGAAATAGGAGCACAATGGGCAGTGGCTGTAAAAGATGTTAAAGCTTTTGAAAGATACATGTCTCAGTTAAAATGCTATTATTTTGATTATAAGTAAGTTTCAAAGTACATAAATGAAAAAAGTTGTAAAAAATCTTAACCAAATCTATTTTTTTTTTTCAGAGATCACTTACCAGAGTCAGCTTTTATGTACCAACTCTTAGGTTTGAATCTGCTCTTTCTACTTGCACAAAATAGAGTTGCAGAGTTTCATACAGAATTGGAAAGACTGCCAGTTGATGTAATCAGAGCTGACCCTTATGTTAAACATCCTTTAGCTTTGGAACAATACCTTATGGAAGGAAGTTACAATAAAATATTTTTGGCAAAGGTTGGTAGAATCATCTTTTCAAGAGTTTGAATTATATATAAAAAAAAAAAAAAAAAAAATATATACACATCACCATGGTCTAGGGATATTTCAATTAGTAATTATTCAATTAGTTAAATTAAAAAAAAAGAGGATACCCAGACAAAATCTTAACTTTATTTCTGGAACATCAAAACCAAAACAAAACAACTATTTTATAAAAAATTATGAAAACTTAAATAAAAATGGCATACTCAAAACAAGAGGCCTTTTCTGGAATGCATTCCAAAGTCCTGTTAAGATGCAAGAAAACCTGGTTTCCTTGCACAATATTTCTGTCCGTTCTACCCCTAATACAATACCCAAAAAATAATTGTGCCACCTTGATATGTATTTGCACTTATGGTGGGTACCGCAGTTGATTATGTCTAGGTTCTCTCCAAACATGTAGTCTTAGTGAATCAGGATGAAATCCAAATAGTCCATTGTAATCATATTCCTTGAATGCCTCTCCTTAGCGCTGGTATCTGAAGTGGCAATGATGGAGGTTGAATTCATGCAGTCTTCTCAACATTTGACTGTTATCAGAAGCATACTCTTGAGCCCTTGAACCTGTTGACTTTGTGCAGCGTTTATTATGAATTGGTTGTACATATGTTGTAATGCATTGAGCCTCAGTGCCATTCCACCACTTCCCCTAAAAAATAAGTGGACAAAGCAGCATATAGACACTCTTTTAATTCTCTTTAAATTTGCCGATAGTGCGCCAGCATGAATATGCCCCCTGTTTACATTTTGTTCCTGTCAAGTGTCATAAAATATACATGGAAAAAAACACTGGAGATAATTAAAAAAAATTGTGTTTTGTTTAGGTTTTGATGTTTCAAAAATAAAGTTAAGATTGACACTTTGGGTTTTTAATCTTCTAAGTTTTTTTATATTTTTCTTTAACTAAAAGTTTATTATCAGATTAGATAGGCTATTAAACAAGGCTTATTAAAGTTAAGTTTAATTGAATTTTAGTTATTTAGGTTAATTGAAATATCCCTAGACCATATTGATGTCTGTATTTCATAACTGTATCATAATATATTATGATATTCAATAGCTAACTACGTATAATGTTTGTAGGATAATGTCCCAGCAGAAAGTTATACCTTATTCATGGATACCCTCTTAGATACTGTTAGAGGGGAAATAGCAGCATGTATAGAAAAGGCTTATCAGAAGATACCTTGTGCAGAGGCAGCTCGAAGATTGAACTTGCCCACACAGCAGGCTGTACTTGACTACGGCAAGAGGGTAAGTAGATTTTATTTGTTTCTGGTTACAATCCAGTTGAATGAGAATGAATTATTGTTAAAACATATTGGTCCAATCAGAGAAAGACAACAAATCTTTTTGTAACAAAACAGTATTTTTTTCTAAAGAGCAATTACACTGTTGACAAATAAATAGTACAAAAAGTCGTATTATTTTAATTTAAAAATTTCAGCGTAACTGGGTCCTTGGGTCAGACAACTGTTACCAGTTCAATGCTGCTGAAGAAAGCTGTGCCGCAGCTGCTGGTGTTTTTCCATCATCAGAGCTTGCTGAACAGACCATTGAATATGCTAGACACCTCGAGATGATAGTATAAATTATAAATAAATTGGCAAAGTTTGAGTATTGAAGCATTTCTACTAATAAAGTTTTAAAATAAACATTGAAAATTTTTATTTTTATATGTTTAACATCAGCTGAGAATGCTTTTAATATATATTGGTATTGGTGTTTTCTAAGAATGCAACTGCATCCAGATAATTTTGTAGTAATATGCATGTAAAGACAAAAAATTTCAGCTTTTAATTTTTATTTTTACATTTCTAATGTTAATTAATAAATGTAATTATACAAAAAAAAACATTATTTACAGTTTCATAATATCTGCATTCAATGTATACAATTATACTTAAATCATAAACAAATATCAATTTTAATTCCTTCTTTAATTTATATTGTCAAGTTTGTTTTTATGTGCTTAAAAACATAAGTTAATTAGTAAGACATTCAATATTATCTAACTTAAGTAACTTCATAAAGTACTCTAAAGCTAATTTTAAATCCCAGTCTTTTTCTTCCAAACACCTGAAAATTTAAACGATTTATAAGGCATAAGATTAAGTAAGTGCAACTAAATAAAATAATATATAGTAATCAGCTATACATAAAACTAACTACTAATATTCCTACTTTGCATAGCAAAGCATGCTATTATATAGAGCAAACACAAACTTTTATTTTATTTTAAAATCATAAAATATAATATCCCAAATACTTAATAGATATTAATAAAATATAGCTAATTGTTACCTGGAACTTTGCCGCGAATTCAAACCAGTTAAATTCGAAAGTATATCAATAAGTCTATTCTTGCTCTCATCATCCAAGGGTAGTTCAAATTTCCAATCCATTGCTTTGTTTTGAACCTTAAACAGAATATAATAATAGTGGAGGTTTCATTATTTGAGCCGGCAGCACTGTTCCACTGGTCACAGATATAGTAGGATTGTCTATGCGGTTTACCGTAAAGTCAGAAACGTCAAAGTCATGTCGAATTATATCTGTATCGCATCATACCTAATGTCAAATAGTTAAACTACAATTTGTGTCTGGAACGGCGTGGGTCCATTTTATTTTACAATAATAACTTCTCACAGAAAACATAACTTATTAAAATGAAAAAGCACCAAACCAGACAAAAGACGGTAAACGATCCAGTAATAGTTTCACGTGTAAAGAACTACCTAGCGGAAAATGTCGATAAAACGTTTGTAGATGTTAGTCAAATGGCGCGGTCACTCAAAGAGCGATATCGCGAATATAACAATAGGAGCGACAACGCCTTCTGTCAGATGGTTGAGAGTGCCTATAAAGTAGTGCTACAGAGTTACGGTTTAGACGGAGCATCCACTTCTGAAGGGTCTGAGGAAGAGTCTGATTTGGAGCTATTGGATGACAACAACAGCGCATTGAACGACCGTTTATTAACAATGTATAATATGCAAGATAAAAAACGATCGGCTTCTTCTCGCCGGCCTACCGATAAGTCTGGTGAACCAATCGACATAATAAGCAGTGACGAAGAGGGCAGCGCGGCGCCAAAACTTCCAAAAATCAATGATCAAATTACTATAACTCCTCATATTCCGGTTCGTAAAACAAATAATACCTCTGAAGCTCCACAAAAACCAGTGCAAATTTCAAATACAACAGACAAAAAGCGTAAACCAGATAATAAAATTGTAGCTACAAAAAAGAAATTTGAGATTGGCATACCAAAGAATGTTAAAGTTGGTTTTGAAGATGTTGGTGGTTTGTCTGCAACCATAACACAGATCTGTGACTTAGTTTTGCATATGAAGCATCCTGAGGTGTATGCAAAG
>CAVNZL010000025.1:1307500-1445000 GCA_963693355.1 Pontia daplidice | reverse complement strand
GGGGAAAAAAAAAAAAAAAAAAAAACCCCGGCCCCCCCTTCCTTTTTCCCCCCCGCCCCCCCCCCCCCCCCCCCCCCCCCCCCCCCCCCCCCCCCCCCCCCCCCCCTTTTTTTGGGGGGGGGGGGGGGGGGGGAAACCCCCCCCCCCCCCCCCCTTTTCCCATCCCAAAAAAAACCCTTCCCCGGCGGAAAGGGGCAGGGGAAAAAAAAAAACCCCCCGGGCCCCACCCCCCCCGGGGCCCCCCCCCCGCGGGGGGGGCCCGGGGGAGTTTTCCCCCGCCCCCCGGGGGGGGCGGGGCGCGGGGCGCCCCCCCCCGCGGCCCGGGGCGCCCGTGGCCCGCGGCCCCCGGCGCGGGGGGGGTAGAGGGAGTGGCCTAAAGAACACAAAAAACCACGGCCCGCGGCGGCGGGTCGCGGCGACCATGGTCGCCAGTGCGTAGGAGCTCTGAAAGTGATTGTGTGTACAGAAAATAGTTGATATGTTTAAGTTGCAATGAATAAAGTATTTTTACTAGCTAATTTTATTATTTTAATAATAATACTGTGCTCTCTAAATTAATAAGTAACATTACACAGAACTATGTTAAAAAAAAATGAATTAATAAATCTAAGCTCAATTATATTTTTATAAATTCTATAGTTCCTAGTATCTTTAAATTCAATTTATGAAATTATTGTCACAAAAAACATTTAAAAAGATTTTATTATTAGTCATTACCAATAATATCTTTATTTTTATATTACTTTTTTATTATTAATTAATTCATTTATTTATATTTCTTTCGATAAATTTAGTGATAAAATACTATATTCCTTTCAGTTGTTGCTGATAGAAAATTTGCTGATATTTTAGAGGAAAATGTAGACAAATATAAAAAAATTACCTTATTCCTGAATCACGTACGTATTCAAATCGATAATATCTCGCTTTGACGGCTTTCGGTCTGCGGTTGAGGTGCAAACAAGATAAGTATTAGCACCAAAACCGCATAAATTTAACCGTTAGGTAAACAATTCGGACAGAACTCGCGACGAAAAGTAAAACCATTATTTATTATTCATGAGACAGAAAGAAAATATTTTCCTTTTCTTACCAAATCCTAAAAAACTTCAATTTTTGACATACTTACAATAGCAAATTTGAAGGCGTTTTCGGCACATTCTTTGGTAGGTTCATCCCAATACAGCATCTCATTATGGATCTTGTACTGTACATCGTCCTCGGACACGAGAAAAACAGTTCTGGTGAAAAACAACAGCTTTTCCTCATCAACCAGCGACGCAGCTTTGGTACTAACAATACCATTCATTCGGAGGAGAGTGTTTGTTTCCTAGGGGGAAGTTACACTTTACTGGATAAAAATAAAAAAATAGTATTTTTATTTGTGCAACAAAATACTTTAGGGGATTTTTGTCTACTGACCCGGCCGTGTCCATATTGTGATTTATAGCAATCATTTTATTAGTTATATTTGATATATATTACCTACATTGAAAAAAGGGGTTGATCGTATAAGAGTGAAAATTGAGAGTAATACAGTTTTTTAAATTTAAAAAAAAAAGCCTTCCTAAAAAAAATAAAGTTTATAATTAACAAATAAAAAATCGGTCTAGATCGTAGATGGATGAAAAATTAGGTATTCTGATTTTTTTATTCATAAAAATTATTGCAAAGAGAATTACAGTTTTTCAATTAATAAATAAAAAATGGGGTTGATAGTAGAGGGTAAAAAAATTAGGGTTGTATGTATTTTTGTATGCTGTATCATAGAAAAATAAAAAATAAGAATTTTTCCAAAAAAGAAATTTAGGGGTGGACCACCCTTAACATTTAGGGCGATGAAAAATAAATGTCCGATTCCGAGACCTACCCAATATGCACACGAAATTTCATGAGAATCGTTAAAGCCGTTTCGACGGAGTTTAACCACAAACAATAATAAACGTCAATACATGAACAAACGATCAAATTTTTGAAAGCGATTAATGCAATAACCTATAAGTTCATCGTCCTTACCGTGTGCATCAAAACATCGATGTTAAATGAATGTTTGTCGTGACGTAACTGCGGCCATTTGTATATTAATTTGCCGATCTTCTCCGAACCTTGGACGAAGTCGAAATTACCCTCGGCTAAGCAACGGCTGCGCAGAAACAGCTGACGCACGATATTGTATTGGTGATCATAGCCTAGTAAAATTTCAATATCTATGTTACCAAACAGAGGTGTTGTAATGGTGGTCATTCTGATGTACTAAACTAAAAATCTCTTAATTTAGCTTTAGACCTGTCAAACATGCTTTAGAGAGCGTAACCTATTTCGTCTATTTCTAAATTTATAGCATTAAGGTTTAATTTTTCATTTTAGAAATATACGGTAGTAGTAGTATTATTCGTGTTTAACAGGAGCTAAATTCAGTGATTTTTAGTTTAGATGGTCTACATCAGAATGGTCAATGTTCGTTTTTTGTCTGAGGAAACTTATTCCTGAACGCAAGATATTCTGTGGAGTTATCACAGCAGAGAGGTTTTATTCCCGCCGTGAGACAAGAAGCGAAGCCAGAGATATAACTTTATTTAAAATTTTTAGTGCTATGTAATTATTGTAAATATAACAGTCCTAAGTTACAATTTAAACGCTGCCGTCCTATACAATAAAATCTTATCTCTAATAACTGTTTAACCTATTTTCATAATAATAATCATAGAAATTATGTTCAGATGTTATTTAATAAAATAATATGTTTAAAAACGTGAAGTGAAACATATATATGTACTTAGTTTAATATGTCTATTTTAACCATCTGCATCTTTGATTCGTTTCGGTACGGTCTATTATAATAATGTAATTGTCTATTGCCTGTGTATGTTATTATACTAATAACAAATTTATTAGTTCTTAGCCCCTTAGTCCAAGCTTACCTAAGGCTAATTGCGTCATTATATTATACATTACTTTTTACACAAACGTCATAGTTATGTACGAAGTTGTATTGTATGATACTTGTTGTTACTATGGTTACCATTTATATATACATAAGTGTTCCGCACTCACAGGATAAAAACGTTTTATTTCCCCTGTTAGAAATTTGTAATCAATTTCAACAATGAATCGCAGCTCTAAGAGTGATCTTAAAGTCGAGACTTTTGCCATGTGAACATGTATGACATTTGACATTCGGCCAACTTACGCAACTTCATCCTACTGGTAACGGTGAGCATGGCGTCTGTATGGTACATCTCCTCAATCAAATTGCGTTTATCCGGTTCAAGGTCTAAGAGCCTGAAGAAATAGTTGACAAACTTTTCGACCAGCGGCTGTGCGTCTCTCAAACAATAGTGCTGTTTCAATTCCGGATTCTGACCTCTTTGAATAGAGACGCCGTCCTGCAAATTAATTGCATAGAGGGCTCCAAATTTACTACCAATATCTAATTAAACTAATAAACGTTATATTGTATTTTATTAATATAACAGTTACTTATTTAAAGAAAAACACAAAAAAATTTGTTAACGGATTTATGTTATGTATTTTTGCAAAATTTACATTATTTAAAATTCACTAAATTAATTTCAATAGAGAAGACGGCTTAAAATTATCAAACACCTGGGATCCAATAATATCTAAACTAAACTCATGAAAAACAATCCGGGAAAATGGAGGACACCGTGAGCCAGTTTTGTAAAAATCCTTCCGGTTTCAGTCGATACCAACTCCGGGGCAATAAATACAGATAGCACACAACCTCTCTGCAGCTGTGACACTTATTTTGATAATCAACACCTTTTCTTCAGACTAACGTGACCACGCACGCTGTAAAGTACGCGAAACGTCGGAAATTTTTTAAATAATGTAAATATATTTAAATTTTGCAAAAATACATAACTTAAATCCGTTAATAAAGTGGTTTTCTTTAAATAAATGATGATTTACAAAACCCTGAAGCTCATAGAGAAACGTCAAATTATTAATATTCCAAGATTCTACACATACCAATTCTCTCAAACACGGGAATAATGTCTTGAAAACTTTTATATAATATTCTTCATCCACATAATTCAAACATAACGGATTCCCTTCCAGCCATAACGATCGCAGCATTAATCCTCGCAATGGCAACACTGCTTTTATACTATCTAACAAGTTATATGATAGGTTTAAGTGTCGCAATTTAGGTAATTTTGATATTAGGTTAAAGTCTTCTATGGACCTGAAAAAAAGTGTTAATGGAGGGTATGCAAAATTTTCGTCTACCCTCCAAATTGATTGTAGACTTTTTTTAATGTAATCTAACAATCGTCGATCAATTTGTTGAGAGTGAGCCCAAAATCGCTATAGCTGTATATAAAAACCGAAAAGTTGTTTTTGGAGGATCTCAGGAATTAACTTCCCTTTGTGTGATAGTCCAATTATAAAGGAAGACTGTCTGTAGTTTACATGGATGAGAAGCTAGTATTGCCATGAATTGAAAATCGCTTGAATGTTATTGTATTAGGGACAAATAGGCTGTTAATTAGAATAAAGTGCTAGAACTCCACAAAAGAACGCACCCTGCGATGTACTTAAAGTGTTATATGAAAGCGATTACTACTAAATTTCAGAAATGAACGTGAGCAGTGCATATAAAAAACTGGGGAACGCAAGGCACCATACAATTATCCTAGCGAACGTCTGTTATATAGGAGCTAAATTACGGTACCCCTTAGTTACGTAAACCCAAAATTACCCCCATCCCCCCTTATTTGTTTATAGTTAGTTTTGTTAGTGGTAAATACATACGTAAGCCGATTGTTTGATAAGTCCAGTTCGTCCAAATTATCCCAATCACAGCTTTGCACTAGTTCTATTAACTCTGCTTGATTTGTTGGACGATTCAGCGGGAAATATATGAAGTGGCTTATGTCTGTAATTAAAAAAACATGAAACTTTTACCGACAAAACAAATAAACTATCTTTTATTTTATAAAGTAGGGTAAGAAGCTCCACTGATCGTAAGTGATACTACTCCGTACACTGACAATGCTACAGGCCTCGCAAGTGCGTTGCCAGCCTTTAAAATAACGATTTCTTGAAGGTCTCTAAGTCGTATTGATTCGGTAATTGGCAGGTTCCACAAAGCGGTGGAAGTGCCTTCTGAAACGCTGAGTTGTGGAATCGCGGTCATTGATGGAATATACACGTGGAATTTAGAATTCCGATGATGGAATTCAGCTGCAACCGAACAACTCCTAGGAAGACCTCATGATCAATACAATAGCAGATGCAGAGCCATCTCTACGCAGCAACAAAGGAACGAAAAGTGACGTCATCGACATCGTCAAGTGACTTCATTAAAACTTCTCTTTTGGATGCGATCCATAGGAAGAAAAAAAATATTTATATACTAATATGAAGTGTTTTGTTTGAACACTTTGTCTATGGGAAATTAGTAAGAACGTATGCACTTTTTAAGTTAAAAGTCTAACACATAAAAAAAAAAAATGTTAAAAACTCTGAGTTTTGGAAAACATTCATTGAACATCTCGCAACTATCAATACTTAAGAGAAAATTGTTCTCAATGAACGCTGTTCGTAGAGGCAACATTCTGATGAAGCTTCGTGTTTGAGGGTGTTTTCACGAAAGTAATTTTTTTTAACAAATACATATAAAACCATAGAGAACGGCTAGTGAATTATAGTATATCTATACACGATTGGTAACCTAAAGAACTGATCAATCATAATAAAACTCACCATTTTTCAATGTAAACTTGCCCAAATCAGCCCTTTTGCCATCATAACAATAAACCAACATATTCCTTATAATCAAACGGGGGATGAATTCTAACGCTCTCGTATTTAATGCCGTCACCGATATCGTTATCATCAGCTCGACATCGCCTTTGCGTATCGAGAAACCCTGGTAGTGCAACGCGAGTAACGCCGAGCGACACCTGTTAACTAGGAACTTGCAATTCCTTGTGTTGAACTGGAAAAGGGGAAATTCTGTTTGATATATATATCAGTAAAAAATCTGTACTGTAAAGTAGTGCTTTGTCTCTTTCTGTCCTTTGTGTTCATAGTGTGAAGGAAAGAGACAGGAAGAGCTTACTACTAGTGTAAATGTGAAAGTTGGAATCTTTGTTACTATTTCATATAAAAACTACTAAATTGATTTTGATGATACTTTACCGTAGCATAAACTAAATGTGACAAAAGATGAGTGAATTGTCAAAAAAGATCTACCAAGAACTACTTTATCATAGAAAAATCTACCATCCATCATATCATACTTAAATACTAATGTTTTTTTTTATTTATCTTAATTAGTCCTAAAAGCCACAGAGTATACAAATCTTATGTGTCAGCCATTATAGCCAAAATAGTGAATCAATACAATAAAAATTGATAATATATTAGAAATGCACTTTTCGTAGTAATAATTCTTAAATGAAAATTCCATTTTACATATAATTACACACAAGACATGTATTTATTAAAATGGCGTGCTCGGCTATCCTAGGCTGATATTTAGTTTGTGCAATAATATGTTGATATAAATCATAATTCAATTTATTAATCTCGCACTAAATTTACCATTAAATGATTAAATCAAACAAAACAATACATCATATAGATAAATCAAATATTGAGACAATAATTTTTATGTAATAATTAGAAACTCCCAACTGATTAAATATACAAATGAATTGTGGTTCAAAAATTAACCCAATATACTCAGATTACTTGTATTTTCAAAAGTTTATATTTGGTATCAAATTATTAAGATATTTTATTGAATGTAAAATAAAATGTTACCTCAATGAAACAGGGGATGAAACTTTTCTCTTTGAGATCTTCTAGGATCGCGTCCAACACGTTCTCTTTATTCCAAGATGGCGGGTAACCAACCACCTGATATTAAATTCATAGAAAAATAGTAATTAGAAAATTACATATTAGCCAAGAAGTGGGTATTTATATTTCTTTATATCTTACAACTAACAATTACATGCCATTATAACCAGAAATGCCATTCACATTAAGAATACAGCGAAGACAAAAATAAAGACAAGATATATAAAAAACAAACTACTGGTGTGAGGTGTTAGTATTGTATGATGGTGTGTGGGTATGTCTTTATGTATGTGTATGTGTGTGTATATGAGTGTGTATGTATATGTGTGTGTTCAAGGACAATTGAGGTATTTTACTTGTATTTAGTTTTTTGTACATTGATTTATTTGATATTTGAAACAATGTGATACTAATACCAAGTATTTTACTTCAATTATTTTTTGTTTGATTTTACAATTATATAAGGAAATAAAAATAAAATACAATAGTGTAGTATAATATATTATAAAATAATATATTGAAAAATATATATTCAACCTTATCTCTAGTTATGCGTTTGTTAAATTTGAATTACCAAACAGGCTTGTATTATATAAATAAAGTACTCACTGATACGATCATAAACAAATTATCATTTTTATACTCTTCCTCCACTTGTTCACGCTCCAGCATCATTACAGTCTGAAAGCGGTGTGATTAAAAATTAAATTGAATAATTAAAACAATCTTTAACAGTTTTAGATTTAGGTCAAAGTTAAAAAATGTTTAGTTATTGCAATGTGCTAAGCATGAGTTACTAACTTCTGGAAATTAAATCTTTAGATTAACTCAGATTTATAAAAAATGAATGAATGTCCACTACACGTAGTAAGAGTTAAGTTAAACAATACAAGTTAACAAACTAAAAAAACATCATAATTAAAAAGTATGTCTAACTTTTAATAAGTTAACTTTTGTATCTTTTGAATTTTTCTCCAAAATAAACTAGATGGCGCTAATATAAAGATGAAATTAATTTTAAGTGTTAGTGACATTTCTTAGAAATCATTTTTTTAAAGTGTAACATTTACAGCCTTCCATTTAATGGCATAGAATATAATACTTTATAGCTATACATTGTGTCACCTTTGATGATCGCGCAGTGACGCTCCGTTTGCGCGGTATTCCGTTTTTCCAAGGCCAAAGGCATCGAAACTTCATGACAGTCGGGTCAATGCTCGTCATTACCTCGTCTCGTTCATACACCGGTATTCTCTTGGTTTCTTCCACTACTTCTCTGGAAACGATAGGTCTCTTTTATTAGTGGTCAAAAGAAATGTAAATAATTTTATGCAAATTTTTGATCCGAGGTTATAACAAAATATCAATAATAAACCTTAATACAAAAACTGGTGACGTTACCATTGCTTGAGAAAAGAAAGTTTTTTGAATGGAAGCCTACTTAATATATATTCAGCGCACATACAGGATTTAATTTCAAAATCCAAATAAATAATAATATGAATATAAAATAGCCGTTTTAATCACAACATATCCGATTGTATATATCATAATGTTACCATCATAGAGATCGGTGGCATCTGTAAAGTGCTTGATTTCATTATCAGCGCCATCTGTCAGCATAATGTATCGATCTGTTTACTTGTCAATATTGCTGACAGATGGCGTCGGTAAATTGGTCGGATGGTCGGTGGGGCGGCTACTGCCAAAAGGGGCTATATAAGTGGAGCTCTTGTGAGGTTCGATATAGTGTTGTGATAACTTTAGTGACAGGTGATTATATCGGTGAGTGTTTTGAATATAACTATTTTATTATAGAGTTTGTGATTTGGAATATATGATAATGATATTGTGAATCAACTGTTTTCATTTCTATACCTTTCTGAGATGTACAATAACAATATATATCTGTTTTCAAAAACAAATTATACCAAATCATTCAAGCATTTTATACCAAAACATTATGTCTCTATTGTTCCAATTCAAAGATCTCCAACCAGATCATCGCCAATTTAAAATTCTGTGAATTATACTAACATCATTATTTATGGTTTAAAATAGAAACTATTGAAAAAAAAGTAACGGTTTGACAAGAGGAATACAGTACCTGACAGCTTGTTCCTTATCTAGGCATAAGTTGATGGTCAACTTTGGTTTGCTTTGTTTAGTCTGTGGTCCCAATCTTTCAAATGCACTTTGCCGCCTTTGCTTACTTCCTATATCGTCTGTGGAGTCAGAGTCCTTAGAACCTGAAATATTATTGTAAATATTGCAGCATAATTATGTAAATATTTATGCTGATCTATAGTATAATTGAAATGTCCTAAGAAAAAATGAAATCTGTAGCAAACTTTACAAATCTACCACACTGCACTAACTCAAATCCTAAAATTTTCATTTTCTTAAAGTATTGATAATTTCTTTATTTCAACTTAAGAACTGTGTATACAATTGTTCTCAAAAGTTCAGAACTCATTAAATCTACTTTAATTGTGTAATATTAATGATCATATTGTTAAATAGTTATAAGGGCTTCTCAATTGTAAAATTCTCTATTAGCTACGTTGAATTCAACAGGTGAAGATAAATTATACAATTAAAAAATTTGGAAAATTACCAAAGTATTCTTTTAAGTGTATAAGAATAAGTTTTCTTACCATTATCAGATTTACTATCATTGTCATCATAAACATCAGTTGGAGAGTACTGTTCTCTTGAGGGATTCAGAAAATTATCCACTTGCATTGTTGGTGGATTGTATGTTTGACTAGGCTGTGCTGAATTCAGTACTTGGTGTGCTTGACCAGGGATTGGTTGACCATATAGTGATTGAAAAAACATTTGTTGTTGACTCAATGGATGTTGTGCCATCATATTTGGTTGCTGTTGATTGCTCATTTGTTGATGTTGCCCATACATTTGCATTGGTTGCATGGGATAACAATATATTTGATTAGGTTGTTGTGACATTTGTATTGGTTGGTTAAATGAGGGGTTCGTTTGCACAAATGTTGGACTATATGTCACTGGGTTGAATGCATTTATTTGACCATGTACTGTTGCTGGCTGTTGTACTTTTGGGCCTTTAACAAAAAAAGGTTTTTAAGACATTGTTTCCACTCAGAAGAAGACTTAACCACTCAAAGTTAAAAAAAAACTTGTGTTATATTAACTAAATGGGATGGTTAATACACAGCATAGGAAGGATGTTTATTCCCAGGGTAGTAATAATTAAATATATTTATTGGAATATAATATGACTACCTTGTTGGGGCTCTATAGCACCATGAAACACTTGACGTGACAAAAATGTGAGAGGAACACCTGAAAATATATTTTCACATATTTTATATTATCCATTAATAAATACATTATGTCAATATATGTCTTAAATTCAGCATGTTTTAATTAAAATTGGTCCTATAATCCCCTATCTGTAGGGGTAATAAAATGTAATAGATTATATAAGTTACATGTCAGTTACAGTTCTTATATATATTACCTTTAGGACGATTTGGGTAAGGTACAGCAGCTGCTGGGGATGCTCCTTCTGAAAAATAACATTTGATGTAGATAACATTTATTTCCAGTAAATCTGGTTCTGTGTCTGTTATTCTTAATAGATATTTTCAATAGATATCCTCCATGGTAACTTTAAATATTGAACATAGTGTAGGATTGAAAGCCTAGATCGATAAAGAGAGATTATGTTAAATTAAAAATTATTAATATGCAAGACACAAAATACTCACTTTTGTTTGGCCCAGGCTTATGTGCAGTCAAAACATGAATATTTCTATTATTTTCAGAGACTTCTCTAATTTTTGAATTTGAAATACTTCTTTGCAGCAATCTGAAATATTTTGGTAACTATTTGATAGTTTATAAAGAAGTATAGTCAAATCTACAGATTTTAATTAGATACTACTTTTGTTTATATTTAACTTCAGTACTGACTACTGTGTGAGATACATTCAGGTTTCAGTATTTACATTAATCCTCTCTGAAATATTTTAAAAACTATAAAAAAGATAATTACGGAATAGATTTCCCTGAAGACATAGGTTGCCCTACAGCAGATAATACTGGTTCAGTATTGTCGTAATTCTCAACAGTTAAGAAACTTTGAGATAAAATGTCCTCGGTTTCATCAAAACTTTTGTATGTTTCACCAGGTATTTGCGTGATAGATGATTTTGTCCATACCAAATTCGGGGCTCGTAACTTTTTTCCTCTACGCTTTTTAGACTTGCCGGGCCTGTGTAAATTAATAATTATGTTTATAGGTTACAATAATATTTGTATAATTCGTTAAATATACTTGCTTTTGAGTGTTATTTTGGTTCGACATCTAAACAATTATATTCCTTTATGTGTAATTGTAGGTAGTTTTTTTTTATATATTTAAAATAACTTTTTCCACCTTAGTGTTTTGTAAACAAAGCCAGGGACTGGGGAAACGGGAGGCAGGGAAGCGACGACTGGCAAATGACAACTGACAATTGCAGGTTGACGTTAAAGTTTGAAAGCTGATAGATAAGTGACAGTTTAGTACCAACTTATACGTCTAAAGATTCCTTAAGATTCGAATTTCAATTAATAGTTGACAACAAAGCTCAAATGGTTCGTATATTCCTAATTAGTTTAAAGATTTTCGTGACTATTTAGAATATCACATTTCACATAACGTAAATGTCGTGTTCGTTTGATATAATAATATATAAATGAAGAAGCTAAATTAATTATAACGAAGTTAAATTTATAAACACATTAAATAAAAAAAACAATTTAAATATTATTGAGCCATACCATAAAATAGTTGTTTAAAAATATTATATATGTTTTTAATCATTTGAACTTAACTTGTCGTAAAGTAACGGCCTCTCCACGTAGCGATCGATTTTATAAGGTCTATAAGACGGGAAAACACGCGAAATCTGTTTGCAGCAATGCCGCGTTTATCCTCTCTCTCCGTTCTCTACGTCGTATACCATGAAAGAAAGGAGCCAAATGTTTCTTAGATAGCAGGGGTCACTCTATAAGGCATGCATTCGACCATGCCTGACCTATGTATGCATAGCTAGATGCTCCAGTCGTCAAATCTAGAGAATCGCTACAGCATCCGGATGATGATGTCATCACTGTCGCGAACGACAAACTAAAACTAAACTCGTATGGCCAAATAACTCAGACAACAGCTAAAAAACCGCCTTCGCCGGAAAAGACGAGGTAGTTTGCTTCCCACTTTTCTCATCTCAGTGACATTCCGTCTCTCCCTGAACTATTCAGCTACGAGGACCCAAGCTTTGCGGTAGTCGCAGTCCAATCATTATCTTTTTGGCAGATTTTTACACATTACACAGCCCTAGGTAAGCTTTACCTTTAGCCTTTCAGGCCAAGAACGAACTTCAATAATAAAAAAAGGATGCGTCTTGGTGCAGGGATCGCTGTCAGTAAGTCGTGACCAGCTATTGGACGTGGAATATTGTTACTGGCTATTATAATTTACTGTCCTGAATGCTGTGAGTGAATGAAACACTGGTCGTCTTTTAGTTTAAAAAAAGTTACTGATTGAAGAATTTAAGCGCGACGTTTATGTATTTTTGTTATTCGGTGAAAAAAGAATTGTTCCGGGTGTACAATAAAATTTGAATATCGATTGAAACGTTAACGGGTTTATGCCTATGTATTATATTCATATATTGTACTATTTAAATCGTCACACATGTTTAGATTAGCATTTATTCGCACTATAAAATTGTGGACGTAGACGACTACATCCACAATTTTATAATGCGAATAATAGGTACCAACCTATTAAACTTGCAAAACCATAAGTTGAAATGCACAGAATAAGAGTGGAAAACAATATTGTTTTATGTAAGAAATAATAAGAGACAACTAAATTACTCTACCTGTAAGATCGTTATATCGTTATCGAGTTATAAACTAAGGGTAAGCGACCTATAAATTACCGAATAATTATGACAGATAAAGGATAAAGCAAAAAAGTTACAATCGTGGATATATATTATTAGGATCACCTGCAACTGCACCTGTTTGTTACTGTGAAAATGTCATACCGGCTTTGCAGTTGACTCCAGACAGTAAACAAGGTAATAAATTTTAAGTGTTGTAATAGTCAATATAAACCGTACACCGTAAGCCGACAGAATAAGTTGAAGATCTCCAAGACTTATTAGTACCTTCGTCTCAGATAGCATCTGTTTTGTCTATATTTTTACGATATTCAACCCTGAGGTCATACGTTTGCCGGAACTAATTAATTTCTCTATGTGCGCAAATTAATACTGACGGTGATGAAAACCATTACGCGGAAGATTCTTAAGACCCAAAATTCAGTCATGAAAGGGAAAATCACCCACTTGCCTTGACAATAGATATGATCAGGCAACGGCTATCTGTAATCAATATTGTGTGCCAATTACTATCACAAGGACGGAAGATCTCGTAAAGTGGTAAGTGTTAATAAAATCTGCCCGGTTTCGAACACTCATTGAAAGTTTATCATGTTTAAGGCAACATTGCTCAACGTACCATCAACAATATAAATGTAATCCGAACTCTAAAGTTTAAGTACAACAGGGAGTCATAAGGCGACTCAAGTCTCAAGCTATCTTTACACAAGCATGCACTATGTACATTGTACAGCGTACAAAATGCAATATTACTTGTTAAGCCCACTTGACCCGAGGGCCTTCGTTATACAATATACAGGCTGCTTGCTTAAATTAAATGCTTTGATATTCTTTGTTTAAAATGATTTAAACCAGGTACTAAGCATATTGTTTATTATTTTATGTTTGGAATGAGTTGGCGACCCAGTGTAAGTGTCACTATGCAGGACTGACGGGTCCCAGGTTCGATCCCCGGTACAGTCAATATTGGTGATGAGCATATTTGGTGGCTGTGGTCTGGGTGTTATATACATAATACACACATATACATATTATAAAAGGCATGTATGTAATATATGTTGTTGTTTATCAGTTGTATAAGTAGCCATAATACAAGCTATAGTTTACCTTGTGGCTAACCGACCATATCAAAAAATTTATCACGATATTTATATTATTATGAATGAATAACGTAAAATAAGGAACTTAATACTAATTAATCTTTTGCCTCAATCTATCTCTATTTAATCTGACACTTAAAAATTATTTCCTTAAAATATTAAGATATTTTAATAAAAATTACTTTAATCAATCTTAAATATATGTATGTGGTTGTAATATGTAATGGTATATACTCATACAGACGACTTTCGGTTTAACTTCGTAATATAAAATAATGAAAAGCTTATTGCTCGCTTTAAATACTAAAGAAACAATTGTTTTCTTTTATGTATTTAGTAGCTCATATTTTTGTTTAATCTATAAAAATGACTTGTAAACCTCTAGAAATACAATTTTCTTATAAACGTAACTGGGTTTGACCTATATCTAGCTGACAGCTGGAGCAATTAGGCCCCGCTTGTACTTACATCGTAGAAAGTTAAATTCAAATAGCAATTTTGGGATAATTGCGCCTAAAGGTACATAGCGAAATAAGTTTTTCAAACATTACTCATTATATTTCATTATATTTTTTAATGTGATTGTTAAAAAACAAAAGACAACCTAAATGCGTTCTGTACCATAACTGATATATGATAAATTTACTATTGTATTTGGCATATGAAATTTGTTCAAACATACTCGTCCAAGAGAAGTTACAAATTAGGTACGGCTTCCAGGAACTAAAGGAGTTATTTTTGAATTAAGAGTTAGTTTTGTATATAATATATGATGAATTGTTACTGCGATAAAAAAAAGTATTTTTTCTTAACTCGAAGCCGATTTAATATCTTCGAAAAAATAAGCAACCTGTGAACAAAGTGACCTCAAAGGTCACACTCCTAAATTAAGAGCCTATCGAATCTTCACGGGCATAATTAAATAATTTGCACTAACTGATTGTACCGTCAGTCTGGATCGCAACACTAATTCGTTCGGGCGCATTAAGTTAACTCCAACGTTTTTCCTCATAGATTACAGTAATACTCCAACCACATTTTACATTGCACTATACGAGCAACCTGTATAAGAAATTTTTCGTTATTTCGGCGCCATCTTGTTTTTGTTTTTTGTGCCGAAACGTCATCTTTCTTGTTTTGACTTACGCTTCGCTCTTTTGTTCAAAAATTTTAATTGCGATAACGTTTATGCAAGTTTGACCTGAATCTGTGTTGGTGAGTAAATAGCACGTAATACTTGTTTTGAAGTCTATTCCGAACTGGTAAAGGCAAAAAGCCTTCCAAACTTGTCTCAGCTGGTTAAACTTAATGGCTTCAATATGCATAGTTTTCATAATTAACTTTCATACGATTTCATTGCTGAAGGTTCCACATTTGAGCAAAAAAATGTTATTAGAATTGCTTCTTTTATATATTATTGTATCTATTTATCTACGTCCGCTCTTTAATAGTAATTGCTTCCACAATTTGTAGCCCAACAAAAGCTAGTTTTCTCAGAATGACAAAAGGTAAAACTCTAAGAAAGTCTTTGACAATGGACCGCATTCCGAAAATGAACTGATTCAACGATATGTCGAAAACAAATTGTTTTTTCCTAAATAATTCATTTCCAGATCGTACCATTTTATTAATAGTTATTAAGTATACGTTTGGAAGGGTTTTTTATTACTTAAACTTTATACGCTATAACAGGTGTCTTTTTAACAGCATTTACCGCCACTTTTTAACATTCGAAGACGTACTTGCGTAAACCAAAGACAATTTAAAAATGCGATTCCATTCCTTTTAATTATAGGTCCGTATAGGTCATAATGAATTATGTTTGACCCTTGCAAATATTTTCATTTAATTTTTTTACTTAAAACGGTGCTGTTGTGTATACGCGTGGAAGTTTTTCGTATTCGATTTCATTTTCAATCGTTTTTAAATTATTATATTTACAATAAATTATTTTCTTGAAGCAGTAACATTAAGGCTGTGAGAATTATGGAAGATTAAACAATGTGCTTCTCGTTTGGAACCAGTGCATCATTTAAGCTGTTAAGGCTACTTGTTAAGCAGAAGTCAAAAGTTCGGCCCGAGAGAAAATATAAAAAATTTGGCGGGAAAGAGAAACTCAAAGTAAGATGGCGTCGACACTAATATGGTGAGTACCTAATTTCGTTACTTTTTATCGTGCTTAACGAAGTTGACTGAAATTCTTAGAATTTCATCGGTGTGATAAGATTTTTAAGTACTGTTAATAATGTATAATAATATTTTATTGTTTTTGTTGCTATTTCCTCTTTTTTTCAAATGTTTATATATATTCCTGACGATCAATTTTTAGATCAAGACGATTAAAATATATCTAAATATTAGATCAAAATATATAAGGATTTTCATATTTTAGTGTTTTACTATGGATGTGACCTTGGGTACTTTAAAAAGATAAATAGATTCATTTTAGACTTATATTATTGGAGTAATGATTTTGCATTAGTAATCGTTAAGAATAAAGATTCGTGAAAAAATCTGCCAATTTGCAATCTCTGTATCATGTCATATGCCCGTGATTACCAAAAAATATTCATATTTGTTCCAGCCTAATAAATGTTGCTAAAGCTGTGATAATAATAATACTATTAAAATATCACACACAGTCGCTAAGCAGTTATGTTATGTTGCTAGCACAACTAAAAAAAATACAATTACATATAATTTGTTATAAATAAATATTCTACACTCAGACTAATAAATATATTTAAAAGCGATGTTAACCGTACCGGGAATCGTACCCCAGATCCTATGTTCAGTACAGCAAGGTGACCATAGTACCAAATGTGTATAATATTTATTGATTTAAAGTAAAACAATTTATTAACGTTAGACTCTACCATGACCACGCACACTGTAAAGTACGCGAAATGTCGGAAAAATTTTAAATAACGGAAAAGATATTTAACAACATTTGAAAAATACATAACTTAAATTCGTTAATAAAATGTTTTTCTTTAAATGAGTAATAGTTATGTCAATAAAAGACAATATTAATATTTATTAATACAATTTGAAATATATAATTATTAGGAGAAATCTTTGCTAAAAAACTTGAAAATGGAATTAGGCCACGTATTTTATAACTAAAAAGGTTTTATAATAGATAATATTGCTTATGATACATGTAATCGCGATGCGTCCTCGCATACCTACATATATGATATGTGAGTCATTCTAATCAGTCAATTGCTCAAAGGAATTCCTGGTTACCTTAATAATTGTATTTGATAACTGAGATATTTAATTTTTAATTACATTATAACATCGATATATAACTACCATGAGGAATTTAAATAGTATTTAAGAAATCTAATCTATATATAAGTATTGACTTTACCGTTAAGGAGTTTGTTTAGTTGAATATTATATATATCTTAGGATAACTTAGTGAATAAATTGTCAAACATAAATTGGTGCAATTCGTAAATCACTGCCCCATTTTTCTTGAAAGGCTTTAAGAGTACGTACGCTACTCTTAATAAGAGCGGAGACGTTTTAGTGAAAATCGATATTTTTTGTCTTAAGTGAAAATTAAAGTACCACAGGTACTATCAGTTGGTGAAACATAAAACCAGAAGGCAAAATGAGTTCATTTGTTGCGCAATTACATGATATATAAACAAAAAACGAGCCACTGATACCATTCTGCTCGTATCAAAATAACAGGCGTTCAATAGTTTCAACACTAAACTATGTAAGTGCGCTATTTAATAGTCAAATGAACACACATTTCACAGTCTTTTTATAAAAAATACAGGGGAAGAAACATAAAATTTATTTTCTTTATCGCTTATTTGATACACTATCGACGTAACTTCAAATACGCACCGGACATAAGAAAGTCACCGAACCTAATTATCGACTAATTAACAACAAAATAATTAATTGTTATTATTTATATTCCGACAGCATTCGCATAATTTTATTTCGGAGAATTTTAGCTATCGAGAATAATATTTAGTACCAGACACAGTATTGTAGTGTTATAGAATACGTGAAATTGTAAACTAGTACTTTTCTTAGGTTGGCAATAAGACGTTTACTATTTACGTTAATCGGTAATTGAGTTTCCAATCGTAAAGAAGTTATATTTTTATATATATTTTTTATTAATTAAATCAAAAAACACAAGTATATCTCTAAGGTATCACCTAATTCACAATAACGAGAGAATAAGTTTCATTTTGACTAGTCCCATTGGAAATGAAACCCGCATCCGATGGACCGCAAGATGAGGTCTAATGAGCTTCAAATATATTTTATTCGGACAATTGAAGGTCTCAAATTCAATTTGTTTAGGGCAGAGGTCTCCAGTGTCAAATAAGAGACACTTTGAATTTGCTCAGAAACCGTCTGATTTATATGCAAACGTTAAGGATACCATTGGAATATTGCTTTCAAATCTCAAATTCATAAGATGTAGGATTAGCAAGAATTTGGATATTTCTCTGTGTTTGATTACGTAATTTGTCTTTAAATAAAACACTGTGTAATAAACGCCGACGTTTCTAATGCTTTTCTGCAACCATGGTGAGGGCCAGATTGCAAGATGTCTTGACCAAATGGTCAAGTAAAATCTAATATATAAAATTCTCGTGTCACAATGTACGAACTTGAACACCTCCGAAACGGCTTGACCGATTCTCATGAAACTATGTGAGCGTATTGAGTAGGTCTGAGAATCGTTTTTTCATCTCCCTAAATATTTGTATAGTCACCCCTAAATATTTGTTTTATTTAGACAATATTTTTAGTTTCTATTTTTTTATGATACAACATACAAAGATACACACAATCCTAAATTTTCACCCTTCTACGATCAAGCCTTATTTTATACTAACAAATTATCATTTAAATCTGGTAATAAGAGACAATATTATGGAACTGTTGGCTTTCTTTGCGTTCGAATCGTTTGCCAACTAGTCACCTTTTAATAGTTATTCGTCAAATTAGTCTTAATTCAAATATTGACAATAATATGTAAATATTCGCCGAAATGTATCACCCTCGTCACCTTTGTGCACCACGCAATTAAAGTTATTCGGATCTTACGAAGTCTCTCTTCGCACACATACCACGATGTACATGCATTTAGTTTTTTAACAAATTTTCAGGCTAGCAGCCGTACTTCAGCTTGGCTTCAGTACATATGTAAACGAAGTCTACCAATACCACGGGTTCTGCTTGGACGTGTTGATCAATAAGATTAGTGTACTACATAAGTTGGACAATTGTACAGTGATATTGGGCGACCTAAAGCTACAGTTGGAGAGGACGAGACCACGTGACTTTATAAACGTCACATTTCCTAATTTGAAAGAGGTAAATAAATTAATATATTTAAATCTCCTGTCGATGGACTCCTAAATTACTTAATGGATTTTAAATTACATTGGCACAGCGTGAGCAGTCTGGTTCAACTTAAGAGATAGGATAGCTTAGATCTTTAATTATAGTCGTAATTTTATTTTATTGCATATTATTTGTCTATAATTAATTGACAGTCACAATTATGTGTAACCTCCTAAAGATTCTAACAGATATCGATACTGTTCCACTGGATTGAGTAAGTAATTAATAGATGGCACTACCCTAAATCGACAAACGTGTCATATAAAGATTATTAACCTAAATAAGGCATTCTTTTATTAAACATTACTTAAAGCTGATAACTATTTTTATTTAACCAAAACAGTGATGGCTAGAAATCACATTTATGGCAAAACAACGTTTGCCATAAATGTGAGCTAGTGTAGCTAGTGTATATATAGTAATTTAAATCAAGAGATAAACATAGTCTGTCAGAAATAGGCGAAATCTTCCTTACTTATGGAAGAACTTATGATTTCTCAATTGGACTGATTTGTTACATCTAATCGAGTCTATGCCAGCGGGCGGGCTATAACAAGCGGGCTATATAAGTCTAACAAATCATTAGTAGATTTAAAAGTGTTGACTATAAATTATTTATTCGAAATATTACTTGTTTATATTCAACTTGAAATTATATTATTTGTTCGTGATTTCTTGTTTATGAGAGTACTATATTTAAATTTTCATTGAACTATTTTAACCGTGTATGCGAAAATAAATTTCAATAAAGCTTCCGCCCAAGAATGTATTGCGGGTATAGAATTGGCAGTAATATTACTTTATTACGGAATTATGAGATTCGACGCACCCGTAATATGAATAATATGATGTGAACTAGGCATATTTATTATATAAACGTACGAAAATCTTGGGTTTCACAAAGTAAATTTGGAATGAAGGTGTTTTTATACTGACATTATTTAGTTCTTTATGTCAAAGGACAAAGGGTCTGGAAGCTCACCCAATGTTATGATACGCCATAGACATAATGTTGATTTGCTCGCGGGTGCGTTGTTCGCCTTTCAAACTAAAATATCACCTCGTGTTCATACATATAATAGCTTTCAGGGAGTACTACCTGAATATAACAAAATAGTTGTAGTAAATAAATAATATAGACTGAAATGAAAAAAAAAACATTAAAATTAATACAACAAATAGTATATAATAATAGTACATATAAAATCCCAATTATTTATTATTTTTATATTAATAATCGACTTCTGCGCTGTTTATTTTAAACAATTCTAATTTGTATTCGTATATTAAGTTGTCATATACAAAATATCACCAAAGTCCGTTCGCACGGTAGAAATAATAATTGATTTTGTTCGTACGATTAATCGTGAAAGGATCTTGATACTTTCATCGATAAAGGTGAACGATTTTTCAAAGCGTTTAAAACGTTGATCCATTTAGTTTTATAAATCGTTTCCAATCCAGACGGAATGTGCATTGGAAATGTTAAAGTTAGCTTCTAGATTTCCTGATAGGTTTATTGTCGGATTTGAGCGAATGAAAATACTAAGGGCCCAATGAATTGGAAAGGAACGGAAATTGGGCTAAGCCTGTAGTCTTTGTACTGATCTTAAAGCGATTTAATGAAAATCGTCGAAGATAGGAGAGTGTGGTGTGGATATGTAGAATGTAATATTATAGATACTTATTAATATGCATACGAAATGCTTTCCTGAGATGGTACAACAGACCTGTATCGAGTGTGGATAGTTATGTTAAGGCGGTCTTGGAGGAGGGAATTACGAAAAAGGAAAAATCAAGATTTAATATTATATAATATGGCAAATATTATATAAGCAAGACACGCGTGTCAGGAATCAGTATCGTTATATGTTATAAAACGTCCTATTTTTTACATCAAAATCCTGATTTTGAACTATGGACTTCCGCAAAGTAACGCCTGATTCAATTAATTATATTTTTTACATGACATAAATAGACACATGACAGAAACTTTCACGAATAAAATTAACGAAATTATAATTGCCGTTTTAAAAATATTATATCTAACGAGATGACATTTATATTAACGTTATAAAAATAACAAAATAATGTATAAGGTAAAATATGTAGGTGAATTTATTTTCTTGTAACACTCTTCTGCAGGTGACAGGGTGTGTTGCAATTTATGGCGCGTCAGGTCTTGAGTCTGTAGGCGGGCTGTTTCCAAACTTAATGAGGGTGCGTGGGAATACCCTGATTAATGACTACGCTCTCATCATCAGCAATATGCCAAGACTTAGAGAGGTAGGATTATTTATACTAGTGTTGAATATGCCGTTTCATAACTTAATATTACAGCTTTTATTATCTAAAGAAAAACAATTTATTAACGGATATCATATATCAATAATATATTTAAATTTTGCAAAAATACGTAACTTAAATCCGTTGATAAAGTCTTTTTCTTTATATAAGTAATGTAGTTATGTCAATAAAAGACAATATTATAGCTTTTATTATATAAAATGCGGAACTTTAAGGTGTTAATTTTTGGGTTATTTTCAATTTATCATAAGGGAAAATAAATAAATCAAAGTCAAGTTGACCCAAAATACTTTCAATATTTCCCTCTCAATACCAATGACTCAAAACATGAGTTTTCATCATGATGACATGATTCATATTATTTCTTTTTGAGTCCCTGAAATGTTTAGCTTTATAAAAACAACCTTATAAAATGCACTCCTATTGTTAATTATTTTCTATTTTGATGAAAATATCGCTCTATAATTGTAATTAACATTTTATTTTCTACGTGATACTGAGTTATGAGTACATTTTATATTCTAAAGACGTTAAAGTTTTGCGATTCATGTTAATCCAAAAGTTGTTTTTTATTATGAATTTATATGAAATTAAGAGTAAATTTAACCAGTTAACTCACAATCTGAAGAAGAAGATATTATCAAGTGTGTGTTTCTTCAGATTGGTCTGGCAAATCTGCTTAAGGTAGACAGAGGTGGAATTATAATCTGGCCTGGTCCTCTCACCTGTTATGTAGATTCTGTGGATTGGCGAGCAATCGCACCTAATGCAAGACACGTCCTGAGTGGAATTGACGTCTATAACCCCTGCAAGACATTGCCGTGCTCTTGCACTGATAACTCTACAACTAATTATTGCTGGAACAATATGTAAGATTAGACAATTTTTTTTAATCTGTAAACGAATTTTCCAATTTAAGTTCGCTTTCAAGCTAGTTAGTCTCCCCCGATTTACGACCTCAATTTTAAAAAGAGAGCCTCCTAAGGGCTGGTATATGCAAACTATCAATGTAGGAATGTTTGATAGACATAACGACTGTTCTCGCTTAAGCTACCTCAACTTAGCATTATACCCTAAATCTCGGAATTTTGAAATCATAGGTACGATTTAGTGACTCAACGTTTTTACACTATTTTATAAATGTTGTATGTCCAATTCTCGTGTCACGGGGTGCGTAATTGAACTCCTCCGAAACGGCTCAACCGATTTTTATGAAATTTTATAAGTGTATTCAGTATGTCTGAGTAACGGCTAACTAACATCTTTTTCATCCCCCTTAATGTTAAGGGTGGTCCTCTAATTTTTTAGTAAGATTTTTATTTTGTCATGATTTAAAAAAATCTGAAGTATACTCTCAATTTTCCAATACCGATTTTTTTTTCCTATCCTGTAACTTTAACAATTATTCTTTATTTAGCTTAATAAAGCACACCTTTATTGTTTAAAACGCTTTCGATTATAAATATATCCCCGCACACTTAAAGCTGATAATTATTTTTATTAAAAAAATAATTGCTAGAAATCACTATGGCAAAACAACGTTTGCCGGCTCAGCTAGTCTTAACTGAACACGAAACACGTGGCGTTTTTTGTTGATAATGACGTGTCCACATGTTCTTCTCTACGAAACTATCTCATCTATGTTATCAGCACGTAGTGTTTCATAATAGGAGATATTTTTCAGGAAATGTCAACGCTTCCTCGAAGGTCCCGAGGCGGAACACTGTAACCCGGAGTGCGTCGGATGTCTCAAAAGAGACGGTTCAATTTGTTCGCTCTGCCGATATTATACTTATCGAAATAAGTGCCTTGATACATGTCCGAATGGAACGTGAGTATTATTAGAGGTGCCATGCAGATGGTTCTTTCAAGATAATTTTCGCTTATATAAGTTGTATAACCGGGTAAGTGGGTGTCGAAGTTGGAGTTTGTATGCGGGAATAGAAATACATTATCTGTGAAATTTCCAGTGTGAATACTATATATGATACTATAGCTGAAACCACCAAGTATATATAAATGTATTTAATTTTTTTTATAAATGTATGTCAAAATAATATAGGAAAAATAAAAGATAAAAAAAACTGGTTACAAAAAAAAGGAATTGTTGAAATACGCAACCGGTGTCAATAGCCAAAACCCTTGAATTTTATATATGAATGCAATCATATACTATATGAGGTACGTTAAATGGGTTATAGTGAGAACTCTTTATGATCCATCACATAGCAATCGCAGCTGGAAAGAACAGAGCAGTTGACATTTGAGGGTTACAACACCTTTGAAACATCTGCAGGAATCTTTGAAATATATCACTTTTTAATCATTTAATTTCAAGTACATTACGTAAAAAAGTGTCTCATGTTTTTAAGTCATCAATTTAAAAAAATGTATTGGTTATCAATTTAAAAAACCAAAAAAAAACTAAATAGACAACGTCTATTATTAGTGAATGAGAAGAACTGGCTTAACATCTAAACTCTGTCGAAATAAAACAAAGCAGTCGACAACTGATATCCAAGTCAAATCCTGAGTAATGGCTCTATATCGATTCTAAATGAGGTACTCAGTATTGCTTGTTTTCGATTCTTCGTATTCTTTTGTAACATGACTAAATATACGATATTTCGTACATGTAGTTTATAATTTAAGCAGCAGAAAATATAAATTCATCAGTAGAACTACAATATTATGATGTCCATACATCGCTACGCTGTATGCCATCTTCTTTTTTTTATTGAGTTTTTAATACCTAATATCGAAGTGAATCGGAGTATAATTAATAGAATCAGGCGTTACTTTGCGGAAGTCCATAGTACAAAACACTTATAGACCAATATGATTTATTGGCTATAGATCATATCTTGAAGAATTTTGCGAAAAAATTATTAAGATTACAAAAGTACAAAATAAGAAGAAAGATGTGGGTCTCGCGAGCATCGCCAACGCAGCTCACCCATGAGTATTACTAAGAATATTTCCGGTGAGGCTGGTTGCAGAGATGATACGCATCATATGTAATTTAATACAGAAATGTAAGCGGCTGCATTACAAATTATAGGTTTGTTACTTTTTATTAATAAAATATTGTTAATACATGCAGCACATGATTAAATGGGAGGAGTAAGTCGAGCAAGAATTAAAAAAAATATTGACCAAT
This sequence comes from Pontia daplidice, assembly GCA_963693355.1. NCBI lineage: Eukaryota > Metazoa > Arthropoda > Insecta > Lepidoptera > Pieridae > Pontia > Pontia daplidice. The sequence continues at coordinate 1,420,266 of CAVNZL010000025.1, read as the reverse complement.
TTGTAAACAATACTCCGCGACAAAATCGGCGAAACAGCGCTCTCTCCTCTCGTACTTCTTCGAACAGCGCTCGATGAGTCACACTTCCTGAGGATGCTCCGGTGTCGGGGAAGAGCTACGTCCTTTGTGGATATTTGTCGCGGAGTATTTTTACATATTGGTTCTATTTTTTTTAAATTCTTGCTCGACTTACTCCCCTGCTTAATGGTCTAGGGTCGTTTTTAATCATATGCGCATGTATGTTACTTAACAATATTTTATTATAGTACTATAATTTTTAATGCGTAACTTCAATAGTGCTAATGTTATAAACCTGAGTCGCGTGATATACATCGGTTAAAGAGAGTGATTAAACGCAAAGAAAAAGCTACACCATCCGTTATTAAAAGGTGTAATCAAAAATTTTGAATCGATTGACTTCTATTAAAGCTCAGATCAGCATTGTATTGTTACGTTTTCTTTCTCCAACAGAATACCCCTAACAGACACTAATTACTGTGTAACAATAGATGAATGTACACATTTGGAGCGCTGGCCGTGGAACAATACGTGCGTCTCCGAGTGTCCACAAGACCACGTCAAACACACAAATGGACCAACAACCTGTGTACCGTGTGACAATTGTAATTTGGTATGTATTTCGTTCTTATCATTTATGTAAACTTTTGTCGAATAATACTTTCTAGTTAACCGATTTTATTTCGATTAGTAAAGTTATACATTCAAAAGTTAACAATGCAAAAAGCACACATTTAATCTGTAAGGCTGGTTTTACAGTCACGCGTTTCGGCAGCGCCGTGGGAGCGCGCGCGCTCGGATATGTATTGGGGTATTAGTAGCGTTTCAAATTCGCGCGCTTGAGCAGCGGCGTTCGTTGAACGCGTCCTATTCGCGCGGCGCGGTCGAAGCGCGCGCCGCTCGTGCGCTTCTACGGCCATTGTGCGTTTTAGTCTCACGCCGTTGAGACGTGCCGTTAGGTACTGTTGTGTACAAAATGAATCACATCGATACGCCAATTTTTCCACTGGAGCTATGGGGATGCGACGTATGCTGGATCTTCGTAAAGAAAACTCTAACTTGCACAGTAATTCGTCGAAACTGCTGGTTGATAGGCGAAAATATTTATAAAATTTATAACTATTTTCTCGTAAATCAGAGAAAGATGTTACGTGTTCGCCTCTCAGTAACCTTGTAGCGTTAAACCAGCCTAAGGCTGGTTTTACAGTCACGCCGCTAGACGCGCCGTTGGACAGCGCGCTGTTGGACAGCGGTGCACCAAAAACGACATTAGTACGGCGCGTTTCGCTGCTGTGAGACAGTCGTGTACAAACAGATACAAAATGAACGGCAATGCGGTTAGAGTACTGGCTATTTACTTTTTATGGAAAAAAAGGCAACAAAAACGTCGAAGAACAGTAGGTGTTGATCCTTATAACGCTACAAGGTTACTGAGAGGCGAACACGTAACATCTTTCTCTGATTTACGAGAAAATAGTTATAAATTTTATAAATATTTTCGCCTATCAACCAGCAGTTTCGACGAATTACTGTGCAAGTTAGAGTTTTCTTTACGAAGATCCAGCATACGTCGCATCCCCATAGCTCCAGTGGAAAAATTGGCGATTACTTACTTTGTACACAACAGTACCTAACGGCACGTCTCAACGGCGTGAGACTAAAACGCACAATGGCTGTAAGCGCAGCGGCGCGCGCTTCGCGGCACGAGCGGCGCGCGCTTCGACCGCGCCGCGCGAATAGGACGCGTTCAACGAACGGCGCTGCCTCCAAGGGCGCGCGAACTTGAAACGCTACTAATACCCCAATACATATCCGAGCGCGCGAGCTGCCGAGGCGGCGCTGCCGAAACGCGTGACTGTAAAACCAGCCTAACACATATCTATACGTTTGCGCTGTAAAGATTAAGTCTGACTATGTTTGCTAATTTATTACATATTATGTAGCTAAACTTTTAAACATTTTGTGATTGGATCCCGTCAACATTTTACTTTAATTGGATATTGTCAAAATTTTACCAAATTCCTTTTTAAAATGGAAGCAAAAAGTAGTTATAATTTTAGATACTACTAGTAGCTCTTGTTCTATAAATGGTAGATACGATATGATATAGAAATATAACTCCCAAGTTTAACTTAAATTTTAATTTCATCCTACGAAATGCATACTCGAAATAATAACTTCTCAATACATAAATATTCTTCTAAAAAAATAACCTATTACTATTTAATAAACTAACCAATTCTCTGAAATTATTTTTTCAGAGTTGCAATAACGTAACGATACAAACATTAGCTTCCATCCAGGAAGCAGCAAGATGCGTCTACATCAAAGGTCATTTAAGTATTCACGTCAGAGCTCCTCCTGAAACTATGAATGAGCTGAGATATTATCTTAAGAACATTCAAGAGGTTACAGATTACATTGAAATCAGAGGCTCTCTCGTCATCACGTCCCTAGATTTCCTTCCCGCATTAAAACGAATCAGAGGGAGAAATCTTTACAGCCACAAATATAGCTTAGTCATCCACGACATGCACAGTCTTCAGACATTATTTCCAGAAAACGTAACGCGTAATTTAAAAGTCGATAGAGGATCGGTTGCGTTTTATAGAAATCAAATGCTTTGCGTGAGTGAAATTGAAAAAATCGTACCCGCTTTTCCAGTACGACCAACGGACTTGGAGATACCCCAGGGCCTGAATGGGTACAGTGGTAGCTGTGATGAAGGTTTTTTTAATTTAACAGTACGTGTTATTAACGAAACGAACGTGGTAGCTACGTTTGATCCCGAATCGAATAGTGAATATACAATATTGTATGTTAAAGTTCCTGTAGGGTTAAGCAGTGTGGTTGTTCCAGAAGTTTGCAGTGATTCGGATTGGCACGCGGTAAGTATTCCATCCACTGGTGATAAAAAAGTGGAAGTAGAATTATCGCCTTTAAGTCCCGCTACAAAGTATGCAATTTGTATAGAAAAGTTTGATCCGAAAAGTGGTCGCCTTGCGCGGAGTTCAGTTATAAACTTTTCAACGTTGGTCGGTAAACCGGAACCGCCATTTATAGTTGAGTTAACTGCGTCATCGTCAGAGGTAGTTGTCATTCGTTGGGTTGACCACTTAGACTACCTCCCTTACATAGTTAGATATGAATTAGATGTAACGCTGATAGATTTACACAATTTAAATATTTATACCAACCATTGTACCGATTACGATTATAACGACTGGCAAGACGATTTTTCAGTCCATGCCAGAGTTATGAGACCACCAAAGAAATATGACAAAAGCTGTGAAACAATGTGCGGTGTCCTATCAACGGTTACCGCTGGTGCAATGGTAGACGAATATTTTGATGTTTGTAATTTAATTAAAGACTGTGATCACAAACCTGAGCGGCCATTTAATAAGACTATCGGTAATTATGTACAAAACTTAGCGTTAAATATAAATGGTAAAAGAAAAGACTTCCAAGTAGGTGGTCTAGCGCCGTATCAAAACTACAGATTTGAATTACGGGCCTGCACTGATGAAGAATGTAGTATTTCGGATCGGAATATCGTTAAAACATTACGAGCTATCAATGCTGATATTTCATCAATAACTTTTCTTACTGCCAGCGAAAGGGGTGACGTCTCTGTGAAATGGGATCCTCCCAAAATTATAAACGGCGCTGTATTGTCTTACACAGTTGAAGTAACACCTGTAATTAAATTTAATGACTATAGTTTGCTCTTACCCCATACAGTTTGTGTGTCTGGGAATATAACAAGTTTGATAATTAAGACACAAATCGCTGGTAAATATATTGTTAGGCTGTGTACAAAAACTCTAGCGTCTGGTTATTCTTGCGGTGGTAAAACGAGAGTTTTAGTTTCAAGCGAGGTATACTCAAATATTTGGTTATCTGGCGCAGTCTTTGGTATAGTTTTGAGTATCACGTCCTGTATTATAGGGTGGAGGTATAAGAAACGCGATATAAATGATGATATACCTCTAGTGGACGCTACGTCTATGTACCGTAATGAAACTGAACCACCAGCTGTGATGATGTCTGATTTTGCTCCAATTTATAGTATACCAATTAGAGATACTCATTTGTAAATTACCGTAGGACAAGCCAAATTGAAGGTAGATTGTTAGATTATTTAGTCACAAATAATTTGACAGACATCAGCGGGCATTACTCATATAGTTTTTATGAATAATATTATCTATTTTAATAAATGTTCAAGTGTGGGTTTTCGTTTATTAAAGCGTTCTGTTTACAACGTTTTAATTTCCTGTTTTACAAAACTGTATTTAAAACGAATATTTTAAAATAATTAATTTTACTCGAATGATTCAGCATATTGCATGCATAAAATTTCATGTTAACTTTAAGCACTCATAAATTCTATTTACTTGTTAAATACGAAATTTATGTGGTATTTAATAAGTAACAAATAATATTATCATTTATGTAAATAATCTAAATGTATTGGTTGTAAATATTACAACGATAGAAAAGTTTTGCTGCATTCCATTGCAGCAATAAATTGGCTAAGCCGAACGCAATATTAAAATGTCTTATAGTAAAACAAATGCGAATCGATTGTTTTTTTTTCGTCAACCATAGTAGTATTCTTTTTCATTAAATGGAAAATGACTGTATGGAACTGACTCATGATGTGTCGTCCAACGTGCAATCTTGTTATGTAGAACAGGTTTTTTGCAACATTTTTATATTTTACACCCCTGGTATTAAAAAAATATTTAGCGACCCCCCTGAACTTCGCGTTTTTTTTCATGTATGTAGGTGTATGTCACGGTATTACCAGTAACAATATTATTGTCTTGAATTTTGCCTTCTCTTACGAAAGTACCGTTTCAGGTTTGTTCGATCTGGTGGGTCGCGACCCACAGGTTGAAAAACTATTCAATAGAATATTAAATTGTTTTTTTTGATTTCATTGTTTTTCATTTAATATTTTTCTAAATTGAAAATCGGGTCTCCGTCGTCGAACTAACCCTAAAAGACCTTATGATTGTATGTTTTACTTAAATTCTTTTAAAAATCCGCATTCATTAACAGGGGCTAAAATGTTCTATTATACTTAAATTACTTTTTAATTACAAGTATAAACGCCAAAAAGCATTAAGGTTGTTAACTCTCAAAACACTCAGGATACCTCTGCGAAACTTGGAGAATTATTAACAAACTCCTCCCGCCCACTTTTAATAATGAGAGTAATAAGTTATGGCAAAGATATTTTGGAAAATATTTACTTTACCATCCATTAGATAAGATGAAGCTGGATTGTCCACTCAAACGAATCCTTTTTGTTTCGCTCCAACTTGTTTATTGCCCAATTTTTCATTAAGGAAATTGAATGCTTTTAATGAATATAAAATTCATATGAGCAGGGCAAACAGTGTACGTTGAAAATGTCATAAATCTTTACTGTCAATTTTATGACTTTTATTTTCTAGTGATTTTTATTATTTAATGCGTTTCTGGTACAAGTACAATATTAGTTTACAATGATGACCAAATACAGACTAGGGAATAAATAGAAACAGAGTTTTAGTGGGTGAAAGCGCCATATGTTGTGCTGTTGTTCTGCTGAAGAGATTCATTTTTAAAGATATATAAAATTGGCTTGCCAATTCACATTACCCACTTGCATACATCTCTACTTCGTTTTTGTTGACTCGTTGAAAACTAAAGGCACATAAAGGCAGTAGATAATATAGCGCTACTTAAAATCCGCTCAGGCCAATGACAGATTTTTAATTTTATTTTTAGAGCAATAGTAGTGGTACGTATCGATAGTATCTCGTTTTCAAAACACAATTGTTAGTTTTTGTTTGAATAATGACAAACTTTGCATCCATAGATATATAATTTCGCCTTAATATTAGTAAAATATTAGATACATATCCGTTCTTGGAAAGCGGACAAAACGATGCCGATGTGTGTCTCCATGGTTTTGTTAAAACTTATGCCACAGCTGACGTATGAATGCCTGCCTGCAATAGTTTTTACTACAAACGTCATATAAAATCCAAACTTCCCTTTTACGCAAAACTTGAACGAATATCCCAGTTATTAAGTCATACGTATGAAATTTCACTCAGTTTAAATATTCTGAAAACTCAAGTCGAATAATTCCACAAGTACGACACTAGCGGCAGACACAATTTTCATGTCTCAAATTGCCTTAGAGATAAGTCTTTATACAGTTTCCAAGCACTCAAAATATCTAAAGCATTTTCGCTTTAAACTACTCTACAGGTTCGCGTAAAATCGTTTTACGAGACAAGTATATAACTAACGGCGATATCCTGTTTGACGATTCGCATATGAATATTTGATGTTCAAATTAATATCGCTTTTAGCGCGGCATTATAAAAATGGATCTATGCTCTATATAAGATAAACAAATATATTATACCTATTTTTAATTAATTGCCTAATTGAACTATTAAAAAAATTAAAAATATCTAGCTTTACCATTTATCGATAAAATAGTTGAACAAGAAGGCAATGTCTGAAAAACCATGTCTCGTTTATAAATATTAGAGGATTACGGTTTGATTTTCTAGTAAGACACTACAGAGCTTTATAATTCGAAATAAAATAACTTAAAAAAACCTTAAATTGCAATTAATAACTTTCTACGCCAGAACTGCATTACGAGGATTGATTTTTTACATTGTTTTTGATGAGATTAACCAACAAAGAATTTACAATTTAGACCGTTCTCTTAAATTAGCGTAGCAATTCCTAAGATTTTTAAATCGAGTATAAAGCTAAATTGTAATATTTAATTTCACTACATCTTATAATGATTTGTACATTTAAATTAAAGTCAAAACAATACAACGGCTGGTACTAAGTAGTTCACAATGTGAGGAAACCATTGAAATTGCTAGTTTTATTTAAATATTATATTAATTTATATTATGTTTAAAAGCCACGCAGACTTCTTACTGTTTTTAATCCAAATCAGTATATGATTTGCTTTTGAATTTGATTGGCCCAGATGATGAGCGAACGTTTATTATAAAAACACTAAATATTAACACTTCGTTCGGAGTTTATCGAATTGATTTTACAAGTAAACGCAGAACAAATTAAACATCAATTTGTTCCTACGCTTCATATGTTTGAGTTATTTACGCTTATTTGTTTTATGTAAGTATGTATGTATTATGGTGTAATTGAAAAAATTAAAAGCATCTTTAACTTAAGTTACCCACTTTTACGAAAATAATAAACATTTACACAATAGTTCATAAAAATAAGACGCTTACTAATTCAGAGAAAGTTTTATATCTTAGTCGTCAATGAACTGGAAAGGCTTTGACAGATATCGCAGCTATAAAGCCGACCGGTGATAATTATAATATTATTCAGCTTTAGTGGAAAAGTATCGAGACCTTAGTTCCTTTGGTTCATCTTTAGATACCATTTTAGAGTTTAAACGTTCACAAATTGTTCTACGAAACGTTTAAATAGTTTTATTGACAAGTTCTCGACGTCAAATGCTCCTTTTGAGAAATTTAAAATTTCAAGTAAGATGTTTATGTTTTTATTTTTAGCTTTATCGAACATAGATATAATGAAACCATTCGTACATTTAAAAATAATGTTCTTACTGTAAAAATACCACCTTACATTCAATTGCTTCAGTTTATAAGAAAACATTATATTTATTATAACAAACAAATCCTAACCTACTAATAATAATTATAACTCTGTAATAATAAGTTTCTAATAAAATCCCTATTTCTAAAATACGAAATCTTTTTTAACATCCGAATCTAATAAAATTAATTTACCGTGTTGTCCTTTGTGTTCAAATAAGAATCGTCAACAATTACATTGGTGATAATTTTTTGAGACGAAGTCAACGAGAACGTTTTGATGTGGTAAAACTCAATATTTGTGTAAGCTGTTCAATTATAAATAAATAAATAAATAAAGCCTTTATTTCTACTATAACTAAGCTATTTACACTTTTATTACTATTATAGTTTATACACTTAAGCTAGACAATTTTTTTAACCTTTAATCATAAAGCTATATTTTTTATAATTTATTGTTCTACAGTAGTCGCCTCTGCGGCGTAGGCCTCCCCTAAATCCTGGGAGGGTTTAGGGGTTTTTTGTTCTATTCCTTGCTACGGTCATCCAGCCCGGGCCACACTTCTGCGAAAATACGTCCCTCCATCTTCTTTTTGGTCTGCCTTGTTTACGCTTGCGGCTGAATGGGGTCCACTCAGTTATGATTTTTGCCCATCTATCGTTCTTTAGCCTGCACACATAAAAGACGATGAAGAAAGACTAGCAGTGTGCCAAAGGAAAATGGAAAGGAGTATGCTGAGTCAAAGCCGATAAGGAAGGTGACAAGCCATGGATTATAGATGTAAAGAAGTGTGTTAGACAGCTAAAATGGAGATGGGCGGGGCATGTGTGCAAGCTGTTCAATTACTAAACGTAAAACTTAACTGTCATTTGGTTCAAGTCAAATGAACAAATTAGTCCTGTTAGATTCCATCGACTGAGATCGGTTGATGGATTGATAGTCCGCGAGAGAAAAATTGAGTCGTTGCGTTGTTCGATACGGCTCAACACCTTAATAATAAACAACACCTCTTTGTGCTCGTTAGAGAAAAAATCGTATAACTTTATTTCGCAGCCGTCTATATGATAAGCATGGTATCCCACGTATTTTATGTTATCTTATAGATGACAAGTAAAAGGAAGAAAGTAAATGTAACAAATTGACATTAAATTATATAACATATCAGAACTAATTAGTGTGAACGGTTTTGGAGGTAGTTTTATATGATGATCGGTGCTCAGCTGTTACCTAAGGTTTTTTAAACGTGGCATTCAGGGCCCGCATGACGGACTCAATGGTCTTAAATCCACTTTATTTTTTGTTGTGATGGGAAAAGCGCCTGCTTTACCGCCGTAGGCTAATATGAACAATTCTTTATGCGACTCTTGACGATAGATGACGCGTTGCGTAAGTTTTATGACCCATTTCTTCCACAACGCTACATATTAAGAGTTTTACACCCAGCCCACAGCCAATAAATATGCAAGCCAAAAAATTGATAAATTCTTTATCAATTTTATAAACTCCAAAATTTTGTTTCAAAGTAAGAGCAAGTCAATATGCATGCACTGCAAATAAAACACAGAAGCCGGAAAGAATATCGCTAATGCTGTACTGTATATAGATATGTGTATTATATTTAAAAGATCACAGATTAAAAACCAAAATGGACAGACTAGATATGATGTAGATTTTGTTTCGTTATGTAACAGGAATAATTTTTTAAAACGTTCTGGTAGGGACTTTAGTAGGGTTATTCAGAATTATGCTATACTTTCCGATCTGTGAGAGCTGTCTCTTCTCAGAAACTTATATCACGTATGTAAATTTTCTGCATTTTTAATTCTTTCAGAAATATTAACAAAGGTTTTTTTTTAAATATTGAAATATGATGAATTGTAGTGTGTAAAAAGAAAATATTTTAAATAGAAACTTTGAGCTTCGAAATCAATGAAATCGGTAAATATTCTATAAGAAGAATTAATTATACAACAGAACAAACATTCAAAAGTTTTTATTTAGAAATTGTAAGTTGTTTACGATAGCAAATATGTATCGTTGCTTTACAATCATCTAGCAAACTGATTAGAAACGTCTATTGTTTCCGATATCGGAGTTCCGAGATCGCGATTAAGTTCTAAATGCAAAATTAAAGCTCATAAACACCAAATATACGGTGATACCAATGAATAAATAACCAATTATCTATTCTATTGGAGCACACATGTAATAATAAACAGTATCAAATAAATTATTTTTTGTCTTACCAATAAAGATTAGATGGACGTCTAAAAAAACGGTCCCATTCTAATCTTTATTGTATTTCTTTCCCTTTTTCCCCCCCTTTTTCCCCCCCCCCCCCCCCCCCCCCCCCCCGGGGGGGCCCCCCCGGGGTTTTTTTTCCCCCCCTTCTCCCCCTAAAAATTTTTTTTTTTTAACAAAAAAAAAAAAATTTTTTTTTTTTTTTTTTCCCGGGGGAAAAAAAAAAAAAAAGGTGGGGGGGGGACGGAGAAGAACAATTTCTGAAATGGAAGGGAGTCTAAATTGTATAAACATCAATTACCGTACAGAAACAAGAGAACAAACAGATTTAGACATCAATTGCAGTACTTTTGTACGATTAAATGTAATAATTACTATAATAAGTTAATATTAGTTTAATTACTATAATAAATAATATAATTTTCTCTCAATTTATCGTCGTGTCTATAATTTAATCTATCATTAACCAAATACCACCACCACAAATATGTCCTAAATTTACCTTAGACCTTTGTATTATTCATATTAAACCTTGACCGTAACTATAATTTTCCGTTCCACAGAAATATTGTTCACTATTTGTCTTTAAGTTGAGAGTCCGCCAATAAAGTTCGAATGGGACTACAGGAAACATATTTAAGTTTAGAAGAGATTTTTGCTGTAAATTCATAGTATTGTCCTTTATATTTGCAGAAACAGTTTATATGGAATGTCGATCAGCGTTTATAGCTGTTAGGATATAATATTAATAAAATATAGATATATATAAACACTTCCTCGCGGTTTCATGTCAATTAATTTCACGCTCTTAAAAATAATATCTGACATAAAAGCTATATTATGAAAATGTTTTATTAAAAAAAAATATACGCGTTAAAATATAAGTTTCTTAACTTTAACTTAATTGAAATTAATTAAACTTAATAACATTTACAGAATAACATAAAATACTTTTATTAAGTTTTTAGTACGCATGATCACATTGCAGACATGTATTGTAAATTTTGAATAACTTAAACCAATATTCAAACTACTTATAGAACAAATATTTGTTCTGTCTAAAATGAATCTTTACAGAGTTTAACAAAGTATAGATACTGTAAAAGGTAAAACTGTTTTACAGTTTAAAGAATGTAAAAACGCTCAATTTGGTAACTTGGCATTAGAACGAACTGAAAGGAACTGCTTAGCGGGCAATGCTGGCTTATTACATCAAATAGGCCAAATCAATTTAACTTATAAACCACATCACAAACTCGAATCGTACCTGCCAGTATTTGAAAGTTTTTGCCAACGCAGCCTTCCAGTAGTTTCTTGGGCGTATGCCAGCGTCTCTTTGAATAAGAACTCTTAAACGTAATCGCTTATGTAACCCTATCATTTATTGGGTAGGATCAACAGATTTTTAAATTGCGAATGTAAATTAGGCTTTGTATTTTCCAGCATATTGGTAAATAGTTTAGCCAAGATTATATTAACACATGTAACCATTTTGTAGTGTGGTTTTTGTTATTTATTATAGTGTAGATATATTATATATCAGCGGGACCTGACTGGATGCAGAAAGCGAGAGTGAGGGATGAATGGAAAAGACGAGGGGAGGCCTACGCCACATCGGCGACTAACACTAATAAACAATAATAAAAGGGAAAAAAGGGAAAAAGACAAATAAGAAAGTTAGTTTATAGTAATGTCATATAAATGATTGAATTTTTAGTTTTAAGTTAAAAATGTATAAATTAGTATGGTGTTAGAATAAAGGCTATTTTTATTTTTTATTATATATTATACATAGCAACGTAGTCAACAAAGCTCCCTAGAGGGATACGCATTTTAAATAAGGTTACTTAAAACTAGCCATTCCTGTACGCTCTGACTTTACAAGAATGGATAGAATACGTATAGTATAGGTGTATGTGATTAATTATTGGGTTAATACTATATAGTACATCGTATTAGCTGTTATGGTAAAATTAAAATATCCGCAATGATTTGAACAAAACTATTACATCATAAACACTACACAGATTGTATCGCCACTGCATTAGTGTACTCTTAATACATTAAAAATTCCATCGAGATTATTTATTTTATTTATTTATTTATACAAAGTATGGTATAACACAGCTATGTTTTTAAGTTTAAGTGCCATTAAACCTAAAGGGTTTGTCTTGACACTAGATACAGTCGTGGTCTACAAATCAGTAACATGAATATAACATTATAGAAAAATAAAAAGGTTTTTGTGGTTGTTAGTAAGTTAAATATTTATAAATAAGTATACTCATATGATAAACTCGTAAATACATATAATGTAAATAATTGTTGAAATATCTTATCTTGATATATCTTAACTTTGCAGCGTTAAAACAAAAGTCACAGTAACATATTTTTAAATAAAATGTCTTAAAGTTTAACCGACGAATTATCCAGCTGAGGACTCCATTAAACACAAACAAAGATGTCACAAACTTTTTGCATTATCCACCAGCCATTTTGACTGTTCAATTTTGTGCAGATCTCATTACAAGTTCCTATAGTTTAATTGGCTAGACCGACGTTCGTATAATGGCAACGTGTCCAATTTAAATGTAACTCTCCCGTTTTATTATCCAGTAACATCATCGCAGATCCTCCTGCAAGTGAAGAGTAATGTGGAGGTCTAAGCATGATGGTTATGAATGCAACATTGTCGCATTAGTTGTGTAACTGAAATTGTTGTTCTCACTGTTTTGAACGCATGAAATTGTATGAATGAATCTTATGCTAGGACGGTTTGTGGTGTTTGCTCGCTCAGATTTCATATTTCACAGCAATTTCTAAGTAAAACGCGCCCGTGGACATTTTCATGTTTGACATGAGTTAAACTTAATTATATGTTTATCTTAACCTAATTAAATGTAAACAGTTGGGACTATGTTTTTACTTAAAAGTCACTGTGTGTAATTTGGTTAAAGAAATCTTAGCCTCGTGTTTATATTAAATGTAATTTTTAAATAATATTTTGTTTTTAGAATAAATATAGAATTTGACAAAGTTGTTTGTGTTGTTTGTTATAGAGTTGATATCATGTAGGACAGAGGGATACTAGTTAGTATTAGTTCTTTTATTAAAATATATGATTGAAAATTAAAAAAAACTCTAAATTCATTAAAAATATCGCATAAATAATGTCATTATTTATATTCCGTGTATGAACAGATGACACTGAGTGGGGCCGAACACACCCTAAACATTAATTTAAAACCGAACTCACTTCTAAAGTGGTATCAAATAAATAATTCTACCAACATTTTAAATATGTTATGAACGGAGGACAACTTATAACGCCTTCGTAATTAATTCAATCAGTTACAATAATTATAATAAACATATATTTCATAAAAACCATATGAATTGTTAATAAGATTTCGTTACAATGTCACTTCGTAGCTATGTTAGTGAACACGTGAACTGTGGAATCGACTCCCAGCGGAGGTCTTCCCTACGAGATACGACCTCTAATCCTTTAAAAAGTGGACGTACTCCTTCCTTAAGGGCCAGAAACGCACCCGTTAATGGGTGTTTATGGGCTGCAGCTGTTCCTGCTTAGGCCAACCGCAAGCTCGTTTGCCCCCCTTGTTTTATATAAAAAAAAATGTAATTAGACATTCAATTTAGATATTAAATTTATGATATGTCTCATCCATTTCTGTCAGTCACTTCATATATTAGTGATAGTTATTTAATGTTTACGTAATTATCAAAAATTATATGAATAAAGGTATTTAGTAGCTACATATTAATAAAATTAGAACTAATGTGTCTTAAATAAAAATCATCTAGTGATTTAAGCTGAGAAAAAGAAATTCCTTTATTTAGAACGATTAAAGTTAACATATACGTTTTTTTTGTTTCCAGAGCGTATACACAACGGAAGTTCTGAAGGAATAAAAATTATTCTCGTTTTGGATCTTCATAGAGTCTTCTGTAAACTAACAAATAAATGAACCTTTCAGCTTTATGACATTATAGATAAATTTTTATTCAGTTTAAGCGTTTAACTAATTTAAAATTCAATGTTTTAGACAAACAATGGAATCGTTCTAAGCACGTAATAGATTTGCTAAAATATTTCTATCCGAACAAAACAAAATAGTGCACGCGTAAGGCAAGTACAAATTAACCAAAAATATAATCTAAACTTAAATTTCTCATTGCCTTTTACTTAAATTGACCAATGTTAATGTTAAATGTTGAGATAAGGTAATAAACTGTTCCGAAATTAAGAAAACTATTGAGAATAAATCTTAATCCGACAAGAGTTTGAGTTCGTTTCAAAGATTAAGTCCATTCCTTTGCGATTACAGTTTTTCAACGGTTAAAAAGAGAAGTATTCCTTCAATATCGGCTGTTAGTGCTCGTGAAAATACAAAGAAACATTGGCTTATTTTGCAATTTTCATCTGAATATTAAATCGCTGGCTTTGTTCTTTAAAGTTTTATATTTCAAGCGCAGTGCACAAGTTAAAATGCGAAGTAGCTTGACTGGAAACAATAAAAAATATGGCCACTTTTATCTTTGGTTCACTGCTGTTTCATGAAATATACGTGTAAATCAGAGAATAGAATATCTGTATTGATTAACTTTTACCTTCTCGAATTCATCATACCTATATAATGTGATCGATTTATTAAAATAGGAATTGTAAACTGCTTAACGTTTATCGGGCGTGATGCTGGAAAATGAATGAGCTTGAACTTTCCGCTTTTCTTCATCCATGAGGGTTCAAAGATAGCTCATTTATATTTTAATCAAAATATGAACGTAAGTCATTTATGTGCCCCAAAGAGATCTTTTAAATTAAGCCATCCGTGTCTGCAAATTAGGGAGACGGAGAATTTAGAGATCTTGTAACTTAACAACAGACTATGTATGTGTAGACAAAATGTTTATGATATGGATTGAGTGAAGTAGCAAAAACCTTTTCAGCTTATACATTAAATGATACAACGCGAAATTTGATAATTTAATTATGATTAATTAATATCAGATTTCTATAACGGATTCATTGAATTTATCACAAATATACTAACTATTTAATATTAATTGCAAGTAGCTGTCTCATGTTATTAAAAATGTTTTCTTAAATGCAAAAAAAAAATACACGTGTGACGTTCGACCTCCTTTTAAAGTCTATAAATAGTAGGCAGTATATAATGCCTAAGTCAGGGAAGAAAATTGAATAACTGAAGAAATACTGATTATTTTGAACAAAAATACTTCGAATTCACGGAATGGAATGGAATTTATTGAAACAATTGGCCAGGCTTCTGTATGACACTGTCGAGTTCTGGTATGTAAAACAAATACCCAGAATCGCGCTAACAAAGTTCTCTGACAAAAAAAAAAAAAAAAAAAAAAAAAAAAAAAAAAAAAAAAAAAAAAAAAAAAAAAAAAAAAAAAAAAAAAAAAAAAAAAAAAAAAAAAAAAAAAAAAAAAAAAAAAAAAAAAGGGGGGGGGGGGGGGGGGGGGGGGGGGGGGGGGGGGAAAAAAAAAAAAAAAAAAAAAAAAAAAAAAAAAAAAAAAAAAAGGGGGGGGGGGGGGGGGGGGGGGAAAAAAAAAAGGGGGGGGGGGGGGGGGAAAAAAAAAAAAAAAAAAAAAAAAAAAAAAAAAAAAAAGCCCTTTTAAAAAAAGGGGGGGGTGGGGGGGAAAAAAAAAAAAAAAAAAAAAGGAGGGGGGGGGGGGGAAAAAAAAAAAAAAAAAAAAAAAAAAAAAAAAAAAAAGGGGGGGGGGGGGGGAAAAAAAAAAAAAAAAAAAAAAAAAAAAAGAGGAAAAAAAAAAAAATGGGGGGGGGGGGGGGGGGGGGGGGGGGGGGAAAAAAAAAAAAAAGGGCCGCCGGGAAAAAAATTTTAAAAAAAAAAAGGGGGGGGGATTGGGAAAAGTTTAAAAGGGGGGCCGAGAGAGGGCGCTACCATCGCAGTGGAAAATTTTAAAAAAAATTCGAAAAATTAAATGAAAATTGAAATCAAATGTATGGCAAAACAACGTTTGCCGGATCAGCTTGAACATATAACTAGTCTTGCCATAAATACTGTTAATAACTTTTCCTTTTTCAATTTCCTAAATTTAAATTTGGAATAGGTATATTTTTTTAAAAGCTTTCGATTTTGCACCATGTATATGTTTTTGTATCACAATATGGAAGATAGGATTACAGTGATCGCCTTGCACACCTTGCCTTCAAAGTATGGTCAGCTTTAGAGCATGTCGCCTGCTCTGATCGAAATTGTGGCGGAAGGGTTTCCCTTGGAAATCGTACGTAAATTCATTGATTTGTGGCCAGAGAAGTTTAAAAGTCTCTATAAACGCCAAATATTTTGGCCATATTTTTGTTGAAATTTTAATAAATATCAATATATTAATTTAATAATGCTACATTACTACATTAAAAAAACAAATTTCATTTGTAACACAACTTATGGCTCAAATAGGTATACAAGTTCTCGGAGTCAGTAAATGGAGACTTCACACGAGCTAATAGTTCCACTGGTGGATGATCCTCCAATTTAGGTAGGAAGAGAAACGTTTTCCTCCGCAACCCACAGGTCACCTTACAGTAAGATATCCTAAAACATAGGCTATAGATAATTATCAAAACCATATTTTTGTATACACTGACAGTAATCATGGAATATATTTCTTAATGTTTCAAATAAGGAGTTTAGTAAATTTACTATATGTACTCTTACGTACTCACATTACTCGGGGAAATCTTATTTCAAAAAGTCTGAGGTACAGGACCAACATATCCCTCTAAAAAAAGAAAAAAAATTATACAAAACTAGACAACGTTGAAAATTCTAAACAAGGTTTGATTGTCAGTTTGATAGATAGCTTTACATAGAACTGAAACCGAATAAAGGAAGATATTCGTTTCACTGAACAATAAAATCATTGAATCTCCAGTTTTATTTATTGCTGGTCAAATAATTTTTATCAAAAATCAAAAAATCGAATTTATCTCCATTTCGTTAATATTATAGATTGAATATTAATGAATAAAAGTTACGCTTGGCAAGGCATACTTACTGGCAGAACAGATAATCGAAAAAAAAAATATGTTTGTGTTTTGACGTTAAATTCAATCATTTTCTATTTTTGGATCTAATCTGTCGTAACTTTTGAGGTTAAATATATTCATAGAAGACTTCTTAATAATTGCATGATTTATTGACATACGCTTGGTATTCAATATAACCATAAATATTATACAATATAATCTCGGAACTACAAATTGATGATCCTTTGAAAATAAGGTGTTTTTTTTAAATTCTAGTCATTATTCACCCACAAATGATATATCCCGAAGTTGATTTTCGACGAAACAATAATTGGTGTTCGGAAACCGATCATCAACATTCAGTATTCCACAATAACTAGTATTGTTATATATTCTAAAATTATCGATATTTTAATTTTTCAAGACAAAAAGAAGTTTACCACTGGTATCAACATAATAATATTATCAGGTCAATTAAGATTTATTGCTTTTTTTGAAAATTTTCTTTTATTATGTAAATCAAGAATTTATGTGTGCAACCAACTTGTATTCTTAACGTAACATAACATTTAAGGAGAGCATACCCCTCCCTTAAGAACTGGTGGGTGTTTATGGGCTGCGGGTGTTACCACCAGCAAGTACGCCACTATATTTTATTAATAAGCCACCCAGACCATAGCCCACCGAAATGCTCACCACACAAATGTACACCATACCGAAAATCGAACCCGTTCGGCACGTTGAACATTGACTATGACGTCATATAACTTTGAGCAATTAGGCAACCGAAGATGCATAATATAAAAGCCTTATTATTTCTTCATTACGTGAACATTTACCAACATATTTCGTATCTGATGGAAGAAAAACCAATTTACTATACTCGTAGTTTGAAAGAGCGATCGTTTTCTAGTTTCAAAGTCAATTGACCATCGCTAGCGTTCAGTTGGAGGGCCCTCCACTCTAGCCTCATACGTTTTATCGCCTGCTAAACGATACGTATTCGAAAATGTAATGTTGTTTATACGTAAAGAAATTTATGCTCAAAATTGTATATATACATGTGATAATTACAATTTGTGATAAATATAATTCGCTTTATGCTTTAGAAATAATATATGAATTTCCTACACCCTATCTCGTCTCTCTCAAATATCGAGTGTTCGTTGGATAGATAAATGTTTCGCTACTTAATTTCAAAAATAAAACTACATTTTTTAAATTCGACATAGTATATTGTAAATTGGACGATTGGTGAAGTTTTTAGGCTTCACAATGACTCTTAAAAAAGTCGCTTAACCTGAAATTGTATATACCTTAATAACGCAATTGGCACCATAGTGACCATACCGATGTCTCGGGTCCTTTAGCTAATCCAACATTTGTGTGATGAACATATGACAAACAGACAGTTTGCTGCGGTCTATGATTTATGATTATGAAAAATATATATGTAATACGCTTACTATTGTCACAGACATCCACAAGATATAGCTTTCTCTAATATTAATGAACGAAATACTAGGTATTTTACTATTTTCATTTTCTGCTGAAGTTATTTAATTAGTTAAAAATTTTACCGTTTTATTTTTAACCAACATAAACATTTCACTGCACAAAGGAACTCTAAAAATCGCGACCTTTTAGCAGAGACAAACAACGTGTAAAATCTGTGCCCGCTATTCATCTTGTAATCTGCTAAGGTCAACGTTCACTGAAACAATTCCATTGAGTTCACATTCATGATAGTCCGTACTCAACGATTAATCGAAAATCTAAAGGATATGTATCTGTAATTAGCTAACTTAATTTGGGGTAAGTAATTCATACACATCAATTGACATCTGTCGTTTTCTGCTGGAACATAGCGCCTGAGCAAATTTATATATCAATTATACAGCGGCTATGATGCTGATTATAATGGAGTGAGGCGTAATTAGTTAATACATAATTCCTTTGTCATTTTTTTGAATTAATTGCAGTTACATGAAAACTATTGACTCATTATATGTACTTTCTTTTTGGTTTAAATAAATCATTTTTAAAAATTATTGTCTCTTTTTTCTGCAAATAATATGTTTTCATCTTCAAATGAGTGAAATTTGCTATATTGAGAGCAAATCATTGAGGCTAATTTCTAAACACAATATAAATATATAAACTAATGATTATTAGTAAAATGATATGATTAATTTCTGAAAGAAATAAAAATGAGCCATCTTTGCGTTTGCTTAGTGAGCGTCATACTTTGCAAGGTATTCATCAGTGTCTGGCATTGTGTGCACTTTCTTCTCTTTGCATCCCGTCATTACAGCTTCCTGCTGACATATAGCGCTGAAAGATGAATCTTCGCCTACAAAAGACTGACCAAACCTTTGTCGTGATGCTTTCTCTATATAAATAGAAATTTTTGAAGAAACATCGGTATTTAGAGACTTCTGTGATTCTATAGCGATTCCTTTCCTTTGTAGCATTGAGAAATATGTCCTGTTTCTTGTATATATACAGTGTTAGGAGCAAGCAACGACCCATGACTCACTCGATTATCGAAATAGAAGATAGTTGCTTAATAAAAAAATAAGCTTATACTTTGACTACTATTTAAGATATAAATTGTTACGAGTTTCGTCCTATTAGAAACTTTAAACTTGCGAATGTACTTAATGTAGCTGAAAACTAAGTTTTGAAATTAAGTAAGCTGAAACACATATATATAGTTTTTCTAACAAAATTACCAACTTATTACCTTACTTATCAGTGTTGCACAATATAATTTTAAAAAGCACCACCAATAGCTGTGTGGTTTCCTTCTTAGCAGCATTTGGTTATAAACTTAACATAGTCTTAAGAGAAGTCGCTAATTATATATATTCATTATTTTTAAAAATAATTTTTTAACCTCCTAACCATAAATAGTGCGTAAATTTCTTAACGATACGTTCAAAAATCGTTGGTACCGTTGAAACGAATCAATTTTATACTACTTCAATTTGAATATGGCTCTAAAATATATGTATACTTCGACTTACTTCGACCAAAGCTCTTTTTTACGGTTAAAAACTAAACCTGGTATTTTTCTTCATTTGGAACGAGAACGATAGTTAAACGATAAAATATTGAGCAATTTTTGTTTAATATTCATTGCAGACAATTGAATGTCTTCAATCAAATAAGGGACACATCACGATATGATTTCGACTTCAACCTGACTGGTTTGCACACGCTTTACAAATCAATCTTGCACAGATTGTCGAACTTAGAGCAGGCGTGTCACAGAGAGCCTTTGCCTTTTGGTTTTCATAGCCAAAACCAGCTATTTCCAGTAGTTTCTCCCAAATTATTCCCCACATACATCGTCAAGCGCGAATACAAACAATTTTCGCCATTTTCATAACATTATCTTTTATGCTTCCTTCTTATTAGAACATCCAACACCAAAATTCGCACCGTTTCCCGAGATAAGCGCGTTCAGCCAAACAAATAACATCTAGGTTGATCATATTCATATAGACATATGTATTTTATATTACATTTCTAATATTAAATTCTACAAAATTTAATTACTAGAATCTTTTTTTAATAGGTGTAACCTTGCAAAAATACAAGGTTTTTTTTCGGAGTATTGCTTATATATTGGTCTATTCGGGTTTTCTTCAAAATTTATTAGTTTGGAAAAATAAACTATTGATATGAAATAATTTTCCATGTAACAAGTATTAGTTGACTTCTAACCAATAATAATATAATAAAATAAAGTTTTTTAGATACTTGTTGAACACTGTGAATGTCCATGGGCCTCAATATCACTTAAGATCAGGTGTGCCTGTCCTTTACTTCATATTTTATAAAAGACTTTGCATAATGCATAAATGATGAATGAACAAAACTAATAATAATTTTAATTTTACTTTGACCACTGTATAACGTATGTCAATAAAATTTTAATTTCTCTTAAAACGAACAGTGACAGTGACAAGTACTCAAACGAATTATATAAATAATATGATATATTTATTATATAAATGTAATGTAAGTTATAGTAATAAATAACTGACAATATTACCTGATTCTATAATAACTCTATTGATGTTGTAAAAATGACCCAGATTAATTGAAACTACTTAGTTGTCTTTATCTAAAAAAAGTAATTAAGCGTTTGAAATGTTTCTGTTTATAAAAATGTTTTATGTAATACGAAAAATGGGTCCATTATATCTGTGTTAATAGTGTAAATGAAAATTAAGTGTATTGCATCATATTCTGAAAATTTTATCCGGCTACAATCGGTATAGGTTAAAAAAAGTAAGTCATCCAAAATGTGTACTGAGCTGGCAACACATTAATATCGGATTCTATAAAAAACCCCAATTTAAATATTTGATAAAAATTCAATGCCAAATTTAAGTATGGAATGATCTATATTAATATTCTGCAAAAACTTAATTGAACAAACATTTCAGTACATCTGTTTATATACAATTTGAAACTATCCCGAATTTTTAAGCAACCTCATAAATCCTAGGAGTTTTGAGATTATAAAATTATCTCTCTTTAAGGCTACCCTGTGCTCGCTTCAGTACAGCGTAGTAAATGGATTTGCCCATCTCATACGAGCGATGTTAAGTTTGTCTTAACAGTTGCATAAGCATTGCATTTTGGGGTTTGTTTTGTTCTTAAGATTTTAGAATTTGCTTCTTTTGTAATTGTCTCCGTTATTTGCTTTTAAAAGTACGTTATTAATGAAGCATTTATTATTAAAGATTTTAGTAAAGATTTATAAAAAATAAAACTTTTTTAACATATAAAAATGCTTATTTTACTATAATAACTAATTTTCAGGATTTTGGTCAGATACGACTACGTCTAGTGAACAAATAATAATTTGCTATGCATCATTTTCATTTGGTCTTTGGCGTGATGTTAGTATATTTACTGGACATTGGAAAATTTATAATGTTATTGACACACTCATAGTAGATGGAATCACAAACTAAGGCTACCAAGGATTTACAAAGGAATTTTATAAGGCATCATCCCTTCTTGGGCAGAGTACTCGATGGCTACCACGACGCATAAATTCCATCATTTTCCGCTTGTTCGCCTTTGGATGTCTAGCTTAAAAACGGCGATTGCTTCTTAATGCATTTCTTGCCGCTACAATTGCACCGGATTCTCTTTGAAGTCTAGCTTTAAGAGGACGCTTGCTCCTCAATAGTTCTTGCCATAGACCAATTTCGAGGAAAAATGTGGCTAAAAATTCGACAAGAAACACGTAAGCATAAGCATGACGACGAGCCACAGAAGACGTGGCACACGCCGTCCACGGACAACTTAAAGAGGGACGGTTTATCTTAAAGAAGCTTTACTTTAAGATATGATTTATGTAATTATATGGTATTGTTTAGATATAATTAGGAATGATATCAAAGAAAAAAAGATGATCGAATTTTGTATAATGTAGTTCAGAAAAATAATAATTAGGTATGTTACATATTTAAAACATGAACCTTGCTTGATAAAAGCCGTAGTCTACGGGAGATATATGTTTGATTTAAGAACAAAAACATTTAATACGGACGTGCAGTTGTATAATCAATTTGTTGAAATAAAAAACGTTATTCCAAGAGAAAAATGAAAGTACCAATTCACATTTATCGGCGTCCCAATAATATTTGGAACGCTGCCATTTTTCCTCTACTGTGAGAAAGCCTATCGCAGATAAGGGAAGTCGTTGGCAAGAACTATGTAACGATATCAGGTATAATATTCATGCTTGAGATTTTCATCTACCTTTAGTTAACCTAGGCCACTTTTATTTGCTGTATCTTATTCATCTTAAGGAAGGCTACTCAGTTTTCTAAAGGAATAATGATATTTGGAATATAGGGTTTCGAGTGTTATAATTTAATTGAGAATTTTATTCCGTTGTGGTACTTAATAAAATGTGTTTTCAGGTCCAATAAACTTTTGTACTCCGTAATAGATTATGAATGTTAAGTTACAATTAATTTGATAGTCACGTCGCACCTCTGCGATACTTGTGATGAATTGTGTGTCCAGTATCGAAAGCTCGGACTGTCACGATAAGACAGAAAGTGATTGGGTTTATCCCACTACAAATGACATGTTTGCAAGAATACGTTTTTCATAGATTTGTTATTAGAACTTAATTTCTGAAAAAAAAAATGGTGTAATAATTATTCTAATTTTATTTAATAACGACCTGAAGCTATATAAAGTTAATAATTTTTCCACGTCATTAAAATATTGCATGCATTTGTATGTAACTTTTGTTAAGCTCGAGAGAAAGTTGTATCCGTAACAAATTGAGCCTCGATCGCTACAAAAGGTCAATTTGGTCAGGGAAGATTCGGGAATGATAGCTTGCGATAAATTAATGGAATGTAATAGTCGGGATAGACCCACGTCAAGGGCTGCTGGCATTTCTCAGGCCCTACCTGCTTCTGACATACACCTGATAGATCTGTCAATTTGTGCAAATCAGTTTCTTGTCTGATGACATTGATGTTTTTTAATTCACTTCTAATCTGTTATGAGAATTATATTTGTTTAAAAATTTCTTTTATTAATGTCAATATCCCATATTTAAATAAAATTTGTGTAACGCGATTTATTATTCCTATAAGTAAATGTTTGGAATGCTTTGCAGTAGTAGTATATAAGTAGTATATAACTATACATTTTGCTTATAAGACAAGGGGTTCAAACGCACGTTACTCACAATGTGCATACTGCTTTAGTAATATCACGTATTGTATAAAATATACAATAACGTTTGCATATAAATTGCTCTACCCCTGTAATCTGAAAATGTTATTGGCTTGTAATTTAGCGCGGAACAAAATGCAACAGAATCTAACGCCTATAAAATTTTAAACCACACAGGTGTGATTTTGCCCAGTAATTTTCATCAGGCAAAGGTTCCGTATGAAACGCTTATAACAACTAAATCAACATCTATTTCACTAAAATACTATACACTCTTTTTTCACATAGGTCGTGAAATCGCTGGACCTAGCTGGTATAAAGTACCTGTTTCAGCAGTTCTAGCGTTGCTTTGTTTGGTTAAACCAATAAAATCAACTATTCATATACTACTTTTCTTCTTTAATAACTAGATATGTCTATTTTACGCATCTTTTAAAAGTTATGCTTAAGCAAAATGTAGGAGAACGGCTGCCCATCTAGTAAAAAAAATTAATCTTTTTGCCTCCTTACAGCGTAACAAAAAAATTGGCAAAAAAGACCAAATAGACTTTATTAAATATAATTTCTTAAGCCTGATTAAGTTTTTACAAATAAGAGGTCAGTTTCAAACGTACACCAACTTTGCTTTGCTGGTAAATTAGTAATTTGCCGAATATACCTTGTAGCCTACGTGATTTAAAAATATCGAATATAATCCTTTATGATAAAAATGCGAATAAAAGACTCGATTGTTAGAAACGTCAGTAGTAATTAATGTAATAAAATCACAATGAATATCGTTTACCGAAACTCTATATGAAGTATTCCCTACGCAATTCAAAATAATTGACCGTATAATAATGGAAAATTGTATTCAAAGCCCCAATTTAATTCATTAAAATTTATATTATTCAGTATAAAAGTCAACATGACTTATTTGTTGCTAATGTTTACCATGGATCGACTTCCGGAGGAAGTGAAGAAACCACTTTTACTAAGTCTGGATGTCTTAGGCCGATCTAACTTTCAAATATGGAACAGTAACTCAATTTGGAAAAAAATATCCATTTGTTACATGATACCTTTCCAAATAGTTTTCTTTATTAGTGTCACTCTGTATACAGTTCGAATGTTTTCGAGGGATGTTCCATTGTCGGAGATCGCCTACCAGATGTCTATCTTATTGATTGTTGTACAAGGTTAATGCCAATTAAAGATCTATTTTTGGAATCATTTAAATACAATATAAGAAGTGGCAATTAATTAATATACTCCGGCTTTATTTTGCGGAGGTCCATAGTACAAAATCGATGTTTCGGTGTCCGGTATTGGGGGAAACGTGAGTCGAGTGGTTACGGATATTTCGCGGAGTATTGCTTGTAGATTGGTATATTATGGTTTTGAAGAAGTAGCAAGACAAAGTTTAATTCATAATTCATGATGATATTTTCTCAGAAGCGGGGTTTAAATTTAAATTACTTTTAGTTTCTAATTAGTAACTTTATTGTGTAAAATAACGCCAAATAAATGTATCTGCTTCGATACAAAGTCAAAAATCAACCCTACCAATCCATCTTACAAAGGTGAATTAACCAAGAACCTATTCAAATCGAACAATGTAAGGTTTGGCAAGAAATGAGGTAATGACTAACATTTCGAGAACTTTGTTAGTAAGGTCCTTTAGGCACAATGCCAAACTTTTTACTCAGCCCATTTCATCTATGTATTGTTAACAGTTATGTAACGACTGGAATATTAACACAGTTTTGTACATTTTTCGCATTTACATTTTATAGACAATAATACAGGTTATTTAAACAATAAAAACGGTTTTAAGTGGTTTGTGTTTTATGTGAGTTCCATAGCTTGAAAGGCAGTTTAATTTAATAGCAACTCGATACTTAGAGCATGACAAATTATTGAAACAACGTTAAACTCTGTTTCTACATCGGTGATGTGCTTTCAGAGAACGCGTTTTACAAGCGAGACCGCACGCTTTACCCGATCACACTAGTAATATAAATTAAAATTAATTCTAAGGTTTATTACAATATTATTACGCATAATCTTATTAATAACCTCGAAACAGCATCCAAGTTTTGTAATATACTTTGTTATAGCTACAGTCAAAGCAATAATACTTGTACCGAAACAAAAGAAGATCGCTGAACTTATTGAGAAGCTGGGCGAGACTTGGAGTAGAGGCAATTTAAATGAAATACAAATCCATACTAAGAAACGTATATTTAAACGATTGGACTTTTTCTTGAAAAGTGAGTATTGTATAATTTTACCTCATTGTTGCACCGAGCTATCTTTGAGATTATTATATTGCATATAATGTTAAATTGGTGCGAACAGTGTTACAATTTTGTCAAAGGTTTCCTCAGAGGTCTTGCGTTTGAATCTCGTTTGCGCACTAAGTCACTCGCTAAACTTGTTCGTTGAAAGCAAGCAAAAATAAATCAATATATCTTAGAATTTGAAACGCCTACTAAGCACAGAAGGCTAATTAGTAATTTTATATGGCTTTGAGAAATTCAAGGTGAAATAAGGTTTCTTACTTGATATATTTGCCCTCCGTTGTGTCCTTAGGCGGCTGAATCTCTTATGGTCAGGCGAGCCTCCTGCCGCTTTACCCAATATTTTATACATAACGATTTTTTAACATACTTTAAAATATGTATTTACTTTTGTTGTAAGATTATCTGTTTTCATTTTCTCTTGGTCTGTTATTAAATGAAGATACGCATTTACAGTATTCTATTGGGGAAGTATAATAGCGTGTTGGAATGTCGCTCTTGCGCCAGTACTGGTGGCAATTGGCAGACTTGCTGTAGGGCAGAATCCGCCCCGATCGATGCCATATGGATGCGACTTCCCATTTGATCCATCAAAAAATTTCAT
Source organism: Pontia daplidice (assembly GCA_963693355.1). Classification (NCBI taxonomy): domain Eukaryota; kingdom Metazoa; phylum Arthropoda; class Insecta; order Lepidoptera; family Pieridae; genus Pontia; species Pontia daplidice. The sequence continues at coordinate 1,393,721 of CAVNZL010000025.1, read as the reverse complement.
TACGTATATGTTGGTTTACGTTTATGAGATATACTCAGGTAATTTTTATTAACTAATATCCTTATACGTAACAGAACAAGTCGGACTCACGTACTAGAAATATACACTATGTTATAGCGGCAATACATCATTTGTGAAAATTTCAACTGAGTAACTGTCACGGTGAGATACAGCCTGGTGAGGTGACATACGTACAGACAGACAGACGCACAAAGTAGTCTCAGTAATAGGGTTTCTGTTTCTAGTCTTCGGGTACCGCTAAATGATATCCCACATGACACTCGTTTCGTTTAAGAAAATAATTCGCGTTTTGGTATTGTACCTACAAATAATTTGGGTAAGAATCGAAACGAAGTGCAATGTCATTACGTATTTTAATCAATTTTTGCCATACTGCGTAAGTAAAAGATTTATTATTTGTATTGATTGTTAATCGCTCAAAACCTGCTAAGTGCTAGTATAGTTCTAACAAGAACTTTATAACACTCCTAATATATTTTTTGAATATTTTCCAGCATTTCGCTTTACATATATCTACATAGGCACAGAAATCCTGATGGTAACTCTATGCGCCCTACTCAGTACTGAATTTGCAATACTACGAGAGGATTTAAGAAATGTTGAACCCGAAACTGAAACAAATCACTCTGCCCTGAAAAATCTTGTGCGTAAACATCAACGACTATTGAAGTAAGTGGACTTTTAATAAAGGATAGAAGATAAACAAATGAAAATCAATAGGATTGTAATTCTTAATCTTTATTAAGAGCATGATCAACATAAACAAATGAAAATCAATAGTGTTTCAATTCTTAATAAAGAATCACGGCCTCAAACTGGAAATATGATGCTTCATGAGACTCTGAAGTAGTGGTGTTATACAAGAAAAATTGTTTGTAAAACAATTATATATTCACCCGTATTACAAAACTAAGTAATGTTTGGCGTACGCCCAAGGCGACTCCTGCAAATTAAAGTGCGTGATATTTCATCCCCCTTGTGAATTTATATTTAATTAGCTAAAGTTAACCTAATTAAATGGGAATGATGCAGTAATTAATGACATAAAACGCCCAAACAAACAATACGAACGTCTAAATAACTGTTTGTATTTTAATGAAATAATAATGATTTATTTACAGATATACAAGAATGCTTGACGACGTGTTTAATAAAATTTTATTTTTCGATTTACTCTTTGTCACTGTTATTATGTGTCTCTTCGGATTTGGTGCCACAGTAAGTATTTAAAAAGCGTACCTACGTACGCCATGTTGTGACGTCATTTCAGTTACGAATTTAATACGGCTTGAAGTATTTATTGGTTTAAGATTAGAGTTGGTAGATTGGTTAGAGATTCTCTGGTTAAAGATTTCCGATAGGTCTTCGCTGTCGCTCGCTTCTCTTACACTATTGAAATACAATTAAAAGAGAACGTAATATTTTTTAAATTAGTGTCATTGCTCATTTATCTCCAAAAATTATTTATATATAAGCAACCCAGTAACATCAATATCAAACGGCTATGAAGTGTTTCCGAGACGGAGTCATATTTTAAACCAAACATAGCCTTTTATTTTTTATATATTATGAATAAAAAAATAATCTTAAAATAATTTTCCACGACAATAGAAGCCCATTATTGAATTAACGCAACTTTTGAAATTTGAAATTTTTTTTTTTTACAACTTTTACACCCGAGAACATTTTTTATTTTTTTCTTTAAAATGAGTCGAGGCGACACTGGTAAAATTAGAATCGACAAAAAACATAAGGCTGTGTTTCATGTAGACAATCTATCAAATAAGTATGCAAGGGTCAATGACACACAGGCCCACACAGTGAACTTTTTACTTTATAATAAGTGCTTTGTTATAGGTGGCGCGTAGCGTTGTTGAGCTCGTAAACGATTTCTTCTCAGTAATTGCATTATTACTCCCTGTGTTCATATTTTGCTATTATAGCGAACAGGTGAAAGAAGAGGTAATATATTACATACTAAAAATGAAATTGCATCCCTCTAAGTTTCTGCATTTATCAATAAAGTTACAAAAGAAGAAAAAATACGGCTATCGGCTTTCACTCACTGACTTTTTGGCAGGTCATTTTAAGTAAATAAATAAAATTGTGATATTTGGTCTGTTCGTTCCATGCCCAATTAACATGTAAAGAGCAAACCACATCCAAAATGACCGTTAACTCTCGTTCCGAAATCAAAATGCAATTACATATTGTTTCTATTTTTGACTTAGGTTTAAATTAATATTTACATTCAAAACTAGATATTTGGAGCCCTATGCGATGGTCAGATGATTTTTGTGATGGTAAGCACAACAAAATCAACAAAAATCACAGAAAAAAGACAACAAAAATCAAGTCGTTTAAAACTCTTTAAATTTATAGAGCATTGGTATTGCTGAAGCGGCATACGATAATAAATGGTACCAAGGGAGCGAGCGCTATAAGAGGATTATTCATTTTGTTATTACAAGGTAAGTTAAAATATATCTACAGTCCGGTATGGCGTTGAATAATTATTATATGAATGAACCTATTCCTTCCAATTGCCTTAATCCTTTTGTTTATTGTGCGTAGTATTTGGTTTTCTCTTTATCGTCGATCGCATTTATCTCGGAGAGTAATTGATTTTAATCATCGGTTGTCGAGGCAGAAAAATCCATATCACCTCGACAATTTCACTCGGCATTCCTCAACAGAGCATTGAGGAACACTTTCTGACAAGCACCTTCGGAACCAAGAGCCTTAAATAAATTTCATTTGAAGGTCTGCAACACACTCCGGCATCGCAAAGGTCTCCAATATAGCGATAAACGTCGTATAGTATTTTTTTCATATTCTCATGCAGTTTGAAAAATAATGGTATTCTGTCTGCAAGAGAATTGTCGCTTATACTATAAATATTATAATTCTTAAGTATCTTAAATCAGAATTCATTAAAATATAATGTGAATGTTAAAATCAAACATTTTATCAATGAATTTTGTCACATTTTTAAGGTGAGCAGTGTTGAAAAAAGTCTTGTGATATATCTAATATACAAAATGCTCGTGTTACGGGTGTTCGAACTTGAACTCCTCCGAAACGGCTTGACCGATTCTCATGAAACTTTGTGAGCGTATTGAGTAGGTCTGAGAATTGGCCAAAATCTATTTTTCATCCCCAATGTTAAGGGTAGTTAGTCCACCCCTAAATTTTAATTTTTATTTATTAGACAATATTTTTAGTTTCTATTTTTTTATGATACAATTTTCACCCTACGATCAACACTTATTTTTTATTAATTAATTGTAAATTGAAATTACATGTATGGCAAAACAACGTTTGCCGGATCAGCTAGTTATAAAATAATTGTTACAGGGCCCAAGAACCTTGTTGTCTGACCTCACTGGGTTACATCCCGATAACACTAAACACATTTTCGAGGGTGAATATCATTTGAATTTCTATCTTTCATTGAAATAAATGGCATGTGAAATCATAATTTTTCTTTCACTTTCAGGTTGTTAGTACAACATGGTCATATTTTTCATTAATAAGAACAGTTTTCAGCGACGATTAAACGCAAATAAAACACAGTTATTTGTAGGAAATGTGGATTCATTTTAATTAAATTAAGTGAACTTAAAAGCAATTACTTTCTGTTTATGCAACTTCGAAAATATATTGCAAAATATATTCCGTATTTATATTGAATCGGTTAATTTTAATGCAGCATTCTCGACATAGTTTACAAAATACAATTAATGTTCTTTACTTAGGTTTAAATTAATATTTACATTCATAATTTGATATTTGGAGCCCTGTGCGAGGTCACCAACAACTAAACAACCAAACAACAAAAATTAAGTAGCTTAACATTCTTTAAATTTATAGCGCTTTGCTATTGCTGAAGCGGCAAATGGTACCAAGATGTTTATACAATATATATTCTGTATTAATATTTATTTATTTTTTTAAATGTAGAATTCTCGAGAATTATTTTATATATACGAAACAAAGATAATTCCTAGCAATGGGCTAAATAAAACAGTTATTATTTAGGCAATGTTATATTATAAAGCAGATTTGTTTGAACACGCCAAACAAAGGAAGCTTCGATTTTTTTTTTGGTTTCTTCATTAACGCACTATCTGTGGAGAATATATGTTATTATTTGTCACGCCTATTAAGTAACAATTTTAATAAAGGAAGGAATAAGTTTCCCGATAAACTTAAGTGGTTTGAAATATAACACTGCTCGTTGCATTGAGTATAAATTCCGGTTTAATCAAACACTAAACGAACGCAAACATTTCAATAGATTACGAAAGTGTCTCTCACCATTCGAGGAGCGCAAAGAATACCATTTCACAGTCGAAGAAAACTCTAATAAAGGATAATTTTGTTTAAAAATGACAGGCAGAATGTATACAATTATGATAATGTATGATAATGAAGACCGAATCATGAAAATCAAATTCAAACGAGTCCTTTTCGATCTTTGCAAATATAATGAAAACGTGGGACGATCCAATGCGTAATCAAAATAATGTTAACAGATTTTTATTTAAATAATGACATGAAAATGGCTATAACGGGGGAAAAGGAAATTTTTTTATGAAAGGAATGCTCACTTATAATATAATAACGTAGTTGGTAAATAATAATTTCCGGGCGCGATCTTAATTGTTCTCTTGTTCTTGTATGTATTGAATTTAAATAATTTACACTTTATCATCACTTTTTGGTAATTTTGAAGATTTTTTGTGCATAAAATGGAACCTCTTCTCTATAAACCATTCAATGTAATTTAAATTTTCACTTGTCTTCTTCTATACGATAACAATTTTTATTGTTGTTTCATGAATGAAGGGAGATTATAAAGATAAATCCAACGGCAACTTTTCAACTCCATCGATTTTCACTATTTCATGAATTGAATCGAGCGAAGCAATCGAGACTCGCATCGCTCTTCAAAAACTCGTGTTCAAACATGATTATGAATTTTTATTTTCCCTTCGAAAGCATCGTGATTTTTCATTTATATTTTCACTCTATGTGATGTATTGAAGCGTGAATGTGTTAAAATTATTGATTGCCAACGATTAATACGACCTCAATATGTACAAGGTTATATCTTAGCTGATGCTTTATGAATGGAATAAGAATTCCCACGGGGTTGGCTGTGATAAGATAATTATAGAAGTGTTGTGGCAAACATTTTGCAATATAACATCCCCAACTCGAGGGTGATTGAAAACATTAAACGTAATAGATGAAACACATGTCTTTTCTTTTATTTATTATACTTTATGTGCGCTGGGCCACACGTGGCCTATGAGATAGCGCTATAAGAATTAGGGACAACGGCCAAATCGCCAATACTTGTGAAGCGTTAAAATGCTTGCACATAGACATAGAATATACATAGCCAAACGCATTCCGCTCTCAGCTTATGTCGATGTTGCGTTTTGCGCTGGGGTGCGACACGATTTTTCTGAAATTTGGAAATTTTAAAAGCATTTTCTTTGAAGGAAAGAATTCCGTAATAGTAATTCCCTTTTAATTCAGCATTTCTGTAGTGCAAATGTCAGGTCTTCCACCTCGAAACTCACCTTGATTTTTGATGCCATTACTACGGATTAATAATAACTATTTTTAGTATAACGAGCCACAAGTACTGTCGTTGAAGATGCGCCTCTCCTATTAAATATCACGTATAACTGGACATAACTTTTGAAGCTTTAGGATACGTAAACAATGGTATAATATACACCACATAAAAACACTGTCCGTTTACAAATAATTAATAATAATATATACAACATTAAAATTTTAAATTCGATCAAGATGACGTATTTTTAAATATAAAAAGAACAATAGATTTTTAACACTTATACGTTATATTTAAACTTATTTTAGTTGGAATTAAATAAATTTATCTACAGTATTGAACAAATACAGCTAGCTACCTGTTAAGTCATAAATGTCGAAGTGGTACAATGAAAATGCACTCGTAAAAAGCCATAAATTTATTACGTCGCGAATTTACTGGCGAAAATTTAAACCATAAAATCCAGACGTAGGCTTCTTTACAGAAAGTCGTTTACACCTCATCAAGTGGGCGTAAAATCAAATTATCTGGTTCCATCTACAAAAGCTTCTTCTGTGAGATATTTTATTGTGAGATATATAGATATTATGGCTTCCTTAACATGAAACATCTCTCTCATAAATCTCTCCATAAACAGTCTATTGAAAGTAATTGCTATAGGACTTACTTGCTTATACATGTATAGTTTGTGTATACGTGTACGTATATCTAAAAACCTGTACATACTAACAGCAGTGCGACCACATCGTTTCAACTTAAGTAAAATTTTATTTATAAAACCGGGTCAGAATGAGACGGCTCAAACATACAACAATCCATACGATTATTTGAGCAAAACGAGCAAAAAATTAAAGATTTATTTGGTAATTTTTTGTATTTCTTATAGCGGAAAGAAATTAATCATATATTAGAGTAGATGGACCCTGATGACAGAAGGTCAGAAAGATGGACGAAGGCACATCAAAGTAAGAGGTACCGTATTGTAAATTTTTGCCGTTATATAACCTTAAAAATGATACTCACCGTTTTTACTAAAGTAATACTACTAACCGATCGTGTGAGGAATATGATATGATATATTTGTTGAAGCAGAGGAAACACTAGGGTCCCTAGATAACAACGTTAAAGTAGTTATAAGTCTACAAACGTTGAACAAATAGCTCAGCTTCGGCACATTCTTAGCATGTAGTATATTAATGTATTATAAATAATTTACCCATTACAGATTAAATATCGCTTTCTGCGTTGACCACCGCTTTTGTTTACTAAGTTCTATTGTATGTGTATCTCTTTCTTTTATTTTTATTATGAAATAACCAATGTTCATATTTAAACAACATAGTTTTGTCTACTTTTTTTAAATGCATGTTGTGTTATCTATTAAGGTGTGCTATAAGTATAGATTTCTTTCTTAGCTTTAGCCTAATTTAATAATGTAGCTAATGCCTGCTTGTTAACCATTAAAATAAATAAATATCTGTTTGTGATGCAGTATTGAGAAACAAATTGACTTTTCAATAGTTGTATAAAAACTGTGTTATAATAATTTCTAAGAGTATTATTTAAACGGATGAATGAAAAAACATAAAAGTAATCGTTTGACGGAATCGGTAAAGCGATGCAGGTTGCCGATTTTCAAAAAGGCTTGTTTACACTTCACAAATCTGGTGGCGTTTCCGAAGTTTGCTATTGTCAAAATCATTTGGGCGATCCCAACCGGTAGTAAGTTTATATATGAGTCGCAATAAACACTGGAAGATGTCTTACTTCAATAACTGAAAAGTTGAAAATCTAATGGCTAAAGCTAATAAACAAATTGAAGATAGAATGTCTGATGTCTCTTTTTTTTAATTATATCGGCAGGTTATGCTTTGTCATTTCAGACCCTTTTTGTCATTCAACTTCTATGTCGTCATACAGTTTCACAGAAATAGACTCAAGAGAACAATAATTTAAATCGTGTACTCTTTCCAATAGTAGGTTTGATGGTCTAAATAACACGCCTACACACTAAACTACTGTCTATTTTCCATGTTTGCAAGCCTGATTCAATGTTTTGCAAGCCCAAGAATCGCTCAAGCAATCCTTTAATAATAGGCCTTAGTTCAGCACGAGATTCGTATTTATTCATCAACAATGCTAGTAGAGCACAGAGAAGCGTTAGGGATTTAAACGATTAATTCTTTGTACTTTTCTCTTACAAGCATTAAAATAATACAAACTGGAACTTAATAATCTCAAAATTGTACTACACAATATTTTTAGCAAATAAGGACATAAAGGACTCAAATTATATATATTGTATAATTTATGAGTAAGCAATGTGTTTATAATTACTATTAAGTTATACAAATTACTTGGGCATGAAGCTCGTCCTTATCTTCAACTATTTTAATTGACTATTTCGTTCGGTATATAAGAGTCGCTCATTATCGATGCCACACGCCGAGTCGAGAATACTACTCGGCCCACCACCAGATTGACTTCACGGACATGACATCAGGGCCAAGTGCGGAATTCTTCTTCTTGACACCAGGGCCGAGTCAAGCATACTCTTCGGCACAACCCCGAAACGACCCCAGGCCCGAATCGAGCGTATATGTGTCTATAACAAAATTACTTGCTTAATTTAAAACCATTAGGAGCTTTTCAAGGCCACTAGTCGATCGATTCCTGCTCCATTATAAAACTAAACAACGGAAGTCTGTTGTCATTATAGTTAACGCCTGAGCTTTATTGTTAGCAATGCTAAGGTCATTCAATCTTACTCTTATAAACAACACACAATAATATTTTTATCTCAAGGGTTCTAATAGGAGATTTACGCACAGGTCTCAATTAAATAAAGGAAATTATCAATAATATACATACCTAAATTATTGTTTTACTACACAAATGGGCGATTGGAAAAAAAAATTGTGATAAAAAAATACAGTTATCAGTTAGTTTATGCAATATACAATATAGTAGGTATACGCCATCTAAATATCTGACTTTTATTCGTGTATGTACCGAAATATTTAATCAGAAAACGTACGGATTTCTGATTAGATATAATAAATATAACAGAAACTATTTGCAAACCCTAACCCGTAACCACTCGATGCACGGTCGAACAGTGCTCGTTGAAGCAACTTCCTGAGGATGCTCCGGTGTCGGGGTGAAATGGATTTTTTTGTGCAGTTTTGCTTGTAGATTGGTCTATTAGGTCTATATAGACTTCCGCAAAGTAACGCCTGATTCTATAAATAACACAAACTATTTGGAAATCGTTGCCAGGTCGGCGGCAATGAAGATACGCTCATTGTTAAATATGTTTGTGATCAATAGACAAACAAAATATTAAATTAACGGTACACAACAAATATTATTAATCTATAAATATAATTAAATTTAATTTATTAACAATAAAATGCCACAGCCAATTCAGTACCATTTGATGTGTAGTCTAGACCTAATATTTATAAGATTGTCTGGTTTTAACGGGCACCTGTCAAATGGATTTATTAATCGCTTGTTGAGCGTTTGAGCGCTGAAGTTTAATTTTCTATATTTTCGTGAATATATTTTCTGTAAACATTGATATTTGATTTTTAATAATTATATTCAGTATCGATATTTTTTTATTTATTTTGTAATTGTTGATATAATCAAATTTATAGTCCAAGTGTATTGAAAATAATAAAAGTAATAATTTTAATATGGAAGTATACTGAAATTATGATACCAACGCCATCATAATTCAATTCATGTTTATTAAATACACACTTAAATATAAATATCTGTATTATTTTTTGACTGCATTTAAAAAAAGGAGGTTTCTCAAGTCAACTGCAATCTTGAGTGCGTATACGTAACGGATTTTGATCTTTTTTTGTTCTAAAAGAGATAACGCGGTGGTGCTTTGATAAGGAAACCGGGATTCGATCACAGCATCCTTGAAAAATCGAAGGGAGCTTTCGAGGATCGCTGAATTTAAAACTTGTCCCATGTCTACGTCAAGGATTACGTAATTGAAATTCTCATAAACGTTTGATCAGGAAGCACATCTTATATCACAGTTAATGTGATGATTATGAAATTTTGTTTAACTAAAGTACAAAGTTTCAGTCATTTGTTTTAAGATGTGTTAACAGATGTGTGTCGCCATTGTTTTATTAAATTAAACTAGTTTGTTCCAACAGAAATTTAGTGACAAGTTACAGCAAAGTTTGCAAGCTAATCATATAAGCTGCGTCTCTTGAGGTTCGGCCCGAGTTGGCGTAAGATATCGTGCAGTAATCAAAGTTTTGAGACAGCACTTTGTCACGCTTTGATGTTCCATATTTCTATATTAAATTGTTTTTTCCTGGAATGAGCAGTTAATGTAATTAAACCTACATTTAGACACAGACTATATACACTGTAATTGTCATATATTTATCTCATGCCTGAGTACATATATTTAAATACAGATTTCGCAGATCGGTTGTTAAAGCGAAACTCGGTGTTACAGAAGGAAAACATAGTGCAAAATCTTGCTTCGATAGGCGACCTTACAGTCATAAGACTGACTAAGGCTGAAAGTTGAGTAATCATTTGAAGCTATAACACTGAAATGTAATTAAAATGTGTGTTTGATAAATTATAAATATTACCTGGGGAAAAAATGTACATGGGCAACACCACAGTATATATTTTTAATGACAATGTGCCCTAAGTTTCCGCACATAATAGGTTAAAGACACTATTAATGTCCTCAAATAAGGCAAGGCGGCGAATTTGGACATGGTCCAACGATGGTTGCCGTAATGGGTTAGCTGCAAATGTTTGGCAACAGAGTATAGTATGCTCAACCATAACATTCTCCGACTATACATTGTAGCTAGATGATATGGTTGCTCACCAAGGATCTTTTAAAGTATTTCAAAATGTAAACGTCGTCATTACAGGCTTGTCTTAAGAAAAGTTTGACATTGTACAATTAAATTAGTCTTATTTATATATCTATAAGATATATTTTTGAAGGCGTTTGAGAATTAAAGCTACTTCAGCACATTTGTTTTCAGCACACTGTAGCTTTAATTCTCAAACAAGAAGGTTTGATATATTCCGTATGCAGATAAGCTGATCGGTTTATATAAATTATGATATCTACAGATAATGAATGTGAATGTTAAATTGCTTACATATATAGCGATTGATTCTATCGATTTCATTGTACGCTTATATAAGACATACGAATGATTTGATAATCACATAATTCACAGTTGGAATACGAATCTTCTTTGTGGTTTATTGAAGCACCCATGTTAATCAAAATACCCTGAACATGGAATCAACCCACGGACCTGGTAAGAGCAGCGCACGCGATGTCATAATATTATTATTATTTATTAGTGTATGACTAATTTGTCAACCCATTTTTGTTCCAAATTAGTATATTTAAATGCATTATAGCCCATGTTACTCAACGGAGGTTTAGCTAATTGTGAAATCGGTCTGGTTGGTCCATTCAGAATCATAACATCTTAAAAACAGTATTAATAAAATTAGAAATTAAAAAAATTACAATATCATAGATATTATGATATTATGGGTTATATTCTCAAAAATATTTAAAATAGTCTTGGTCTATTTAAAAACCATATAAAATAAAAAAAGTTAGGAAAAATTTTTTACTTCACACTTTAAGCCGATTAACATTTCGAAAGTGGGCGATGTCTAATATGTTATATATGATGATGTATAATATAGTTTCCCAGTAAAAATAGCTTTTCCAAAAAGAGCCTCACAAGTATCTTTATGCCTAAAAGGAGGCTCAACGAGAGCTTATTCATAAAAGCATTCTTCATGAATTTATTTTTATTATAATTAAAAATGTGTATTCCATTTTCTGTATTTCTTCCGTCTATAGTGCTTGTCGCTATGAAATGTATTTTCTTAAAATTATAATGACTATTCCAGAATCTGCATAAAAATAATATTCTATAGCTATTCGTTATAACGGTGCACTCACAAAAGCTTTTAAATCAACAAATGTGTAAGCTTCAACTATGCATTCTTCAGTTTAACGTTAGAATTTGAATCGATAGATCTAAGAAACTATTAAGTTTTGACATATATTGTTAACAAGTTTCGTTTGAGAGGCATTAATTTCAATATAGTCTGTTTAATAAAGTAACAATAGGTACTAGCTATTACCATACGGGGTGAAAAAATAAACGAGTCTAATTGCGTCAAATAATAATTGTTCGTCTTGATTTAACCTTCTGTCTACATTGCAATGACAATTCATTGAAAATTGACATTTTTCGAGTGAAAGTGCCAACTTGATTTACAATATTTCAGCGAAAATATATTCAAAATTGAGTTAAATAAATGGTTAAAAGCGCACGAAAAGAACGGGCAAAGAATCTCCACTAATCTTTTAATCCATAAGTTTTTTATTTATAAAGTGCTTGCAGCTGTAATCAATACACCATATTCTTAACAACATCTCATAGCTAGGTGCTTAAGCCTCCCGTCATATGGGGCTCCCACAAATTATCATTGTTTATATTATTCACCATTATACATCATAGATGATATACTGCAGTATAAACCTAAAAATTCCTCTACAGTATAGAACGCATTTTTCCGTAATTCGTTTCTATAGCAAATAAGCCTTTCCACAGTGTTTCCCTGAAACTCTTCAGTGGATTATATCTTATAGCTGGCAAATGTTTGAACACTAATTATTGTAGCTTGTCTGTTTTTATGTAATAGAGCATTTATGTTGACTCTAATCAATGTAATATTTTTTTATTTTATAAGAAATAATCTTAATAATATAAACAAAAAAATACAGGCAGCGCCCAGTAGAAGGCAAATGAACGCTGATTTAACGTTGGAATCATGTATTATGAGTGTGTTTAAGATTCCGAAATAAACTAGCTTGAGGTAAAAAATTACCGGCCTTAATTCATACATATTTAGTCTTTTACTAAACAAAAAAAACCTGAGATATCGAGTCGTGATTAACTTCCCATTTCAAATAATGGTTTTATTAATAATTGAATTACACTGGTGATAACTGTGTTCTCGCAACACATAAAGCATTTCCCAGATGTAATTCTGGGAACAAATGTTCCAACGTATATATAAATAGTTACTATGATTCAAAAAATAATAGTCACAATTTGGCCGTACTAAAATAAAACAGTTTTTCTCATTTTAGTCGTGTTTGTGGTGTGAGCAAACTTATAATAAATGTACAAAAACTTTCATATGCCACTCGGGAATTTTATTCAATTCCTAACTTACTGAGACATAATTCTGTATTTTTTGGGAAGCTTATATAATATTATTGCCTTTCACTTAAGCATATTCATTATGACATATAAATGAAATTAGCATTTCTCGACATTATGAGTGCTTTGCAATGGTGGGTCAAAAATGAGTCATGTAACACCTGCGTTTATGTAGTACAGATAAAGGAGTTTTACTGAATATTTTAACAAATTAACGTGACTTCACAATGTCTCTTTAAAACTGTAAATTTTAGGAATAAAAGGGTTATTGTTTTCACACATTAATCGCTTGAACTAAATCGCCTGCTATAAATTGTATATTTTATAGCCTGCATGTCCTAGAAGCCGTGATTTGTAATACTATCGTTTATTTATAACTAACTGTAAAGACATATAAATAAATTACTTTAACACTATTTCGATAAAAACACCAGCTTTGCGTAATATACTAAGGTACTCATTTAATAAGCCGAGTTGTTCCAACAGGACGTTAATTAATGTATTACATTAAAATCACTTGAAAACTGTTTTAAGATGACGTCCAATACTTAAGTGCTCCTTTGATTAATGAAGGCTCTACTTCACTTTGCTCTACTTTCCGGCGACGTTTTTCATTCGAAACTTAGGCACAACTTTTTGTTTTCAATACTTGTTTCAATTTCAAAACAGTTATATCTATAAGTATTATATATTTTTAAAACGTTAATCCGACTTTATGGGAATGCAAACTTCAATAAGAATTCTCATTACTTACCTTCTTTAATACAAGAAATCTTTATTAAATATTAATCATAATTTAGTAAAGATTTAAATTATTACTTGTATGTTTCAAAACATAAATTTAAATTCATGTACTAAAATATAATCCACCGGATTGCAATCAAATGTTTGCCTCATTACACGCGAAACTTAGGTTCAATTATTTCGAATCTAGTATTATTATAATAATAATTAATTAAACGCGTTATAATCGGCAATAGTCCTATTTCTTTATAATATATTTTTTTTTATTTTAAAAAAAAAAAAAAAACCCCCCCCCCCTAGGGGGAAAGACCCTATTTACAAAACTTATCTTAAATACATTGTTTTTATAATTAGCATAACTATATACACATTACTTGGTCTGGTTTCTTTTGTATTATTTTTTTACGGGGCCCCCCCCCCCCCCCCCCCCCCAAAACCACCACCCCCCCCCCCCAAAGGGAAAAAAAAAAAAAAAAAAAAAATTTTCCCCCCCCCCCCCCCCCCCCCCGGGGGGCGCGGCCCCCCCCCCCCCCCAAAAAAAAAAAAAACCCCCCAAACCCCCCCCCCCCCCCGGGGGGGGGGGGGGGGGTTTTTTTTGGGGGGGCCCCCCTTTTGCCTCCCCTAGGGGGAGCCGGGGGGTCGGGGAAGAAAAGTTTCGTAAAGTAATATAATATATTTATAACTGCCTGTTATGTTAACGTATTACTGTAAACACTGTATTGAGTTTCTCATAGTAAGCAATAAAGATAATCCATATCGTGAAAGCTAATTTTGAGGAACGTATGGACAGTTGAAATTTTACGTCGGGTCTCAACGACTCTCTTAAATGTGGGTCAAAGTTGGCCCTGGCTGTATGCCAGGTGCTAACCCGAGACATAAACTAAGACCAGTAAGTGATTTGCTTTATCTGTATGAAACTAATCTATAGTTCAAAAATTACGACTTTACTCTCTAAATAGTTTTAGTTTGAATTTCGATTTGTAACATTGTATTGCTTAAATTTCTATAATTATTGTAAAACAGTATAACGAATTATTTAACTAAACTTTGCTATTTCATCAATAAACATATCTGTAGATCGCATGTAATAAACCCGTACGAATATTGTATTTCAATATTTGTCGCAGACGATGACGTTAAGTACTTGTCAAACTCATAGTAGTGCTACCAAAAGCCAAAAATCAAATACCTACGTGAAATTAATAATATCTCCCTAGTTCAATAGATGCTCGCATTTCGCATAACGTACATTTTTTCATCATGTCATATGAAAAAGTATAAATTGATTTTCCTGTTCTCATTTGTCAAATTATTATGGATATGTCTTTGGATTTATGTAAGTTATAATATATTCAATGGTTTACTGAAACCTGTTGTCACACATTATAAATTAATTAATAGTACTGTATGTTCATTGTCTGAATAATAGTTCGATTACAAATCATACATGAATAAACAAAATATATTTTTTTTAAATTTGTGGTTATTGTTCAAAAAAAAAACGATCTTATAAATAAAATTGTAATCAGATGTTTTACAAGATGTATTTCTTGTACAAGACTCAAATAAAAATGTTGATTAAAAATTTAAAATGATATAATTTTAAGTCGCGAGACGAGGTCAGATGTAAATTATTATTGGAAATAAGCAGAATATTCATGAGTATTAATTTAGGTTTGTTGGTAGTTTAGAGTTTCTTAGTACATTCAAATTTATTGCTAAACCCTACTGATTCTATAACCGATAAATATTGACTTTAATAACGTTGGTGGAGAATAATAAAAGTAGAAGAGTGGCAAACTTTGTTGGCTATATTATACCTATGGGATATCTGTTTAAAATATCAAATATGAAGTTTTTTTTTTAAATAAAACCCTTAGTAACAGGTGGCCTAAAAGATAATGGTTACTAACCTTTGCTAATCATAAGGTTTAAGTAGTTATTTGGAAGTACATTATTTGACGACCTAAACTGCTGAAGATTCGAGTCCCGGTATGCCAAACAGTGGCAAAAAAATATACACGCAAGTACATTTCTAAGTATACGTTCCTAAGTTGTATTAGGTATAAATTATAACTTACCTTCGAAATAACGGACCATGTATAATTTTTCTGTCTTTAGTAAAAAAAGAGAGGAAATTGTTTAGCTTGTGCACAAACTAAACGTTTCTTCTGCTGATTGAAACTGACTAGTGTGAATTGAAATTATTTTTTATTTACAATTTCAGATAAAAAAAAATAAAAATAGAGAATATATTAATAACATATTTATTATACTACGGAGATAACTATATACAAATGGCATATCTTAAACTGTTACGTGCAAGGCGCACGCGATGTTAATTCACTTTCATTAGCTTGCTGGTCTAACAGGCATTGCATTCCATCGATTTCACTGTATATCGCGGTTCATATCTATTTACATGGGTAATTTAATGCACCATAACACACATTAGAGTATTTTTAAATAGCGAACAATAAAAACAATTGTTAATTGGAAACCTTTCCTTCCCTAGCCATTCACTCATGTACGAAAGTCAAGCAAGTTTGTATAAGCTAATTGAGCTGTTGTACATTGCACACTGTAGGTATTAAATAAAAATCGTCTGTTTCACCCTTACCCGTAAGACTAGAATACTACTCAAAACTTAAACAACAATCACGGAACATTTACAGGCAAAAACATTTGAGGATCGCCTAATTTTGGTTCAAAACGAATGTTGACTTTGGTATCACCGTCTCCTACTTCTAAAAAGCTATTCCAATCTAACATCCAATAGAAGCCGTTTTTTTTTGGCGGTGGAAGCTCAGAATCTCCAGGCATTTCGGGTGCTGGGCCACCAAACGAATCTTCCAGGTCAGATATAGATGCTCCAGCGTCTGATCCTACGGATGCTGAGTCCGATGCATCACTTTTGCTATCTGTCGCCACAGTTGTAGTTTCCTCTGTACTTTTGGTGTCAGATGTTTCGGTGCCATTAGTTTGCCTCTTAGCAGGATCACTTCCCAATACTGTTTTTTCTTGTTCTATGGGATCAATACCAGCATTTAAAGGAATCACTTTGACTGAATCATAATTAATGGGTTCATAGTTTGGTTGTGGAATGGATTTTGGTTTTCTAACTGGCAAATCTAGAGGTAAAACAGTTTCCTTAGATTCCGATGCAGCTGTATCCAATTCAAATGGAAATTCTGGACGCAACGGTTCGTAGAGGAAACTGCTCGCTGAATTTTTATTGTTATTAGCAGCTTTTAAATCAGCAGGCGAAATTAAATCATATGTGAGAAGAATATTCTCTGGCAAATCTACATTACCATCTACAATTTTTGCCGGGGGTAGAGGTTTAAAGCCGTCTAACGGCAGTAAAAAGTGGTCTTTCCCTGGAGTTCCTTTTAAACCATGTGCATCTAAAAATGCTTGTAAGTCAGCTGGAAAGTCTAATTTTGGTTCACTTGCGAGTTTTGCATTGTTTGTTAAAGTTTCTTTCAGATTTTTTGCAGATTTTTGAGTCTTTACCGGCTTTGGGGTCAAGTTTTCTTGGACTACTTCTATTCGTGGCGGTCTAGTATATAGTTCTTGTAAATTGGACCCATCTCTGGGCGTATAAGGTAACACAACTGTCAAAGTTTGTGCACTAGACTTTGTTGTGCTCTCTACGTTTTTCGTGATAAAGATGAAAGCTGATTGTCTTTCTCTTTAAAAACACCTACTGATTGTGTAACCGGATTAATTTCATTTTCATCATCAACTCTATAAGGCGTTGTAGTTTTGAGTTCTCTTGACGTGAGTCTTACTTTCGGTGTTGTTAACTTTGAATCTTCTTCTCGTATATCGTTTAGTAATTGTATTATTTCATCCCTACTTAGCCTTGGTAATAGGTCGTTAGATTTAAGTATACTTTGTACTTGCTTCACTGTCTTCTCAACATCGATTGCAGCATTGGCTGTTACCAGGAAGGCTGCTATAACACAGCACCGAAACAGGTTCATTATCTGAAAAAAAAAACACAACTTTACTAACATTTGTTTTATTATATTCTTTAACAAACTATGGTTACGTACAGTTACGCAGTCGTCACGCAATCACGGCTTTCTTAAGAGGTGTCTTTGACACGAATATCAATAGTCACATCATTGCATATTATTAGGTTTTAAAGCCTTGAAGGTTTATGAATATTTGTTGATACAAATACAAGATTTTTATCAAAATTTTTCTTGTAAGCAGCTTTTCATAAAAAACCTAATTAATTTTCCACACGATGAAGCTATAATTTTTTAAATCTGCTTAAACGAAAAACGGTTAGGACCTGCACAAACTTGTGCATAATCTTGCCCTAGACGCGTTACATAATAAGATCCACCTGTTGGCCTAACATATTACGCGAGTTAATTTAATATACATATTATCCTTGCAGTATTTTCCTATGTAACTGATTAAATAAGCTGCGACAACATTAAGTTGTTATTGTGCAAAATTTGAATATAATAAAAAGAGCATGAACAGGTATACACTGTTATTTCAATTAGATTTTTAATCTAATATTAACATAAGACACCTTGGGATTTTGGTAAATAAGACTTTACTTATAATTAAATTTCATTAAACTTAATATAAAACATGGACTCATTGTAATATTTATAATATATTTGTACATGGTAATGACTACATAAAAGTATGTCTGTTTAATGCTGAATTTAAATTGTATACAAATATCATGTCTTACATAACTACAGTCACCCTTTCACTTTTATATTACCTACACACTATATCCTCATTGTCACAATTACAATCGCTTTATCCCATTGTTATAGGTGAATGCCCATTTAACAAGAAACAATAATATGGTGAATGTAAGAAATCTGATTTTCCTAACATTGTCTTCCAGGAAAAAGTATATTTACAAATAAATAACATCGCATATGTATTTTCTTTTGTGTAGAAATTCAGTAGATAGGTATTATTGTCTTTTTTCGGTTGAAGGGCTTAAGGATTTTTTAGATCTATATAGATATTGAAACGAACAAGTAAAACGTAGACTCACAGATGTTATAAATGAAATATTTTTATTATTAATAATACTGTCGAATCAAATTTTCCATTAATGCATATTTGTAAGACTCTTTTACTAAATATTCGTTTGAATAATACCTTGTAATTGTCATAAAAACCTTACAAAGAAATATTCATCATTTTATATAATTGCTTACATAAGAACCTTCCCAGCTTAAGTCAAGGATACAAGATTATGTACAGTTTTTATTCGTAAAATATTATTTTCCTATACAACACATTATAGAAAAGTTTTCGCTCGGAAATTATCACCAATATCTAGTTTATATATAAAAAAAAATACTTTAATTATTAGGTAAACTTTGTGCGTGCCTGCCATCCAATATAACAATTTTTGTTTGTCATCTATTTACTATCCGTACAAGTTACTGACTGTTATATATCTCAAAATATAACGGAAACGTACTGATATAACTTCACTTAAATACCTTCGAAAGTACATTACGACATAATTCTGCAAGCGCGAGACCCGACAATTTGCAAGAGTATTGAAATCCGGAAACTTGAAAATACAATGGCAAAATAATTAAAGTAACAAAAATCGCATTACTGAATTGCCAATTAGGATTGTAGGGTCTTTGTTATTGAAAACGTTTCAATTAGTAGGTAAGACTCGAGAGGCATTTGAATACTTTGAATTTAATGATTGAACTGGATCCTGTGGTAAACGCTTTTTATATTGCTTTCCAAATCGCTGCACACAATATATATTTATTTATGTATTCATATATAAAAGAATAATATTGTAAGCGGCTAAATAAATTATCTACTTCGGTAATATTTCTCCGTTGACACCGCGCAATAATTTATGTGTGCTCGGAAATTGAATTTGATAGGCGACGTAGACGCAGTATTTACACAATATAAATATAGACAAATTGTGATTTTAATTTAACACCAATTGACGAGTACACTCATACTCATCCGCCGTTAAAACCCAATTGCAATACTTTCCATCAATATGTTCGTTATTTCAAAACACATAGTTATCCACATTAAGTAAATACCCACCGCTGCACTTGTTCGCACAATCCACTTCACTTCACCTCTGTTTAACGACTGGTTGCCACCACCACTTGTTACTCAATGAACCACTGTCTCTTGCTCATCGATTGATGCAATTCGTAAATTCTGTAAGTGGAACGATAAGAGTATTCGTAATTATATTCCAATTAGTTGCTTTATAGGTCTAAAGCTGCCATCAAACATAAAGATGGCTTTAATTAATCAGACACTGTTCAGGTAAGTCAAAGGCACTTTTTTAGTGAATTACGTCCATTTGAATAACATATTTTTCGCACTCAAATGAGATGACAAATTATTATCTAATTGTGAGCCATTCATAGAGCTAATTACTGAGGAATAGTAATTAATTAATGCTTTACTTCGTTAGTAAATTAATATTATTAACCTACTAATTAATTAGGTTACTCAAATACGGTATTAATATCGTTTGATGTTATAGAGGTTTCTAAGGTAAGTTTCCGTGAGATCCAGTAGAATGTGGCAGCGACTACGATATTTTCTTTAAGAGTGTGGGATGCACTTGAAGAGTCAAGTCATATAAGCTTTGTTCCGTAGTCTTTGATAAAAAAGATACTAGATTCTGCAAATTGGTGTTTAAGATTCTATGGTATTATAAATAAGGCAAGATAAAAAATATTTGTGTGTATTTGCGGTGAAATTTCAAATATGGAAGACAGGAGTATATTTTTTGGATACTTGATTAAATTATGATAGTTAATTTATTTGATTTAAAAGAATTCCAATTTGGGCTACATTGTTTTGTATATATAAATAAATTTTACGATATAAAAATGTACCTAGCCCAAAATGGAATTCTTTTTATGCTCAGACAAAAAGTATATACGGACATAATTATTTATTTTATGACGTAGCTATATTATGATTTGGAAATATGTTATAGGCAAAAAGACTCCAAATAGTCTTTTTGTCAATAAATACAAAATATTTTTTTAATTGCTATTTTAAACTTAAACGTTTCTATAAAATTCATTATCAAAAAAGGCTGAGTTTTAAATAAAAGCACGCCAGAAGATAATATTCTTAATAAAACTTGCTCTGCAATAAAACAAGTAGCAATAATTCTCTCAGTAAACTGGGTGTCAAACAGTCGATCATTGTGGTTCTCCATGACACAGATACTGTAACCCTTGTGCCATAGAGCAAAGATGAAAGGTCACTAACCTTTGCTAAAATTGTTTGTAGTTTTGTTTAATATTGTCTAGTTTAAAGTATGAGAATACAACACTGTTGCAGTACATTTATTATACCATAAGTAGAAATTTTTAATCTGTAAACACAATGTAAAATATGAAAGATTTCAAGAGCCTTTCTTAACTTAACTTAAAGACTAGTGCTAAACCTTCAAAATGGGACGGAAGAGACCGTTTAATAATATGTGGTTTTTAGATATATGAAGAAAATTTTAAATTATAAGTAAGTATTATTACTTCCGTGGCTTTAATTTAATACACACTATTGCGAACTTTATTACTTTTATTTCTATTTAAAACAACATTATCTATTGTAATTGTGATCTATTATTACTGGCTTAATAGTGAGCGAGCCCTCCGGTAGTCGCCAAAATTTTACTATATATTTTTTTGCAGTCACTAAATTTCAAGTGATCCTCTTGGCCGGTTGTCTTCTGTTTTAAAAAAATCGCAATTGATAATAATCTTTGAATAATATTTCAATTATTGAATTAAAATGTTCCAAGGTCACATAATGTATCATTCGACGTGTGTCTGTCTGTCCCACTTCTGTAGTGAAAGTTGCCAATGTCAGCGAACAGGAAGTGACGTAATATTGTATAACCTCCGCTTTGCGTAATATCTCTTACTGCTCATAATGTTTATATAAAACAAGGCTTTTACGCCATCAAAATAGGGATTTCCGTAATCGTATAGCAAAAATATCAATTTGACATGCGTTCAAAAATAAGCCATACATTTAACTCCTAAAACAAATGACCATCTTATTTCGATGTTCATATTTTGTTATTTGATTTTCGATTTTCGGCATCCGGAGTGGATCAAGTGCAATAATTACACAGCTTATCCAGCATTAAACATATAAAGAAATATATTTTGATACTGTTTTTGGTATGAGATAATTCGGGGAGATAATTTATGACAACATTTCGGATGTCTTGTGTATAATCATAACATCTAGTTATAAATTCAGAACACGGCGCTCTCAGAGGACGCGTTTATATACTACGCCAGAATGCGCGCTGTGTCAGTTATAAAGGAAGAATTATTTTATTATAGTATTTTTGTATTGTTAGCTAATATGAGGACAATATTCCTCGTCCCTCCTGAGTCCTCCCCCACATACAAACGAAATATAGACACACGCAAACATCGCGAATATTATAATTTTTTCGAACCGAAAGTGAATAAAATTAAAAGTATTTTATTTTTATTATAAAAGGGTCTATAAATAAAGGTGCATTTATGTGAAGTTTATATGGGTTTTCCTTTGCAATAAATACATAAAGAAACATTTCAATGTCGTATCGCGAAATTAAGCAGGGTTCGAACGCAAGACCTCACAGTTGAGGTAAAACACTTCACTACTGGACTGTTTTAGCATTATATATTGTTGGGCAGAAATTTACAATAAAATATGTAAATTCTTTATCTAAAGCATAATTTAAGTATTCCGTCTTACTTTTTTACTATAAACACAAACTAATTTGGTGAAAATACAGGAATCTCTCATTCTAGAGAGTGTTTTTTTCAAGCTTATCTCACTGTAATAGGTCAGGTACACTCAATTCAGTTAACATTTTAAGGACCCATTGAATTTTCATCATGAAAACTCCTTTGTAGCTCTTCGATCAAAAAATTGGTTGATAGAATTTGTTGTTTAGGAAAGTGACCTCTGTTGCATGGTCGTAAAGCCCATCAACTCCTCGTCTCAAAGTTGAGCGACATTTATATGTTACGATATTCATAAATTCCTTATTAACGACATATCACGACTGTCATTCAGTACGTCCATAATTCGATTTTGTTTTTTCAATTAATGAACCTGATTTAATCTAAATAAGGCAATTATTTTCCAATATTTGTTTACCAAAAACCCTTAATCTTTCTTTCGTGTGTTTTCTTTATAATAGAAAACAACGGTGCACGCAGGTTTGAACAAATAAAGGTGACAAACGTAGATCATTCTAAAATACCAATTTATTAGCAATACTTCGCGAAAAATCCTTAAAAACATGACGCACGTTTCGCCCCGACACCGGAGCATCCTTAGGATGGTAACGTCAATCATTTCTTTTTTGTGGAGTGCTGCTAATAAATTGGTCTATTAGGGTTTTATACTAGGCACTTGCGCAAAGTGACGTCTAATTCTATTAGTTATAATAAAACGGGGATTATTGTAATTACATATAATCAGAGATTGCCTCTCTGTATTAGCGAATAATATTCAATAATAACGAATTTTTGAATATGTTTCACTGACTCTATTAAAGTAGCAACATGATACGACCAACAATATAATTTATCGTATCTATCCAACTAAATGGGATTCGCCCATTGAACTTGATTTAATATTCTCTACAGCGCGACCGCAAGAGATCTTTACAAACAAAGCCGTTATGAAATTGCAACCAACGAGGTCCCTAATACTTGTAGTTCTTGGAATAAAATAATATGAGTAATCTTTAGACTTAAGATTTCATTGGTTACTTTGTTGTTTTATGATATATAACTGTGATAATTGAATATTTCATAACATTTTTAATATGAGAATACGAACGCCTACGCATTTATTGGAGCAACGATATTTGAATGCCGTACGCATTGTGTGCGTATTCAAACTGGGTAGTTTTTTTATGTTTATTTATTATTATATTTATTTAATAATAATAGAATGTTATTTTTTAGGATACAAATATAAATATTTAACATTTATTTAATAACATTACCTTTACGAGCCATGCTCACGATACTAACGACAGCATTTTGAACACATAGATAAAAAGATTTCGTTTAACTTGATTTCTGAGCTAAAAGCCGCGGCGTGGGCACTCGTCTGTTTTGTTTCTAAAGACCTCTCTTTGAATAATGAGAAAACTTTCAGAGCAAAGACATTTATTGTTTTGGCATGCTATTTTCAATCAGGCGCTATTTTAATGGTAATTTATGCTCGTGATTTATAAACATTAATACAAATTTAAACATTATTATTATCGCGGTTTTACTTTTAATAGCGACTGCAATGTATAGTTAAAAATCCTTATTTATTAGATTTAACTCAATTATATCAAGAACGTTGGTTTATTTACTTCAAGAGAAGATGCAATTCTAATTTATGACTCGTATTGACCCTACGACCGTACTCGATCTTATCACTCGAGATGGATCAGCGTCATGTCAAATAACTGGTAAATAAAATAAAAGTGGCTGTGGTCTAGGTGTTATATATCTACATCTACTATCTATATTTTCATATATGTACGTTTATTAATTGCCTTAGCACCCATAATATAAAATGTGTCTTGATTAAAAAAAAATCAATTTTTTTAGATTTAAATTAAGAACATTTATGTTTTTTTGATTCAAGTGTTGGCCGTAAGTTTAATCATGGGAGACAATGAGTTGTTATTGTGGACCTAAATAGAGCGATCTAAAGCCTTATAATTATAATCGATTAGTATTACGTGTTTATATAGGTAAGGGCATATAATGCTGTTCGGTTAGGATACTAATAGGAGATCAGTTTCTATGGCGTCTGTGAAACAAAAGACGACGACGTATCGTATTTCCTTAGTCTAAAGAAGACTCTGACCACACGTACGATTAGTATTGCTATATAGTGGCTCACCACATTAAACAATCTAATATAACAACGAAACCATTCATAACACCTTGAGGTCTTGTGTTCCACAACCGAGCGCTTTAAAGACATTTTCCACCACCACTCTACGGAATCAGCTTCTATGATATTCCTATATAACACTAAGTAATCGGTTTTCTCATTTGAATAATTTTGCAATACTGTAAATGTAACATATTTTTTTATGAGAATAAATAACGGTATTCATATTGGTTTATCGCTTAAAACTCCTTTAGTCTCGACAATTGTCGGGACGTTTAATTATAGTCCAATTACCGTTTCATTAGCGCGGTCAATCAAAAGCTTTGTTACGAGGTCAATTATACGGATATTAATAATCCTCTTCACGTTATATTGATCATTTTCAAGTATATTATTTATATTGTTATTATATATATATTATATTTAGATTCCTGAATAATGGGATTACATTAATTTTTATTATTTATAACATTTAATTAAAAAAATCTGATCTTTGAAGGATTCCCTCAATTTATCTGGGATGCTATCATCAATTTTCTCTATTCAACTACTCTTGGGATATCTCCTTCCCAATAAAACAAAAATCAGCAAAATTTGTTACCAAATTACGAAGTTATCCGCGTAGGCACGTACAGATTGAACGCATTGAAAGGTTCTTTTTTTGAGTGAGTCATACACGTTTTTACTCAGATAATATAGTTAATCCAAAACCAGATTATAATACTAAAAGAAAATTACGACTAATTTAATGAAAACTATGTCTACGTTTGCCTTTAATTTGAGTTCATCAATTAAAAAGAAGGGAGCTTTTGTAAAATTTCATGTCCAACCTACCAAGGAAATAAAAACAATTTTTTAAATCTATATACATAATTTTAGTGCTCTGTTATCATATATGTTATCAAATAGTAATTAACGTTATGGCCTAAGTGAATTAATTTGTATTTAAGATAATTTATTTTAAATAACAGTAAGTTTAAGTTAAGTTTGATAATTAACTAAAGTTAAAGGCACAAATTACGACCGCAAAACTGCAGAGCGCTTTTATAACTATGCAGTTGCACTTGGAAGTTTTAATGTAAATCGTTGTGAGCTCAAATGGCCATGTCACCACATTCAGTATTCACTATCGAATTTGTTGAACCCCGCATCCTCTGTGCCACTGAATCGAAAACAAGCTGAACCAATGTGAAATTCCGAATCGTCTGATTACTATTTACAGAGCCGCACTTTGATGCGTTGAGGCCCCATTTGGTCACCTTGAAATGCACTAATCTAATACATTTATTAGCGTTACAACATTTGAGATGTAAACTATGTGAAGTACGTAAAATGAGAATAAACTATTCTGATCCCGAATACTAGTGGATCTGGTTTTATATGACTAAGTGTTAGTTGGCCATATAGCATACATTTAACTTGTTTGATCATTAGTAGGCTAATTCAGAAGCTTGTTTGATAAAAAATAAAAAGAAATACGACTGACGTAGGTTAGTAGGTACGATCAACAGATACAACAACATTTCGTCTGTTGATGATCATAAAAGATTGGCTCGGCTGTTATAAGTAAAAAAGTTTAATAGTGCTATGTAGAGGGTCTATATCTGTAATGACAATATTTTGCACCTATTCATAATTCATGAACTACCCAAACCTAGATTTATTATCGTTGTAGACTTATAAAAGCTGAAAACTGGCTCTCAACCTTTAGGCTTCAAAGGACATGGCCTTAAACGATACTGTGACATTGAGTCTCTTTAAAAATATTTGGTGTAATAAGTGGCGTTATTTCCCATGGAAACCTTGAATTTTCCCACAGATTCGTGGCTAAATAGATTAAAAGCCACCTTTGGCTTCACGAATGAAAGGCTATTTCGATTTTTTTTTAATTAAATTCACCTTAGCTTATGAAAATATGAAAGTCTTATATTTCTCAAGTTGTGAGGCCACGAAAGTTCAGAGGCCCCGTAATCTCTGTATGTGTAGGCATCGGATTTATTTTGCATGTTTATGCATGTTTTACATTGCGCTTGTCCACAGCACAAGTGAAATGCAATATTAATTGCGTATTTACAAAATGGTTTCATTTTAAATCAGAAATCAGACATTGCTTAATGTGCGTCAATATAATTCAACGAATCCTTTGATGCGATTTTTTATTACAAAATATGGCTTTTAACTCTTCTTAACGTTAATTGGGTTCAGAATCGCAGTATCTATTATGTTTCATTGTTGAATATATTTTTACCCAATAATATTGTATGGGATTAGTCAAGTAGGCTTCGACTGTCGAATTGTTACTTAACAATTCGGCACGTGTTTTGTATCATGTTTGAAATACAAAGGCATATTATTAAAAAACAATAATTACATAATAATAATTGGAGATTATAAAACTGAACGCAGTACTTATAATGCAAAAGAAGACCGTTGTACATGGCAATTAAAAGAGGTCAAACTTTGTAAAAGTATATGCAATTCAAGTCACGTTTAAATATTCCACCGCCCTCGCGAGATAAACTACGACAGCTGACATATCAAATAACGGCGTAGAACTTTGAAAGATCTCGAGTATGGCCACTGTCTGAAAGTTGGTACACCTGGGAATATTAGGGATGTCATAGTTGCGATTACTCTTAAAGTTATGTTGCGAATTGGGTAAAGGTTTATAGGTTTTCCCAAGAGATGAAATGGCGTGAAGGCGTCTCAACAAGAGCGACAATTAGCGAGAATTTTTTTTTGCTTTACAACGTTTATCGTGTTTCTAGAAATTACTTCTTTATAATCTAATACAATCCGTATATTATAACTAATTCAAACTTGTTATATTCATTCAATATGCCGATTAAACTTAATTACACAATGCTCTATATCATAAGTCTTATTCTCCGATCAGAAAGTGTAAACAAAAGTGACTTCTTATACCGAAAAAGTTTTTATTTATACATAAACATAAACATTTTTACATAAACTCTCTAAGTTAATTTGTTATTTTTCTGACGTATTTCGATAAATTTAAACTTTTTTTTGTCAGCCCTTATTAGATAAGTGCAAAGATAGGGAGAGGCTAATTAAAGTTTTAAAAGTTTTTGATTTCCGTTAGCGAGTGTGGCTCGGCGTAGAATTTTTAATTGCTTACATAACATTTGCTTACAGTTAAGAGATAAAATATGTCAGTAGATAATGATATATTTCTGTTTTCATATTTCTCTTTGACTTTAATGAATCTTTAAAAAAATATGGGTGGACCACCCTTACCATTTAGGGGGATGAATAGTTAGCCTCATCTAGCCCCATAGATACGCATATAAAATTTCATAAAAATCGGTCGAGCCGTTTCGGAGGAGTTCAATTATGCACCCCGTGACACGAGTATATTATATATAAGATAGAAAGCCAATGAAGAATAAGTCTTAATACATATTCATATTGAACAATTGTAATACATAGTAAAATTGGAACTTTATAATATACTTCACGATTTATTACCAAATACATGAACATTTTTCTTTATTGTCTGACGTAATTTAACAAATATTAAACTTTAAACTGCCGACGGAATAGTAAACTTGAAATGCAAAATTGAATAAGCCTATAATTATTAAAATGAAAAAGCTGCGAATTTGTTTGGAGCCAATGCCTAAGGACTATCTCCCTACGGCAGTACGTGTAAGTGAGAAAAGAATGAAATGTCGTCACTAAATATGTACGAGATACAATCTCTGTATATTAAAGTCTTCACACGATTTGATTATATATTAAGCTCTAAGGGACAGAATATTTAAAATATACACTAGTTGTTCCTCGCGATTTCCTTGACTATATATATAATAAATAAACTTATTTAAAACTGTCAATTAAAACGAGATTGTTTCATTCAAAAAACAGACCCTTTTTTGAAAACAGATTTCTTATATAGGCTTATTATTTTTTTTCATGGCCTACGCCAATTTTTTCGTAGCAATTTGTGAAGACCAGAATGTACACGAAAGAATTTTTTTCCAAACCGAAATGTCGAAGTGAATGTGTGTCTTTTGTAGTATGTGTGATGTTATCTGCTTAAAATAAAATCCGTCAAACATTTTCTCGATTGAGAAGAATAAATCAACATATACGCGGACTGATGATAAGGGAGCTAAACCGTAAAGATAATGTGAAGGTAGACACTTTAATAGAAATATATTTACGATTACCTGTCTGAGCCCGTTAGATGTTGTATTTTGAGATTAGTCCCGTCGACAAAATTCATCCATATCGTTGGTGCGATGACCCATGAAAGCGTCACAGACAGACTTGTATTTATAATATTTGTATCGACAAAAGCAAAGGCAGCATCAATATGGTGAAAAAACCTCAATTTTCGATACATTTCGGCAACATACCGAGTAAAATAGGAGTGGCAAAGAAGGCTATTCGTATTACCCGAAACGTTGCCGGATTATAATAAGCCGATAATGCGACGAACAAGGTAGCCTGGGAATAAAGAATGTTTATATCCATTGTATTAGATATTGGATACATTTTTATTACTAACTAAGCTCTACAAATTTTTATAAAAAATATAAGAACACATTCCAAACGGATTTGTGTAATGGGTGCTAACGCAACAGCTTATAAACATATATATAATACAACATACTACATATGCTCATCATAGTCCAGCAGTATCAAATTTGGTCCAGGGCGTTGGCCTTGTAACCATTGACCTACCAGGGTTATTAGGATTTGCTCTCTGTGCATACTAAGTAAAACTACACAGCTCAGCCCATTATCGCGATAGGTGGACGGTAACAGTGAAGCCTTGTTCGTATCCACGTCACGTGGTCAGACATTTCATGGCCAGTTGTCCATAACGTGGTTCTGCCTTGACACAGCAATGACGACACTCACATCGGCTGAAAACCCTGGTGCATTATTTCTGGAGCTGGGGGAGGGCGAGTGCGATGCTTGCAGGTATGCTTCAGCTTTCTTTATTTTGGTAAAAATTGATTCCTTTGGAATTCTTTGTTTTAGATTATCGGCTCTTGACGCGCCGCCTGTTTGGACGCTTTTCAAAGATAAAATAAAATAATAAGTTTTGTCTCCTTCTGTCAAATTGTTGTTACGCTATAATGAAAAGAGATAAATAATGAGAAATTTAGTCTGACAATTTCAGCTTATGCTAGTAGGATTTATAATTACGCTTCTCTATTCCTTCACCTTCATCCAAAAGGGTCGGGTCAGTTTGAATTTATTAACACCGTCTGTAGACTCTTAGCGTGAAAATACATAAATCAATTTTGAGTCTTAGTCATTAGATCGGATCGAAAATTTAAATCGTCAATACGATATTATGTTAATAGCGTTCGTAGTTTGATGTAGGAAGCCGGAACTGATAAGGAGATTGTCAATATTGCGGTATGCTTAGACAAATACAGGTATGTTGGCTATTTACAATGAACTTGTAGGTTATACCTTTCGTGCAAACACTTAATGTGTATATTACGCTTTAATAAAGTTATATAAAACAAACTGATTTAGTGAAAGCAGTGTGTTGCGAAAAAGTCCTTCCTGCCCGTTTGCAAGGCCTTAAAATAAGTATTAGTAAAAGTAAAATGACATAAATAATTATCTATGGTATTGTACTTTTTAAGTGTAGGAGTCAGTTTGTTGTACATAAACACCAGTTGGCTAACGCTTGAACAATATTAAAAAAATAAAGTTTAATGATATTAAAAAAAAATATAAATAAGTGATAGCTGGTAAAAAAACTATATATTTAGGGTATTGAAAACTTCATACTTATCATATTTTTCATTAAAAGAGTTGTTCGTTTGAGACCAGTGTAATTTTTTTTATATAATAGGGGGCAAACGGGCATGAGGCTCACCTGATATTAAGTGATACCGCCACCCATGGACACTCGCAATACGAGAGGCCTCATTAGTGCGTTGTCTGCCTTAATGACTATACGCTCTTTTCTTGAAGGCCCTAAGTCGTATTTGTTCAGAAATATCTGTTTTGACAACTGGCTCCACATAGAGGTGGTGAGCGGCAGAAAGTGCCTTCTGAAGCGCTCAGTTGTGGAACGGCGGACATCGAGTGTAATCAATGAAGAATGATAATTTTGGTAAATGATGAAAACTAAAAAAAGTTTTTTACTGTACGACTTTCCGCCTACATGGTTTTATATAAATGAGGTTTCGGTTTGAGTGATCAGTTTGTGTGCTGAATGAAAAACCCAGATTATGATTTTACTTCGAAATTATTTCGATACGCTTTACATTAAGGTGAACATATGTCAGGCATTTTCATTTTCAGTTTGCGTTTTAAGCTGAAAATAAAAACGAATCTGAAGTAAGTTATGGTTATCAACTTGTGCATTTGCTGAGCTCAACACACACAAAACGTATACATATTATACATCTATGGGATAATCGAGGGCCATGATAACATGTTTGTGGAACTAATTACTAATCAAAATCACTGAAGCTATTTTATTAATTAATATAATATCTTACATGAAGCAAAAACATCTTAATTAATTTCGCAGTTCCGTAGAGCGAGCCCAGCGATAATTAATCTTTAAGACAAATTTCCGTGACAAGACTATGTCAGCATTACCTACTTATCACCTTGAACTTTTACCTGTTCTAGCAGAGCAGTCTGGTTCCCAGAACCCGCTGTTCTATTTCAAATCTTCTTCAAACTGATTTCATTTGATTTTGCATCACGAAATATATATCACGTGAAATGAGGCATTCTGAGAAATAAACAAAAGCTCGTTTAATTTTCTTTTTCTGCCGCTAATCTGAATAAATGATTTGGTGATATTTAATATATATAGAAATTAATAAAAATAATAACGTTGTATATAATATAATCATCAAATATATATAATCAACGTCCCATGGGTTTGGGGATATCAATAATCGCATCCGTTAAGCGGTCATTAAATGTTATCTACTCTCAGTTGTTTCTATAGAACAATGGATTTTCTATACATGATGACTATCTTATGACAACAACACAAATTTTACGCTGCGTTCACCAAAGACAGTAAGGATTACGATTATAAAAAGTGCTGACATAATATTTTATAATAATAAATAAATTTTTATTTATAGACAAATTGCATATACAAAAATTTAAATGTTTAACTACTAAAAGTTTCTTATAGACATAATTAGTAAATGCACTTGTGACAAGGCGTCCTCCAAGTTACACCACGCTCTGGAGGTGGCAGAGGAGAGGTCACCTAGCAATCCTGGTCCATGTACTCCCTGGAGTGATCCAATTCGTGCCAGTATACCTCGTTTCGTTTTTGGTGGCCCGTAAAACCAGTTTGTTATTAAAATAATTAAAAAGTGGTCGAAACACTTCTCTCAGATTTACTTCATACAAAACATTTTTTTTCCTTAGTCACCTTCAAAATGCCTTTGCCTGAATGCTAAAATTTTGCAAGCAAGCGAATGAAGTCTATAAATTCGTTACATCGACTTTCAAATATTTCAAGAACTCCAAGCGTGACATCAAAGTTTTGAGCATGGGTGATGTACGTTGATAGCTCTTGGATATTCACAGAGCCTTCTGAAAACTTTCTGCCAGTGTGACACCATTTTTCAATATGAATATTGCCGCTATTTAATACGATTTTTTTTTATTTTTCAGATATTTAGAGTCCATAAATAAATAGTCAGTTCTATATTTTCTTCTTCGTTAGTAAAAGAAACAAAAAATAGTATCTACAGCCCTGGGGTACGGCTAGCATGTGTTATTAATTAACGTTTAACGAGTTCTGCGAAAATCATTAATTCACTTACCACAATAATAAGTCAATGGTATTGAAATTAAATCTAACGAAGAATATTTCGTTCATAATATAAAAGAAATATTCTGTTATGTTAATTGTCTGTGTTCTATTTTAGATATGCCTACACTAATCAAAGCCCACGTACAACCCAGCCAACGCTTTCAATTCATGAGAAAATACTTGGAAAAAATCGAAGAAAAATGTCTTCAATTCAGGAACTTTGACGAAACTTATTTTGATTTGAATTGGCCAGTACTGTAGAACGGTAATTTCATTGGTAAAGACCTATTATATATGACATAGATAGACATAGACACGTCTTTTATATAATTAGAATAGTAACACGAAGCAACATCATTGACAACTCAGTCGGCACCATGGTCCTCATGCCGGAATGCCGAACCGAGGAGTCCCACGTTTGATCTCCGGCACAACCAACATTTGTATAATTATAGTTTTATATTAAAGTACAAGTTAGGATTTGCTTGCGTCGACCGTCTGCACAGTGAATTACTATAAAATCAGCGACAATTAAAGCAAGCTGGTAACAGCTTAGCAGTCGTAACACCAATCTCGTATTCTCGAATCTGACATTTTTACTTAGATTATATTATAGGGGTGAAGACTTTCTCTAGATATTTCCAAATTAAATCTTCATTGCCTACACCTGAAAAGAAACAGGTCAGCTAAAAGTTCTTTTCAGCGATCATATTATGAATCATTTAAAAGCAATTTAAAAATACAATACATCGTATTGGTTGGCTGTTATTTAAAAGCTTTTAATAAAAATATCATTTTTGTGTGGCAATTTCACTTATTTGCATCTTCAATGGGTTGAAATCGCTGACCTTGTTCTTTTTATGGAAATTGGGTCAAAACGATTTGCTGGCTTTGATAAACATGGATGCCTTAGTCACAACGCTAGTGGAACTAATATAGGTTTATTTTCACCTACCACTGAAGTTAATGCCGAGATAGATAAATAGGACAAATATCTTTTTTAATATCATTTAGTAACTTAAATTTAAGAGACAGGTATTGCTTATTTAAATAAAAACACATTGTTAACGGATTAAGTTATGTTAATTTTTGCAAATTAAAGTATATTACATAATTTTTAAATTTTTCCGACGTTACGCGTGCTTTGCAGCGTGCGTGGTCACGGTAGACTATTGTTTGTGGATATCTATATTATATTTAACCGTTTTCTCTATACATACATAGTTGAGATATCAGTTTTGGTTAGCATTATCTGTATCTTGAATGTTGTCATTTGTTTTGTTCTTGATAATGTTACGCTGACGGTGACCGAATGATATGACCGAAAGATATTGATAAATATCAGAATTATTAAGTACAAATGTAACGTCAGGTATGTACTGTAATATGTACTTTTCATTACCTTACTATATATGAATAAATACAGTTAGTGCCATGTAATTTGCAGTGAATTAAAATTCCATTCATTTTACATTAATTGAAGAGTTCGTAGATGCTTGGACTAGTTCACATGACACGTACTTTTAATCATTAATTAGAAATATTCATATGAAACATGTATAATGCATTACTTATATGAGATGTTAATTAGGGATAGCTTTTCCTAGCTTTTCATACTTAGACAAAAAAAAAATCAAATTATGAGAAGAAACCTTATTTTTGACGCCATCAATTGAGTTCATATCCGAATAGTGCTAAATTTTTCGAAGTTGAGGTTTAAAATTAAATTAATATATTTATTTATATACTGTATTTAGGGATTTACATAAATACTCAACTCTAACTTAATTAGCAAGAAATTTTATGTACAAAAACCTTTTTTTCCACCACAACCACACACGGAAGTCCCAAAATCAGTAATGCATTAAAAAGTTAAAAGCTCCATGGCGAAGGTTCTACATCAAACATGTATGAGATTACTACGACATTGTGGTGAAAGGAAAACTTCGATTGACTTTGTCTGAAGGTGTCTAAACCCAAGCTAATCCGAGTCTTATTGGAACACAGCAGCACACGTTAAGACTTTGTATTATCTGTTATCCTGAGTCCGTAAATAAATGTAATTGGATTTATAACATTTGATGAATGTTTTAAAATGGAAAAATATATTTTATATATAAATTAATAGTCAATTGTGTAAACTATTTATTTCAGAGATATTTTTAAAAGCACTCATTTCAAATTTTTATTTGTAATGAGTGCAGCCAAGGTACAAATTTTACAAAAAGAATATCAGCTAATTAATATGGTATGCAAAAAATAATAATAACACTCACATTGTTAATGTTTAAGCGTTACCTCGATATCCTCCGTTCAACACAACTGAGCGCTTCAGAAAGGCACTTTCTGCCGCGCACCACCGCTATGAGGAACCAGCTGCCAAAAGAGGTATTTCCGAACAAATACGACATAGGGACCTACAATAAAAGAGCGTATAAGCATCTTAAAGGCCGGCAACGCACTAGTGACGCCTCTGACATTGCGAGTGTCCATGGGCGGCGGTATCACCTTACATAAATATATATACTTATATATATATAATAATATTAAGTTTAATAATATATATACTAACATTTTTTCAAAAAATATAAGATTTCATTTTCATTCGTATAATGATAATTGTTTATAAAATATTTATTACATGTGTGCGCGCGATGATCTCGCTACGTTTCGTGGGTAATAAAACCTTTTAAAACAATGAAATTTTTAAGCGATGACATTTAATCCGAACATGTGACTTCTCATATACGAACCATTAACTGATGAATTAAATAAACATTAGTTTTTTTTAGTTTGTGTTTACATTTAAAACAGATTTTAGCAATAACATAAAATTCATAAATTGTATTTTAATGGGGTTTCAACCCCAGACGCTATATAATGTTGTCCGATGTACATGAGAAATATGGAATATTTATATGAAATATAATCTGAATTGAATTCTCAGTCGTATAATTGGTTAAAACTTAGAAAAACTGAGACTATAATATAAATATATTATTTATCTAGTAAATCTAACAATCTTAAGTCTTCAAGAATTATATATATTTTGACCGTACCTGTAAGAAAAAAGTCCTTATTAGATATTCCGTGAAACCACCGCAAACGTTCGTATTTTGTATTCGAAATTTATACAACCTTGACCATAGATAATACATAAATAGATTAATTTCAATAGGTGCACAGATAATGAAGCTGAATTATAAAAATGCTTAGCGTAACAGGTATACAATTTAATTTACATTTCGTAATAATAATTATCATTCCGAAGAAAATCATAAAGAGATAGAAACTATTCGGGCGTTTTTACTATGTCTCAGTGGCGCCTATTTTGTCCACAGAGTATATGTGAACCCTGCTCTGTGTCGGCTTCACACTCTAAGATGTCATTAATAAAAATCAAATCATCAATGAATGTCAAAAATATTTTGACTAATATTATCATAAATGTCAGTTGTGTTTTGAAATTAATGTAAATTTTCAGTTAAATAATCAAATGAGAATATGCTAGTTTGTGCCGATTTAAGGCCGGCGGCAGATCAGGATGAAATCACGTTTAGACGACGAGCCCTGCGAGATGCTGTTATATGTATAGGATGGATCAAGCTTGTAAGCACAAAATATGTTTTCGCGTTAATATTTACAGATATAAGGGTGTACAACAAAATAATATAAAAACCTTATCACCTCGATGACCGCCGTTCCACAACGGAGCGCTTCAGAAGGCTCTCTGCTGTGCACCACCGCTATGTGGAATCAGCTGCCAAAAGAGGTGTTTCCGAACAAATACGACATAGGGACTTTCAAAAAAAGAGCGTATAGGCATCTTAAAGGCCGGCACTAATGAGGCCTCTCGCATTGGAAGTGTCCATGGGCGGCGGTATCACGTTACGTGTGAGCCTCCTGCCCCTTTGCCCCTATTTTATAATTAAGAAAAACAAATAAACGTTTCAGCTTTATAATAGATATAAGTATAGATAACATTTCTCCACATGTAGTCCATAAAATATAGAATAGAAATTTTACTTTTAATTGTGCATTATCATATGCTATGAACCATTTAAAAAGTGTCTGTATTGGCTTCGACCGAAATAACACAGATGAAACCTCACAGCATTTCAATTAGGACTAAATAATATGTTTTTAGCAAACTGAATCTGCTAATTTAAATTATTTATAATGCAATTTGTAATGATTTACGTAAATACACAGGTGTGCTAGATAATCACATAACGGTTAATTACATGTAAATCTAACGACACGCTCGCTGAATTTAAATCAGTATATTTTGAGCAATGTCAGCCTATTGGTATGGAGTACGATACTCAGACAGGAGGAAATCCTAAAAGGAATAAGGCTATATTTACAAATTTATCATAAGTCTAGCTCAAAATGTCCACCACTAATGTGTCATACTAAAGGTACCGAAAGTTTACAAATTTAATTATTATTTTTTATTAATAAACCATTTGTTATTGACTTCCATTTTTATAGCAGTCATAGTGAAACATAGTATACGGAGCTAAATTCTTATGATTAACAAACGGTTTTTGTTACTGTAAGCTATACCTGCATTATATATCACCGTCTAAACATTTGTTTATTTGTCTTTTAACTAGTGTTCTGTGGAGATCGTCAGGACAACTGGATGGTAGACATTAGTCAATATTCATTGGACTACAGTGAATACTGATTAATGAAATATTCGGATGCATCTGCTCCGTGCCATTACAACAGCTTTGTATTTCGAGGCCGGATCGAATCAAGTTGTGTTATTAATATTGCCTTATTAATTATATTATTTTCTTGACTATAGTTGTAGAACGTGTCTCTTATATTTTTTGTAATCATTTATTTTAAGACATAGCGAACATTTTACATAGCAATAAAGGACTAAAATATTTTTTGAAACGAAGCGACAAATCACGTCGTTTGAATTTGATTTGGTCGACCGTCTGACCAGTTACATTCGAGCGTCGAGTTGAGTTTTTAAACGTTTCCTTAATTACGCATTTATATTGTTTCTCAGGTTTCTACAATATGCTATATTGTACTTTACTTCCTGGTCGCGGCGAACAGTAAGGGGCCGACGTCGGAAACTATACAAATTATGATACTGGTCATTATAGCACCGTTAATAATGAATGGTGTTTTGCTGTTTCTAGGGGCATTGGAGGTGGGCTATTTTGAGATAATTGTCACCTAGCGTATAATTATTTTTTTCGTGAAGCATATAGCAAAGATAATAATTAAATTAAATGTATATTTAAGTTGTACAATAAGTATTGCAAACCTTCCCCTCCCATATCTCAGACGACAATCTTATGAGGGTTTGTACTAAATATTGTCTAGATAAAGGTGTTATACAAAACCTGACATATCTGCTCAAGCAGTAAATTATAGTGTTAATCTAATTATAATAGTGAAATCAAATTAGATATTTTGCGTGGCAATTTCGTTTATACTGGAGTTTTGAGTTATTGATGTTAATCGTTTTGCAGGAAAAAACGTGGGCGCTTGAATTAGCTTTATGGCTTTGCCTCCTCCTTGCGTCTTATAATACAGTATTGGGCATTACCGGAGGCATTTATTTCATACGCACTGGACATTTTACTGTTCACTTTATGTTGGCCGTTATATTTGGATTATTGGCTATATCTTTGTGTAGTGAGTATATAATTTGGCATATTTTCAAATTGAGATAGCAAACAAGTAATATATTGGTTAAGTACATTAAAAAATATATTTAATAATAGTACTGAGTGCATTGCTTTAAAAATATCAGATATATTTTTTCGCTTGTTTGTATCATACGATAATCTATACGCAGTTTTATCTAATATATAAAATTTTCCGAAACGGCTTTCCCGATTCTCATGAAATTTTGTGTGCATATGTAGGTAGGTCTGAGAATCGGACAACATCTATTTTTCATCCCCCCTAAATGTTAAGGGTAATCCATCCCAAGTTTTTAATCTTTTTTTTGACATTTTCCTTATTTTTAATTTTTATATGATACAGCATACAAATTTACATACAACCCTAAATTCTCTACGATCAACCCCTATTTTTTTAGTTATTAATATTTTTATTGAGCTAAAAAATGATTTATAGAAATCACATGTATGGCAAAACAGCTTTCAGTTTATTCATAAGGAACAAGTTTCCATGAACCAAAATTCGTCGATACGTGTGAATATTAAAAATCAATATATAATTCTAATTCATTGAATTTTATATACGTAATTTAAATTGAATCGTTTATCTGAAAATTCCTTTTTTCCAGCCGTCATTTGCCACGATGTATTATTAATTTTCTCATACAAAAGGCTCCTGCAATCCTTATGACATATTTGTGAAATGTGTTTGAATTGAAATCTTATTTGTAAATAAACGTTTTCTGTGGATGGCATTTTATTTAAGTGTAAAATTAAAGGTCGTTAACTGTTAAATATTCGCAGTCTATTTAGTTGTGAAAAGCTAGAATAATGAGGTAAAATTATAGCAAATTTTGTGGTTGGTCATGGCCAGTTGTAACTAATCCATAGGTAATCTCGAACCTCTTTATAGTGGAAGCTAGAATTATATTAGCGATGAAGTCTCTTGCAACATGTAGGGTTACATACATTTAGTATGAATGTGATTACAAACGTGTCTCCGAGCGGCGTAATGCCGAACGCTAGTTTTCGATTGGCTTGAGTTCCGTTGTGGTGTTGGCTGGTTCGTCGCTAGTATTAATCAAAGCGAGGCTACGCACCGGAGCGTGATGGCGAGCAAAGGCGAGCAAAAATATAAGCAAGTCTGTTATTACCAGCCCCTTGCTATGCAACATTGAGTGGACAAATGGCTCTAATATAATTCTAGATTTACAATTGTTTTAATATATTGAATTATTGTATACATTATATAGAAATGTATTATGTATTGAAGTGGGAAACGTAATTTTTTTTTCACAAAAATCTTTAAAATACAAATTAAACTATTTTTTCTATTCGAACGAAGAAATAAAAACTTTAATTAGAATGAAGTTATTTTAATAAAGAATTCTCGACGTTTGGAATTTTGCATTCATAAAAATGTTACGATCTCTCGAGGAATCTCATTCAGTCTTGGACTCACCTTATCAAGGAAAATATTTTTACTTAAGCCGCCGAGGACCTATTAATCACGTTTTGTTAAATGAAATTTGTTGTTTTTATGTACCGGTTAATTTCTTTGTGTTTTGTTACTACCCTCGTTTTATAATTATTAAATCATAACCTGTTTTCATTTAGGATAGAAAATGCTGGTTTTTCACTGTTCCAGACTCATTTCGGCTAACGGTAAAAAACAAATTTATTTCTGGTACATCGTTGGTAGTCTCTGTTTAGAATATTAAGTATCCGTAAATAAACGTAAAAATAATAGAATTTATTTGGACAAAAATATTCTTTTGTATGCAAAAATTAGTTATTCTGTCTCTGAAATTGAAAAATATGAAATAGTGTTTTTCACGTAGAAGGTGGCTACGCGTGTGACTCTCAACTAGTCTCCATGCTGTCATAACCCGGTCTTAAAGACACTAACTTACTTTGGATAACACTTGGTCCGAGTTGAAACAAAAACAACAAACAACTCAATAAAACTGATGCAACAATATCCATACAATATTGTAATATAACTGCTTATTATTGTAGAAAAAGCTCGCCGCAAAAATGTTGACTAGCAAAATTAATGGTCCTGGAATTTTACTACACATCCCGTCCATGCCATGTTCCACCTTTCCATAAAACGCGTGTTGACTAAAACTCTCTCATATCAAGACTAAGCATTCTAATCAATTAATTAATTAATTTATTTATCCAAATAGCATAATTGAATATATAGTATACAATAAATACAAAAAAGACAAAATATAAATAAAGATAGAAATGAAGTAAAATAAAACTGTGTGGTGGTGGTTTACCTAAATTAAGAGTGTTTTTTTTTTACTTTGGCCTTAAACGAAATTCTAATAAGTTAGAACTGGATATACAGTTACCTACTCCCCTCATACAGTGAAATCTTTTTTTAATGTTTGTTTGTTCATTCCTAGTTAATTAGTGTATCTCTCGCTAAATACTAAGTTATTCATATTTATAAAATGAATGTATGAGTTTTGCAATAAATAAAATTATTATTTGAGAAGTTAATTTAGTCAGCATATATGCTCTTAATTACAATTCAAATTTCAATCCTCATAGTGAAAACAAAAAGACTATCTCAATAACGCAGGCTGATATCCTCATTGTGCGAATCATAATTTGTTCCCGGCGCAACGCTAAGTTAGGCTATGTCGGGATGATTAATTACCTGAGGGATCAGCCAATTGGGAATTTAATTCCGCTATCAGGTACGGGATAGTAAATCAAATTCACACAACTTTTGGCTTCAACTAGTTTGTTTGGTACGAATCCATTGTTTCTCCGCATAGTTAATAATATGTAGGTATTGTATATATAATGCTATTTTTAAAGACATTAAATTTTTAAAACTTCTGTTGTATTTAATTAGCATTTAAATAACTTTATACATAAAATAAAGTTAGTATATCAATGCGTTTCACGTCTAAATATCGGTATATTAAATTGATGTATTTTCAAATAAGGTCTAGGTAAAAATGAAACCATGAAGTTCATCGACATTCCAATCTAAAACTATTTACAACCATCATAATATAAACCCAAAACACACTGTAGGAAGTTGTAATCACCAATAATACCACAACCACTCCCGGCGCAGAGTTTTGAAAGCACGTATGCTTCGTTAAGCAAAAAGCACACATTCCCAAATTAATACAAGAGTTCATAACAATATGAATCAGTGCGTACCAGAGGAATATCTTCAAAAGCACCTCAAAGCCTCTCAAACTTCCAATAAGGAGTACAAAGCTCGTAAACAGCAGCACAGAAATTATTGAGCCTACAACCACGAGGTAAAGTAATAAATCCTGCTTCTTTTCGTACAACATTTTCCATTCTGTATAATTTATAACGATGGACAAAACTAGAACCAGACCAGCTAAGCCGTAGATCATTCCTAAGATTGCTATTATTAAAGATCCATCTTTTACGTCGATGCATAGTAGGAATTCCTCTGTTGTTGGAAAATAGTCCCAGATTTCAGTACTGGCGTATATTATGTTCCGGATCCAAGTTTGTAATCGCGGACACAAGTCTTCCATGCTTCGTACATTTTTATGACATTTTTGTGACAAATAGATCATAGTGTAGTTTTATCAACAAATATCGTAATTATCTGTGCCGATTGATATTAAATTCATATTAAATGAGTTTTGCGTGTTGTATATAAATATATTGCTACTTATATATGCAGTAGGTACATCTACATCATAAGAACAGACTGGGAGTAGATTAGTCTGTATAATGCTGAATCTTACTTTTAGACATAGAAAAAAATATTTGCCATTAAAATTATTTTATTGAAATGATCATGAATTTTCCAATCTTTATAAATTGAACAAGATGTTTGATTTTTATAAAGAAAAAAATTTTTAAAAACTTTTACTAAACTAGTTTTGTATGGTAAATTCATTTAGCTACCTTCATATTCTATACAAAGTAAACAATTCATAACACGTTTCTTAATAAACCAAATTAAAAACATACAGTAATTATAGTTAAAAACTAAAACCACCTGCTTGAAAGATTCCATGGTCTAAAACAAGGAATAAAAGCAAGCCCAATATGTAACATATAAGTAAAGTACCTGGTATTACGTACTTCTAATATTAAAATCCCTCGAACCAAGTAATGAGGGAAATGCGAATTTAATCGATATGTACTAATTAGTTACAGTGATTCCAGCATTGTTGCTATTAGACCGCTTCGTGATCAATTCCCGGCATAAAATGAGGTTCAATATGCTAACATATTCTGCTATTCAAGCTTCATTTAGAGATAGATGAGAGTATAATTAAATTTTATTTGAAATCATTGCGAAAATCTTACAGATTTATTCCAGTTATAATTGTAATTTAAGCACAGGTAGGTTAAGTTTAAAAAAAAAATTGTTGCCTCACAATCGGGAAAATCATTAAAATTGTTACTAATTCTATAAAATTATGTATAAGCTAAAACGAATATCGTGTAACGGAGGGCTTATTATATTGAAACAACTAATTTATATGAAAGCCGAAGCCGTTTTGTTAGTACCTACTTTGAATCTCGTATTAAATGTATTCTAAACAACAGCATTGAAATTTTGCGCTTTGGAATCAAAATTAATGACCTAATTTTCACTAATAAATCTCTAGGTAATAGTGACGCGCAGGCAAATGAAATGTATTTTTTAATTACTAGCTACTATTGTCATTTTGGATATATTCTAGAAGTTTTTGGAAAAGACGGAATTGTATAAAACATTATTTTAGATCTCTGTGTCAACTTATTTATCGGTATGCATGTGCTCGTATAACGAAGGAAACCATTGTGAAGCCGTTTAGACACAACATCATTCCTACTACGAGAAATTAAAAAAATAATTACAGAAATGTTAGGCTAATGAAGGTTATAGTACCACTCCTATGCACAGCCCATTGGATACCTAGCAGCGAAATTCTATATAATAGACTTCTCTTTAAGTTCTACTTAAAGATAAGTCTATTACTGACTTAAACGATAACACCTAAAATAGACGTTGTAAACTCCTTAACAATATTACTAAACCCCTTTCAAATACGATAAGTGGAATGTTTTAGACCTTCTAACTTTACATAACTTTTAATGGCTTGTTATGTTAACTATTCTGTATATTATAATTGATTTAATAATATGGCATAGATTGCCTGTAACAGGAGCAATTGTAAAAATCTACGGCCGTTTCATAGTCCGAACGAAATGTAACACAAGTTTACTGAAATATTTTGGCTCCTTTATACATATACTTATTATTTTTTTATTAATTTTTAATTCGAATTACCATCTTTCTTTGCTTGACAGTAGGCAACATATGGGCCCAGGAGTGCCCTGTGGCATTGACATATGTTGTTCGAGCGCTCGCCTCACTCATGCCTCTTAATATTCCGGCAATTTTGGAAGCAACTGGTTTCGCTAAGGACGATGATGAGCGACCGGATGGAATGTCTTTGATCCCATGGAGGATGGGTAGTGCTTTAGCCCCGTTCACTACCCTTCGATAGGCAGAAAAGTAAGACAAGGCTGAAGTTAAAACAATGACAAAAAACAAGGGTCTTTCTTCCAACTACTACTTCGTTTTAGAGTTGTGAATATTTTCCCTTGGAGCGCTGGTATAAGATCAAATAAAAAGAAATAAGAAGATAAGTAGGCTGCTAGTTGATTGTACAGGTACTCTCAAACCTGCGTTCCTCGCTCAGTGTTCTAGATCTTTTTTATTTAAATAGCCGAGACACTAATTTATTAAGAACAATATTATAAATCAATGTAATGGCAAATTTATTTTTTAAGACAGTATTGTTACTAATAATAACACAATTTGTTAGACTTATCTGTTGAATAAAGAAATTATTATTATTCAAAACAAATCATAAAGATGTTATTTGTAATTCGAAAATAGTCGTACAGAAGTACGACTCCACTGTTTGGAAAAATAGTAACCTTGGGACTTTATCTCAACTAAGCGCTAAATTTAAGCAATTGACACACTTCCCTACGGACTCGTATCTCAACAGCATCGCACCTTCGCTACTTA
Source organism: Pontia daplidice (assembly GCA_963693355.1). NCBI lineage: Eukaryota > Metazoa > Arthropoda > Insecta > Lepidoptera > Pieridae > Pontia > Pontia daplidice. The sequence continues at coordinate 1,349,662 of CAVNZL010000025.1, read as the reverse complement.
CTGATTGCTTGTTATACTGTATTTTTAGCCTTGAACAACACTTTTTGTGTGAAATTTGCTTTATTTGTGAAACCAAAGGTAGGCTGAGGAACCAAGAATTTAAGTAGATCTGGTAGAGTAGATTTGTACCGCCTGGACCACGACTACTCGAAATATCTCCATGACATCTATGTGTAAGTTGAGCTCGTTGACTTATATATATATATAATAATAATAATATTATAAGTATGCTTTATTTATATATGAAAATATATGTATGTGCTTTACCCGCTAAGAAGTGGGTATCGCTATAGAATGGTTTTCTGAGACCCTGGAAGACCAGTCTATAAAAGTCCTAAGAGTAATGAATTACTATTTTGTAAATCTTAACCCACATAGGATTTGGACCCTTAATACATATTAACATTTCAATAACATTATTAAATGTGAAATGCGATGTATAAAATACATAGGAGTATTCGGTATTTTGTCTATTAGTGAGGATGATGAATATCAAAGTTAAAGCCGCAGTTTCGCTTGAGTTCATTCGAACTAATCCGCAACACGGCGAAATAAGCCGTTGGCTTCTGCATCATTTAGATTTAGACAGGGTGAAAGAGGATACGAGTCGTTATTTAGCCTGAAGTTTTAGTCCCACTAAAGGTATTTTTTATTGATATCCACAGACATGTTTTGTGACAATAACTTATACTCAAACAATATTTCGGATTACGATATCAATATTTTTGTTTAATATCTGGTTGCCATAGTAGTTTTTTTTAAGTAGTTTATTGTGTCTATGCTACACTGCCGACTATACGCTTCGATTCTCAGTACAATCAACAGTTGTGATCGACTATTTTTTGGTTGTGCTCTGGGTTTTGAAATTACAGACACACTAACTTAATTAATTTTTAATTTCATCTATATATTTTTATTTTAATGTTCATATTTTGTTACTAAATCTAACTTCGAATAGAATGTATAACGTTAATCGAATATAACCAGGAAACATTTCAAATATTCAAGATTTAACATTTAATGCTAATTAAATATTAGCTTGAATTGTTTATGTTTATAAACAATCTTCATTTAGCTTTGTTCTGAAGAAAATATTTGCATTTCACGAGTACGTTTAACTGTTACTCTGTAAATTTTTGTTTCCTGGAATAGCAATTGATGGTGGATGATCTCAGGCTCAGGTAATTTAATCTTTCTGTTTTAAATTTAACATTTTTATTCAAATATATATGTTATTGCTAACGAGAAATTAGTATAATACGACCCAGTGAGTAATGGCCACCATGCCAGCTTGCAAACAGAGAGTAAATGTTGGCTGGGCGTTATATTTATATATTTGAAAAAGTATATGTTTAGCACCCAAGGTATATATAAGCTTGCTTTGGAGCTAACCGACCGTATGTGATTAAAGGATTCATGCGGAGACTTGTTTTTATAAACAAACTCAACGCTTAAGAATATTTTATTTATATATAAAATTAGATTTAAGGTTATATAAGGTTTGACTTTAACAAATTTTTATCCGTTTTCTCTCCGTATCAATGGAAATGGCGATATGACGACTAAACGAAAGTAACAATGAAAGACTAAAGATTCCTATAATTATACTTATTGGTAAAATAACATACTATTTCCAATTGCCTCACTCTGCAAAAATTTCATAATTTTTGATGTTTTCAAATATGTTTAATCTAGATAAGATGAAAAATATTATATGGATTTAAATTTCTGCTGCACTCAGGTGGAGTGTTTTTTAAAAAATAATCTGTCTTATAAAAAACTTAACAATATGTAAATCAACTAACTTCAGAATAGATATTCAGTAAAGATTTTTTAAAAATAATTTCCATGATGTCCAAATAAAGTGACCTAAATATCCCCAATGGTTAAATAAACGTCCATTCCGGTCCTTTTTAATAATGTCGAAAATATGATCCATTGAATCGACATCATGAATATTTAATAACTGTAATTTTATTAATAAATATTTAATCAGAATACAAGTACTAGATCCGTATTTATTTCTGGTTCGAGACGTGCCGGTTTCTTTCATATTTTTTTCTTTAACCACTATCTATTTATAATTAGGTTTAAACATTAAATAGAGTTTAACCCTTTTGTCAAAATCCAAATTCATAGATACATATAAAAAGGCATGAAAATGCTTCTTCAAAAATTTTCATTTAAATATATATTAATTTTTCGCAGTATTCATTTTATACAATATGGGTTCAATAAAACACAGTTAAGAACAAAGCAAATATTCAAAAAATTTAACAAAAGTATTTTCATCCAAAAATATTTTGTGAAAAGCAATCAATGTATATAGTGATAATAGTATACTAATAGTAGTAGAGAACTTAGCACGAAGAATACGGTAGTCTCATAAAGTATTCATTTATTTAAGACTCTTAACTGTACATAATTAAGTACAAAGAGTCAGTAAGTCTTTACAAATTAAACTTAAAGCATCTGTCTGGTGTACCTTCAATTTCAGCCATTTCTGCTAGCTTGGACTTTCAGTTTACATTTTACTTGTGTTTAAAGAAGCTTACACAGGCGTTACAGAGTCAGTCAGTAATATTTAAAGAAATTAAATGTACTGTTCGTTCTAACGGCAAGAACAGTCATTACTTATCACCTAAATCCGAGCACGAAAAAACGAAAAACATCATATTCTTATCTCTCAGAGTGTTCTAATTATATGTTCGTTTAGAAATTCTTCACAACGCTCGGACGTGCCTTGTTTGAAAACTTTTGTATAGTTAACTTCGGTAAGTACTATTACACTAATAGTTTGATTTACCCGTGTACTACATTTAAGTAAAACTTTAATGGATATAATAGACGCGAATGTATAAAATTAATAATTATGTTATGAAATATATGTGGGACTGTACCGTCGACCCCAGGTCTAGTGCTTTTGGTCAGCTTTTCAGTCAGCGTTTAATCGTGGAAGGAGGAAATGTCTACAGCAAAATTTATTAGAGATGAGTTTTATTTGAAAGGAATACACATATTATGTCTCGAAAAACGTAGTAAATTCGAATTTGTACCCTTTAACAACTCCTTTTAACTGTTTTCTAGTACCGATTCTTAAATTGAATTTCGTAAACAGAAAAGTTCGATACTAATATTTCAGAGAACAAAATTGAACGTTTAGAGCCGCAAAGTCGTAAATCAGTAACGTAAATCAATACTGTACTTGTCTAAGAAATGTTTCCGCTGGCTACACACCGTTGACTTTTATTGTTCACTTAACCGTAATGAGCTACGTTTATACAAAAAAGGTTTTATCACATTATTTGGAGGCTTCTAATCTATCGACATTTCAGCAAGGGAAGTTATTTTTCGCTAGCAGAAATTATATAGAGGGCAGGCTTTTTCAAATTTATCTCTAACAGGAAATTTAATGGTAACCTTAACATTAAGTTTCGTTTTTGAAAACGAAAACGAATATATACATTTATTTAAAGTCGTATTAATTTATTTTATTTCAATCTTTGTGTTTGTAAAACGTCAGTTTTTTGGTATATATATGGTAAATTTGGTATAAAAGGGTATCTTTTACCAATCTAAAGTTAAATATATAGGTTAACATATATATTAATCACGTCTAATCCAAGAATAAACTAGGTGTCATTAGAAGGATTCCGGCCCTAATCGACGTTCTTTGTCGCAAATGTGGACTCCATGGGATCCTGTGAAATTGAGCTCAAATCCAAATGAGGAACTATCATTTGTGAGCGTATATTTAATTAAATGTATTCAAGTCTCATGTGTGAAAGGGTCAGTAAATATGTACAACCGTATCTTAAAAGGTACATAGAAAATGTTTGAAGTTACATACGATTATAATTCCTATTCATGAATACCAAATTGTTTTAGTAACATTAGAACTTTTTTTTATGGCTGTGAAGTAACAATAATAAACCCATACTAAATATATAACCTTCAAATCAAGTGTTATTTTCATTCGATTATAATTATAAAATAATTGAATAAGGTGTGACAACTGAACCTCGTATCTTCGCTTTGTTTGTTTTACATTGTCACGTCAAAGTATGTTCCTTAAATATCGATCTTTGTCTTTGTCAGCTATTAAAAAGTTGTGTCTTGAGCGATCACTTTTTTGCCATAATTGGTTCTGGATTTGGATAAGACTATACTGACTTGGATAAGACTAGACTTTTTTAAAAATGCTTTGCTTATTTTAAAAATGCACTTAGAAATTACACGATTGTTTAATGTTTATTAACTTCGTCATTTATATATTTCTATATAAGGGATAAAATATGGATATTTGAAAATAATTTTGATACATTAACTTTGTAATCGTTCGTATTTCCATAAGTTTTGTTTTCGATACAGTGCCTCAAATTTCGATTAGATAATTCAATCGTTAAACCAGCGCTTTATAAATAGTTTAACGAGTTTAATGTAGAAGACATCGGACATTGCGAAGGCAGCCTCTAAGCGACAGTATATATTCTAATTGGACTTGCCACGTTAAAGAACTCTCCAATCGTAATCTTAGATATTTTCCATGTTGCTTTTCTATAGATTTACCTTTATATGTACAGAGACAATAGTAACAGAATGCTCGTACAAGCTTGAAGAATCCTTAGTCGTGTTGGTTCTAAAATACCTGTACGATCAGCTGGTTCAACTTTGTAGTTGTTCGCGGCGAGTGTCTAAATAATCGTTCAGTTTTGCGACAGATATTGCATCGGCGGGGTGTGATTTCGATGTCTGGTGATTAAATTAAGCTGCACGTGTAAGCATATAAATAAATAATATGTGATATAAAAACACTTGAAAACATATTAGTCGAAATTTGTATTATGGATTGTATTTGGTAACAGCAGATTAGTTTTAAGATAAACCGTAAACCATCCGAACTAATTTGAAATCATATAGTCAATTTTAATCATAACAATAGAGTTTTAGTTGAATTAAACATATTCAATACTGTCATTATAAATCCATTCGGATTTAGGTAATTTGCATACATTGTTTAGCGTTTCGGCTTTTGAAAATTCATTGATAGGTACGCTTTGCATTTAACATTATAAATTTAATGAAACTAAATTGCTTTAAGCTTATTTGTTTCCTTTCCTTAAAGCGTAAAAACGAATAATGGACAAGACAAGATACGTAACAATCTTACGTACAGGGATCAATCTGTTTGCATGATTTCGTGAGCACCAGCTAGTAAAATTTTAAATGAAAAAGTCAGTCATAAGTGATGATAATAATACAATGTCAAAAATCTTGCAAGAATGATTCCTAAAGTGATTTTTTTACATGTAAGCCCAACGCCATGTCAAACTACAGTGTGAGTATTCTTTGTTGATATTTGAGATTTTATTGTTATTATTTTTATTTAAGACTGAATTTTTTACTTAATATTTTATCACCTAACCATGTCAACAGTTTCTTTCAAAATTTTGTTAATTTATTGGTTTCTACTCATCGCCTTAATTTATGTATAATGGAGAGACGAGTAAAATCCAAACCCAACAAATTATTTATTTTTGGTTAAAAAAAATGTTTCATCGAGAATCAGTAATAGAACATCTTTTTCGATCTACGAGAAGTTATAATCAGGAAGGTAAAAGTTTCGAATCCGATAAAACTTTCCAACGATAAAAGGTAAATGTTAGGAGTTCCATTTAAGATTGGGATGTCCAGGTTCATTATTCTTCTTGTATAAGAAAATATTATTTATATTTTCTGAAAAAAATCTATCATATACTCGTATCGTATCGTGTCCGAAAGTTTTTATCAAAATCAAAGTGTTTATCAAATTTTGTACGAGTTTTATTTGAACTACTTCGTTTGAAACGACTATTTTAAATTGTATTTATTAGTAAATGTATATATTGTAGGAAAATATTATTATATTCCTGTAGTATTTCTATAGTGTAACAAAAATGGACCGAACATCTATCGTTGAAACCTGAAAACGACAACGAAAATCGAAATTTATATATTGTTATAGTTTATAATATTTATAATACAAGAATTGGTTTATTTAGGTGAAGTTATACAAAATCAGTGAGTACCTTAACACTTTACACTGTTAGGTTTCCTGTGCAACCTAATTTCAAGCGTACCGAACAGCTCGCCATTTTAGAATACAAATAAGCTTCATAAGTCGCAATTTTTTAAGTATTGTCTAACTTCAAATAGATAAAATGTTGCTACATGTCTTGCATAGATTTTAGTTTGTGTGACGTTCTGGAATGCGAGTATTGATTGAAATTACGTTTAAAATGTTTACTCTCTACTTTCTCTAATAATTTAAATCAACAATCAAATAATATTATGAATTTAGCAAGATATTTTGACCAACTTTACTATAGAGGCAGTTTGTATAAAGAATGTTACTTGAAGTCGTTAAAAAAATGTGCTGCTTTCAATTTGATTTATGCAGTGTAAGTTGTAGAAAGTTGCGTGGTTTGAATTAACACTCGTAGGATTTTTTGGAAATATAATAATAACTGCTTTATATAATGTTAATCATATAAAGCATAATTTATCAAATTATGACACTAATTAATAAAATAAAGTTCTGATTATATGGGCCTGCCTCGGAGAGAAGCCTCCTCCAAAGAATTCCAGATCATTTTATATTTTGCTCTTTTACCCTTACGGTTATTACAATTTCGTCTACACAAGGCCTTATAAGTGAACTACCTAAGCCTTATAACATGTTAGAAGCTTAGGTATAAAATATGTAAGTGATAAAAATAAAACTTTACCATGAATTTATTAACTTTTTATTTTATCGATTAATAATGATTAATGACTACTATCCTTTGCTCTAGCCACATTAATTACAGCGAAATTATGAATGATGTAGGAAACTCCTACAATATTCCATAAAACTTCTAACAAAGTTATCTCAATGCAGGCGACGTCGTTCAAAAGTCAAGTTTGCGAGACAATAAACAGAATTTACACCTGGAAAAAATAAAACCAACTCTCGTACCCGTGGGTGCGTTTAAAAAACTTTACTAACCTTATTCGGGGCATTAATTAAGCGAAACGGGCCTAATTTCGGCCAACGCTTTTCCGAGTAATTGAAATAAATGTGGAATTTTAATCCGAGCAGGAACTGTTTAGTTTATTCATTTGAGGAAATTCCTCAATAACTTAGAGTTAACACGTAATTATGAGATAGATGCTCTTTCTCTTTATTATTGCAGTAGTTTGTTTTCATATGGGAGGAAGTTTTCCGTATGTATTATTGTGAGAGTCCTAGTTTAGTTATACTTTGGATGCCTATATACGAATTTTCATTCGAAATTTCGCATATTTGAATATATGTTGACTCAAAAATAACCGCCTTTGGTCGCGGACACATATATCAGCGACTTCTCTTACGCTTGATCTCCTCTCTCTCTCTCTTTATTATAAAACAGGGGGCAAACGGGCTGGAGGCTCATCTGATGTTAAGCGACACCGCCGTCCATGGACACTCGCAATGCCAGTGGCCTCACCATTTCGTTGCCGGCATCTAAGATGCTTGTACGCTCTCTTCTAAGTCGTGTTTGTTTGGAAATACCTATTTTGGCAGCTGGTTACTTAACTTTTTTATTTCGAAAACAGACAAAGAACTTGTCTTACTCATGATAATAATTATTTATAACTATAGAATGTGTGCTGCGAGCGCCGAGCCAGAGATAAATAATGAGTTAAAGCATTCGTCTTAGCGTTGGTCATTTAATTTCCTCCGAAAAGGTGAACTAAAAATTCAATGTTCGTACGAAAGGTCCATCCATTATCTGTCATTCACCTAACCCCCTGTACGTGTCAGTAAAACCCTTAAGCGAATTTTGATGAAATGCCACTCAGTAACAATTGCCTCTTCGATTGGTTTGTGTGAACTGACATGATTTGCTAACAACTAGTTTAGCGTTAAATAATATATTTGTTATAATAGTTTACGTTACTTTAGCAATGGTTAACGATTTGATATATTGGCGAAATTTTAAAATTATAACTTTAATGTGTCCTGGATACAAGACACAAGCAAAACGACGTAGTTTATGTATGAAGCAATCAAGTCATAAGACTGTTTGTACTGTTACATATTCTGTTAGCGACAAGCAAATCGAGTATGATTAATTGAAACGTATTGCATCAAACTAAACTATCAATTATTAAACATTGTTATTCTGACTTCCGTAAGTTAATTAATTAATTGTTAATTGCAAGTTAGTCGAGGTTCTGAAATATTATATTTTGACTCAGTATCGTACTTTGAACTCACGTACCATTTAATACCCATGTTAAAAGTAAAAAAACCTTAATCCATCATTCTAGACCGCCATTTTGGATTCAAAGGGACGTAATTTTTCGATATTCTCAGACAAATTAAATGGATATTTTTGCGCGTTTGGATTTAGTACACCCAAAATCTAGTTAATAAATAACGCTATATATTCGCTATATACATCGTTTTTATATACTATGCAGTGTCATTCAAACTAAATAAAATTTTAAAATATAAGGTTTCCCCATAAGTTCTTGTATAGTGACATAGTGATGCAAAACTATAACTTTTTTAACTTTATTTTATATAACCCATTAGACGCTAATCATAGAATTACCAACATTAATTTACGGGAATAAAACTCTCAGCTTAATTATTTAGATAAAAAATTCCTTCAAGTTGTTTAGTCGACAATTTATCAAGACCCTTTGTTTGTAATAATTATACAGTTAATTAAATCTTAAACTGGCTCGGAAAGAAAAATAGTAGCTTATAAATCTCCAAATTAGGTAAGCTTCTGTGCTGTTGTATGGGTCTTTCCATAAAATGGTGGAAAAGAAATTGGTATTAAATTACTACCGCGTATGGGCGGCAAAAACCTATCCAGACACTTTGATGAATGAAAAGGCACTTGAAGACTGATGACGGATTCGGTCACTTCATTATAGCAATCGGTGACTGCATACCTTATTTGATGATTCGTTTCAGATCCTTGTTTAATCCCAGTATCAAAAACGTCAGTGTTTCCAACAATAACAGGAATTAAAGTTGCCTATAAGACTGGAGATTCCTTTATATAAGTACTTGCTAATCCGGACAACGTTGTTTTGCCATAAATGTGATTTCTAGCAATCATTTTTTAGTTGAATAAAAATAATTATCCGCTTTAAGTGCGCGGGGATATGTTTATAATCGGAAGCGTTTTAAACAATAAAAATATGCTATTTTTAGTTTAATAAATTATTCTTTATATGACACGTTTGTCGGTTTACCATAGCAGTGCCATCTATTGATTACTTACTTAATCCAGTTGAAAAGTATAGACATCTGTTAGAATCTTTTGAAGTTAACAGATAATTGTGACTGTCAATTAATTATAAACAAATAATTTGCAATAAAATAAAATTGCGACTATAATTAAAGATCTAAGCCATCCTATCTCTTAGATATTGGACCAGACTGCTCACGGTGTGCCAATTTAATTAAAAATCGGTTAAGTACTAGGAGTGACAGGGGATTTATATATTTTAAGATAAGGCCACTTTTTACAATAAATTGGCCCTAATATGTGGCTTGTGGCACAATTGATAAATATGAACTTTTAAATAATATTTAACGGGAATCGAATCCCGAGAACATTTGTTGGGCGTCCGGCATGGTTATCATTAACGCAAGTGTAATTTCAAAACATACATTACCGGTATTTAAAAAGTCATTATTTTTAAGTTGTAATAATATTAAGGGCATGAAGTAGCTAAAACGCTCGGCCAATTATTAATTTGGTATTTTCTCTTACAATGGAATAAGCGTTTGTCATAGAGCTGGTAATACTTTATGACAGTAAAGCAATTGTTGATTTATATGTATTAATACACAATCATGAAACATTTTTCGCTACTAATTGATAAGATTTCGAAATTATGTTGTCTCTACTAAGTAATGTAACATTACACACATTACATTGTTCAAAACATACATTCATAAAATATATTTTACATTACATTTATTAAATGTAACAATTATTCTGATTACAGTAATTGTAAAATGATAAATAAAGAATATTTAAGTTTACTTTTGAATATTTTGTACTCCGTTAAGATAAAGAAAACTTGTATTCTTTATCGTCTTAACTTTATAAACTGGTTTCATTTGACGGGTCTTGTTAACTGGTTGGGTAGAATATGAAATATTCATAACGAATGTTTCAGAGAGCTCCGATCGGTTTTATTAGCATTTAGGGTATCGCTTGTGAAGCGAGCATTCTTCATATAACTAATCTTTAAGATTTTGTTGAGAGATATTGCAGCGGTTTGAATTCATTTATTTTATCCAAACAACAAATGTCGATGATTTCATTATTTGCCCAATAACTAATTTATAAGAAAATAGATCACTAATGTTAATTATCTGTATTAATACAACATTACAAAAAATTACTCAAAAGAGAATCGCAACTCAATCTTCAGTTCGGAGTATTTTTTTAATTTCAAATTTCTTAGTATCACGCTCCCGATTGTATCCAGATTCCATGTAAAATGTAAATTATTTTTTTACATAGATGTAAAATCAAACGGAGTAACTAAAGGTTAATACGTCAATAAACCTGGATATTGCAAATGTTTTAAATAATTTACGCGATAGATAACATTCAAAAGTCAAACCTCACATCTATGAAAGAGTTTACGAAAAAAAAATTTACTTACCTGAACTCATTATATCTATTCAAAGGTGACAATGCGAAACGAAAACGTTGATATAATTCACTGAAACGAAACAGCAAGGGACATATTGTTGATCCAAAGAAAGGGATTTAACGAACCAGCAGTCTTTTGAGACAAGTTTTCCTTCCGTATTTTCTTTTAAACCGGTTTGTATTTGACAAATTAAGATGACAATATATTCATTAGTACACATCCTACATTATTAAAACAAATGTTAGATTATTTAAGATCGATTGACAGAGTATGATAAAAGTTTATCACTTGATTGATTTTCAAAGTACAATAAAGATTTTTCTCTTTCTATCAAGTTTATATATTCATTTTATGTTACAGTAATTAATTTCAGAGCTGTTAAACAAATTAAGTAAACTTCGCCATTAAATTAAATTTGTTATTTGTACTTCACTCAATATTTTGGACATTGTAATGAAAGTTCTGAGATTATGATTTATTATTTACAATTAATGTAAACTTCGGGAGCAACATGGAATAAGTTATAAATTTGTAGATATTTTAATGTAAAAGAAAACTTATTAATTGAATATAATGTTTATTTACGCTCTGATCTCTTTGCCATTCCCGTTCCCAGATATAATTTGAAAGACACCAAATACAACAACGACGTCCAAGTGGTGGTCGCACTTAGTCGAAGGTGACGTTCTCAAGTCTCGGAGGCTAGCATGTCAGAGGCTTTGCATCGCTATACAAGTGGAGTAGTTTGTTTAGTAACAAAAAATCTTTTTGAAAGAAATCCTATAATACGTAATTTATATTTTTATGTTTCAGTGAAGGCGTTTATAAAAACGTTTGTTCGATACGAATATGAATTACAAAATAACCATTATACTACATATATTGGAACGATTGCTCACTAGGATGCTCTTTGTCATTACAGACTAGACTAGTCTAGTAATTTGTTCTTTTCAGTTTTTAGATTCTTCATATTTTATTGTTTCAATATATAGCTTTAAAAAGTTTCGATTTGTGATCTATAAAATCAAGAATAAACATTTTTTTTTCAGATGAAGAATTTTTCTGAAAAAAAATCATTGTAAATAATTCAAATAAATAATAAATCGTAAATAGTTTTCGTCTAAATATAACATTTGAAATGGAGCATCCGATTACGTTAGTTTACGTCCTTTCTTGAAACCTACACTTAATAAACTATTATTATATTATAATATTATTATATAATTATTACGTTTTTGCAGAAACAAGTCATAATGATAATTTATTAAAAATAATTTAATTGAAAAATATACCTAAATGAGAAGTTCCTCTTCGCAGTTACGCGATTTTATATGAAATAATTTTTCTGCAAACTGAATAACGGAAATTGAATAGGCTTTATAAGTCACGTTTGTCACGGAAAATTGACAAAAGAGCCGATGACATCACAAAATGCGCACTCAATTTAATATGGAACACAAAATATTTGCCAACAAAATTCATATTAGAGAAACCATCTAATGCTACGTATAATGTTTACCTATAATCTTATTTCCATGCGCAAACAATGTTATCGATATATTTCCCTCTGTATGCCATTATTTTTAGTCCTCATGACAGCTAGTGAGAAATGCCTGTTCATTTATTGGACAATTTTAAACTCTATGCAGACGTAACAAAGTCCATATGAATTTCGGAGTTCTTATGTCAAGGTCCCAGGTGTTACTGAGCAAAAATTTAAGTGTAATATCCGAGTTCCAAATTCAAATTCGGTTCACATTCTTTTTTAAACCTGCACGGTTCGTGACTTATGCGTTACTGTGCTTTCGCTTCATTAAGTTTCTCTCTTTATCTTTTAATCTTTTGAAAAGATTTTACTACATTATAATAGAATTCGTTATTAATAGCACAATACTCTCTTGTATTTGGTGATTTTTATCGTGATCTTCTAAACAACTATTAGAATTTAAAACGTTAAGCAAAATCAAACGTTCAAAAATAGAATTAGTTCAAAATTTTACATCTTAGTATTAATAAGTAAAAAAAATCCAACATCGTTTGTTTATTTTATTGTTTACTTACATTTTCGTTACTCAATTAAAGTCTAATTTTTATTTTATATAACTGATAAAAAATGAAACTGTCTATCCTCAAATTAGTGTATCCAGTGTATTGACAAGCTAAAAATTTCATTGTATGGAGAAATTCTTTCTTAATATAGTATTATTATAATTATTTCTATTAAATATGTAATGCAACTTGTAAATCGAAGAACATCTCAAATTTCAATGATGAAACAACATTTATATTATAAACAAAGGTTCAGTTACAAACTTAAATAAAAGAAAATTGCGATATATTCGCAAAACGATTTAAAATTGAATATAAATGCTTGCGTCGATAAATCTAAGTGAACTGCTGAGAACCTACAAAGTACTTTTGAACTATTCGGTATTCAAATATCGGTACAAAGTAGTTGTATAAATTTTAAATGTATTCGAATACATTCATACTAAATTCGAAAATCTCACGCCTAAACCACTGCGACAATTGAGATTGAGTTTGGAATGCAAATTGCCATTCTAAAATCAACGCTTCAAAAGAGAAGTTTTAGAATATTTCTAAAACTCCTCATCAATTTTAATCAATTAATTGCTTAACATAAAAATTAAGTTTTGAAATATCTAACCAGGTTCAACGGGTATTAAATTCACGCGCTTGTAACCGGCAACAGCAATTTTCTATATGTGATTAATATGAAAGGCTTTAAAATACTCACTGTACACGTAAGTTTTAAATGTATTTTGAATGGTGTCTATTCATAATACTTTGAAAGTAGGTAAATAATGTTAATAAAAATCCAATGGCGCAATGGTCACTATGCCGGACTGCCTAACAGAGGGCAGTCTGTTAGGCGTTCTGCCTAACCGCGTTCGATCCCCGGTACATCAACATTTGTTTGACGAGCTGTTCGCTGTAGTCAGGGTGATGGTAATGAAAAATTATCTATGTAAAAGTACATTTTTATCAGTTATAGAAAATTAATTATTTATAGCTTACCTGGGTGCTTACCGACTACATGTGAAATGTTTCGCTATACTATTATTATAACAAATTTTACGTTCATACGTACGATGTAGAAGTTTCTTTGAGATAAATAAAAAAAGTGTGTCACATGCAGTTCTTATTTATTTAAAAGTGTATAATAACGGATTTACATAAACTTATACCGTCCCAAAGTAACAAGGTCTTGCTAATGAGTAAAATAAACTTAAATATTAAGTAGGTAACGAGTATTTATCGGTTAGACTATTTTTATTTCCGTAGCATTTTCTTCTACGCCAAATTACAATTATTTTAATATCAAATCTATATAAAAGTTTCTTTAATACTAAAACATTGAGCCCGTGAAGAAAGCATTAGTTGGCCCTTATCCTAACTACAAAGTTAAATAATAATTAAGAAATGTGCCACCTTGCCAAAATCGAGGGCCATACAAAAAGATTTTCTTTAAAAATAGCTTTTCCAGCAAAAAAATTGTTTGATTATGGCAATTCCCAGTTGGTTTCGTCATTGTATTCTTCGTTATCCTTTAATGGCTCCAACAACGGCGCCCGGGCGAGATATCCTGAAACAAAGGAATTATTAAATGTATTTAAATAATTTAATAAGGCTTCGCTATTAATGAAGCGGAAGGGTGAACGACATTCGATTTTAAAAATTAAGACTGAGAAGTTCTCTGTCTTAATTCTGATCGGGATATTGGGTGACTATTTTTTTGTATAATTTTAATTATGTGAGGCTTTAATTTAGTATTTAAAGGACAACTCCCTATTTAATTACTCTTCCTCAAACTATGAAACGATTCTATTAAATGGAAAAACACTTTATTGACGGATTAAGCTATGTATAATACAAACTTTAAATATATTACATTATTTTAAATTTTTATATATATAAACAATGTTTTGGTCTACCGTGACCACGCACGCTGTAAAGCACGCGAAACGTCGGAAAACTTTAAAATAATGTAATATATTTAAATTTTTTAAAACAAATAACTTAATCCGTTAACAGAGTCTTTAAATGAATAATAGTCATGTTAGTAAAAGAAAATATTCTATTAAATGGTATGTAATATGTAAAAATTATGTAACGATTTCTATCTTAAAATGTTCTAAATAAATTTAATTGTGACCACTTTCGCTCACTTTATATGAATTAGATATATATTCACAGACTTTCGTTTACTATACGATACGTTTGGGCTATCCCGATTTTCGAACTATATTTTAATTTGCATTAGTATTAATTGCTTATATCATAAATTATTTTTCATTTTAAAAACGCGACATCAGATACATCGATACATTTCCCATTTTCGAAATACAAACAATTTATGTGTAAAGCCATGTAAGTAACCAATACAGGCGTGCAGGATTTATTCGGATCCGGCTTATTCAGACGAGTGGACATACCAAAATAGTGCATAACAGTATGGAGGACGCATATTTGAATACTGTATTATTTATGGGCGCATTTCAAAGGGCATTAATATCATACAAAAGTGAAAGTCTTCAAATTTCATCCCTTATCACCTCCATCAATAATTCAATCTTTTACGAATTGTTAATAGAAAATGTAACATTACTGGATCCTGAGTTTTCAATTTTTTTTTTAATTTTATCCCAATCGGATTAGCCCACGCAACACTGACTGACTAAAAGACGACCGGATGTACAGACAGATATACTTTTATATATTATAGGTTTAGCAATCTACATATTAAACAGCTATCAGCAAATAACTTTTAGTTCTATTTTGCTGACTAAGAAATAATTTTATATGTAAAATTCTCGTGTCATGGGGTGCGTAATTGAACTCCACCGAAACGGCTCGACCGATTTTCGTGAAATTTTATTATTTTTTCATTTTTTTCATCTGAGAATCGGCGAACATCTATTTTTCATCCCACTAAATGTTAAGGTGGTCCATCCCTAATTTTTTTTTTTTGAGAAAATTTCTTATTTTTTTATTTTTCTATGATACAGCATACAAAAATACATTCAACCCTAAATTTTTACCCCTCTACAATCAAAACCTATTTTTCATTTATTAATATTTCTATTGAACTAAAAAAATGATTGCTAGAAATCACATGCATGGCAAAACAACGTTTGTCGGGTCAGCTATATATATATATATAAATTTTTTCGTAGTCGATTAGGCCATAGGTCAAATGGTGTTTACTTTGTCTTTGTGTGACATTGCGTTTTGGTCAAACGAAAAAATTTAAAATTCGAATGTTCTCAGTAGTTACGGCTCCATTTTTTAGTATGAGCCATTTTTCTTCGTAAACTAAACTGTGTAAAATTTAGCTAAAGCGTAATTTTTAATAACTTTCAATTTTCAGAAGTATATTTTCGTCGCTCATTGAATTTGAGTCTATCTGAGGATAGTAATAAAAACGGTAGGCTATTTTCATAATCTATAAAAACGGTGCATGGTTGAAAAATGTTATCATCCATTTAGTGATATAAATAAATCATTCATTCAATCTATAATATAATAAAAACCTAAACAAATATATGTGAATACAGTTTGATGTGATAAAACTTTTAATTAACTCTTTGACAGCGATTTTTAAAATTTAAACCGCAAGCTCCATTTTTTTAAATATTTTTATTGGAGTTTAAATATTTGACGAAAATTAGGCTTTAATTTTAAGAGTTAAAGTAACCTATTAATTATATTTTATGGTTTTTTTGAATTATGGTTGCGAGTTTTGCATAATTGGGTTAGCAAACCTACTTTAGTAAAGTTACTTTGCCGGTTGAAGGTGGAGAAAGTCTTTATGATAAATGTAGCGGAGAGTATGAACTCCATGTCTTATTGAGAATCACTATAATTTATTAGTATTATTTATCAATATCCTACTTGCTCCTTCTCTTCCTTTTAAGAGACTCTTCATTCTGATTTAAATTTATCTGGTATAAATTCACCAATAAATGGTTTTCGCAACATTTATAATCTATGAATATGTTTTGTAAACTCTAAATAAATAAAACTAAAAAAAATATTTTATTATAAAAAATATAATATATATGTATATAGTTCAGTAATAGTCGCCTTGACCTATACAATTGCTCTATTAGAATTATAAATTATGGTCGTCCGCAAAGTAACACCTGATTTTAGTAATTCTCTGGGATCTAATTAATATGATTTTAGGATTAGTGATTTTATGATTTAGGATTAATATGAAATTTTGAAAAATATATTTATGAACTGAGTAGTAATTATAGAGGTACTGTAGGTATAAATAGGGGTTGAATGGTAATGAGTTTTTATAGTTTTTGTGATTTACAGATTGAAATAGGAAATAACTTAAAAAATAACTTAATTTATTGCGCCATCTATTCAGTCAATTGTCGTTGTTGTATGCATAATCTTAAATCCTATAAACATAAGTGCAGATTGGGGTAAAACTTTGGATGTAATAGAACTTCCAACTTTAGATATATTTACGATATTGAGACAAATTTCACTCACGTCCGGCTTTGAGTCCGTCACGGCTTAGTCCAAGGTAAACAAAAAATAAATTGTATAAAAATGAATAAAAAATACATTTTAGATATCAGTTCTAAAGATTGTAACGTCCAACTCGATTGCAACCGTTTTCGCTTCAAAGCCTGCATCGAATGTTCTACAAGATTTATTAGGCAACTTTCGGAACATCGATTTACGATTCGATCCCTTCATTTAGTATTATCATCAAGTAAGAACTCCTCAATCGGATTGAATGATATTGATGTTCGAATAAATGACAGGCGCCGAATTCCCTTAGATAAAACGTTCGGATAAGAGGAGTACGTAAAAACTTCTGTGTGTAATATACATTTTATACGGTGATGTGACATTTTGTTTTGAAGTTAGTAGAAGTAGTAATCAAGCATCGTTGAAATTAATATCACTATTACTGTACCGTTTATGGTGATACGAATTCACTCTTGTGTAGCGTTTTAACTATAATGGTGGTCAGTCAAAAACTTGAACCGATTTTAGGTACAAACTTTATATTAACGTTAAATGTAAATTACTATTACCAGTAAAACATTCTCATACGCCATCAGCTTGTTCGGAGGTAAAGGTGTCATTCAAATCGGTAAAGGATATAGGTATCATTAAACATTGTTTCAGTATTTTTACGCAAAAATCGGATTAAATACCAACATTGTTCAACTATAACAATAGTGAAATATATTGTTAAATAAAATACCGTAATTTTTCACTGATATAAACTGTCAAAATTCTTTCCATTGCGGTGTTATTCAAACATTTTTTAAATTTTTAAAAATATTTATTATAAAATGTATTATGTTTTTGTTATTATATTTCTAATTATTTAAATATGTATGAATGTGCCAATTATATAATTTACATTACTTTAATAATATAAAAAAACCACTAAAACAGAGCTCGTAACCTAAAAATATTCGGGTTAATCGACAAATGTTATTATATTCAAATTTGAGGTATAAAAATAACAGAATTACTTTTCTATCTTACCGAGTAAAATTAACGTTTCGTATAACATGGGCCAACAAAGCTAAAAACCAAAGGTACGTGAACAAAACTTCTCACAATTTTCAACAAAAAATTCGACAATTTTTTTCCGAATAATCATATCTGGGTGTAAGCCCCGCAACTTCACACAAGTGAGCGGCTAAAAGCAGTTTAAATAATAAAAGAGGGTGAAGATAGATGGTCTACTCGGAGGCTTTTGTTTCAGCTCCCCCAATGCGTATCAGGCCTAACGAAGTAAATTGATCCTTTAAGGTCAATAACAAAATGGTGTCAGATAAGGCATTCGTTCATTCACATTTGAATAGTTACTTGTACCAGTTATAATTGAATGTGAGTATGCGCTTACAGACAAGCTTTTAAGCTTCTTAAATCCTTATGTTTGTTAAAACGAATGTTACACTCAAGATTATTTGATTCTTGAGGATTAATGGATACGCATTAAATTACGTAATTGAACATAGTGGTTGTGGATTCAGTAAAAGGAAAAGTTTTATAAAAGGTTACTTAAATTATTATGACATATGAGATACTAAGGAGAATAATATAACGTAGTCGATAGAATCTTCTATAATTTGAGATTCTATGAAAGAACATTATGTTGTTTATTAACATAATTATGTTTATGAAATGATAGTCAAAATTTATAAATATGGTAAATTTTGATTCTGAAATGACCGCAGTTAAAATATATAAACCAGATTAATATACTTTTAAAAGACCACCTATTTGTTTTTCGTTTTTTCATCTTTAACAACGTCCAATGTTTAAAACTTTCCTATTGTTTCTTTTTTTTTTTTTTTTTTTTTTAACCCCCCCCCCCCCCCCCCCCCGGGGGTTCCCCCTGGGGGGGGGGGGGGGGGGTGGTTCCTCTTTTTTTTTTTTTTTTTTTTTTGGGGGGGGGGGGGGGGGGTTTTTTTTTTTTTTTTCCCGGGGGGGCCCCCCCCCCCCGGGGGGGGGGGAAAAAAAAAAATTTTTCCCCCCCCCCCCCCCCCCCCGGGGGCCCCCCCCCAGGGGGGTTTTTTTGGGTTTTTTTCCCCCCCCCCCCTTTTTTTGGGGGCCCGGGGGGGGGGGGGTTTTTTGCCGGGCCGGCCGGGGGGGGGGGCCGGAAAAAAAAAAATTTTTTTTCCAAAAAGGGGCGGGGGCCGGGCGGGGCCCCCCCGGGGGGGGGGGGGGGGGGGGGGGGGCGGCCCAAACCAAAATAACCCGCCCCCCCCCTTTCCCCCCCCCCCCTAAAAAAAAAAAAAAATATTGTTTCTTGATAAGCCAATAACTGGCGCTAGTCACATTTAAATTACCCGCAAGCCTTTATACATTTCCCACTGTAGCCGACAAGTTTCGCGCTTTTATCTCGTTACAGTTCGATTAGAATGAAATATTGGTCCGAGTTTCGATATCGGGAATCGTATAAGCGTTTTTTGACCGAGTGATTTGTCGATACAAAACTTGTTACCTATTGCGTGATTTACGCTTGGTTTTTACCTGAGCTTTACATTTTTTATGGACTTTATAGATGTTTTTAATATTGCTAGTTTACCCAGCTCACATTATGCATGATTATTTGCCACGTGTGATAAATAAAGCATTCTATTTTTAAAACGAAATTTAGTTAAAACTTTATACCGAGTTAAAGGACTAATTAGTATAGACTAGTTGCTGTAATAGATCCAAAACGTCGGCATTACACTTATAGTAAATGTTTTGGGGGGGTTTTAAAAAAAAAAACCTTTTTCCCTTGAAAAAAATTTTTTAAAGGGGGGGTGGTTTTTTTTTTTTAAAAATTTTTTTTTTTAAAAAAAAAGGGGGGGGGGGGAAAAGCGGGGGGGTTTTTTTAAATAAAGAGGAAAAGTTTTTTTTTAAAAAAATTAAAAAAAAAAAGGGGGGCGTCCAAAATGCTGACCCCTTAAAATACCAAAACTGCTTAATGTACGATATGGATGGTACAATATTATATGTTTTAATAATGTTAGTAAAAGACAGTATCAATTGCATGTTTCATTCAAACATATTCAAAAAACAGTATACTGGACAATACCGTAACGTTGAGTATAATATTTATATAGGTCTATCGCATTAGCAGTAATGAGACACTGAGCCCAGATTCTGAAAGCATGATTACTGTCTTAATCGACATGTCCGTTAATTTATTTGTCGAATTGGAAAACAAATCAATGCTATAAAATTCTTCTTTATTTTCTATAATTCAACAATTAATAAAATATTAAGATTTTGACTATTTTTTAATGATTTAAGGGGTATTTTTGGAATTAAAACAAAAAAAGTCGAAAGTTTTAGTCTAAACGTTTCAGCAACTCAAATCGATTTGACTTTTGATTGATTTGGATAACTTGACAATTGACATTACAGTAATGTCAATTGATCATGCCAAGTTCACTACTTAAAGCTGGCAATAAAACGTGAAATTATATAAATAAAATGAACACTATATATTTAAAAAAAAAACGAATCACGACGAACAATAGCATAATAAAGTTGCGCGTTTTAACATGAAAATGATTTTGATTTATCCAATATATTAGTATAAGCGGATAAAGTGGTTATTAGCTCGCTATCATCATGAAATTATTAGCTGAAGCTAACTATTATTTAGTATGCATCAAAGCTGATTGGCATAGGGGATTCATAAAATAAATCCCTATAGTTTTCACCAACTTTTAAATCTCGTAATTGAGGTATACATTTGATGTGTGTTTTCTATATGTATGGAATTTTTGCTGTTATTTAGCTTGTGACCGTTCTCCATGATGACAAAAAATAAATTTATTATACTTAATACATAAAATTTATCCAGTATTAAATATATATATACAAATAAAGAAATACTTTCTTGTGCATTTTTGAGTCGGTTTTATTTATTCCTAACCTACATAAAATGCACAAACAACATGTAGGAACATTAAAAACAACAAGAATATTAAAAATTATATAGTTTTGAAATTACACAGACACAATCTAGTCAACCTAGTCTTGGTTTGTTGTACTAGCATCGGAATTAATTTAAAAAGCACTAAAAATGTAGTTTATTCAATATTGTTAGTTATTATATACAACAGATTAACTAGAAAGATTAAAAAATTTTGAACTCTACTCTGTAGAAATCATAATGTGTGTATATTTATACTGTGGGAACAGTATTTATTAAAAGTAAATTCCTTTTAAATAATATTAAAAATCTCAAAATACAATACAACGTTAAACACGTGACTATAATGAAGTCAGCCACAGAACGACTGCCACGTCGCCGGCCAGCGAAGGTTGACCGAGCGGGAAACTTTGGTTACAATATAATGAACTCCAGTCACGATTACATACCTCATCAGAAACATTCCAATTTTAAATAAATTTAAATTTGTTCTGTCGCCTTTTCACTGCAATTTTGTAAATGTATGTGTATTTTCATTAAACCACATATATATTTAAAAATATATCCATCGTTATGTATGATCGTTATACGTTTTTATGCAGACGTATCTTTTAGCTAGAATTAGAGAATTCCTATAATTATTATAGGACCGGGTTTTGGTAAAATAAAATCGATTAGATTTTTTTAAAATCTCTTAATATAAAAAAGAATGATAAATCATAATAAGGCCCATTTAATAAAGAACGCTGGTGAGGGTGTAGTATAATATAATTTATATATTTTTTGTATGATTACTATTACTGTCAGTGTCACTTGACAGTTTCCAAAGTTCAGATCATGCGTTCAAATCTGACCAGTGATTTTTAAATCTATAAGCACTAAATATTTACTTCTATACTACTAAAATTCTGTTATATGGAAGTTTTTGTAGTTCAAAACAAAAATACACAGTATATTTTTGTTACAAATGGGCATTTAACGTTATGTGATACGTGACGGTATGATGATTATATATATTTTTTATTTTATAATGTCCTCTATGAACCCTGTTGCATTAAAAATGTATTTACCGGTAATAGCTCCAGCGATAAAAGAAACCGCAAGTGTAACGATCAGGGCCAGAAATTGGTTAAGAGCTTGGGTGCCTCCTGTCCTGGCGATGCCATCCTGAAACCATAACGTTATTTAACATACAAAAAAATTTATAAATTTATCAATAGTTTTTAATTTGTCTCCTTTCTCTCTGTGTACACGTTGTTTTCCTTCTTAACTTATATTAAAATTACGTTTTTAAATTCAGACGTCAATAAAAAAATACATTACTGTACTCCAGATTTTTGCAAAATTTTTAATAATTGAATTATTCTACCTCTTTCATAGCCTCAAAAACACCGCTTAAATCGGTGCCGTATTCCTCTTTTGTAGCAAGGGCAGCGAAGAGTATGGTCAGTAGACCAGAGAAGACACCAGGCATTCCGTGAAGGTTGTTCACTCCACACGTATCACCGATTCCAAGGCGAGTAAGAAGAGGCTAAAATTTAGATAAAAAATGTGAATCTTAAGCCAAATTGCATTTTTTTTCTATATTTGACATTTTCAAATATGGAATGCCAAATATTTTTAATTCGATCCATGTTACATTGACACCTACTATGATATACAGTACCCCGAAGCAATAAATTTTCCACTTCATAGAATCCTTTTATATATTATCCAATGTTTTAATATAAATTATAAATGAAACGGAATATTTTACTAACTATTGATATAGATAAAATCTTGCGGTGACTCTTGCTTTCACAGCTGCTAAATGAGACCCGCGATAATACTCGCGTTATAGTTGTTATATTCGAGTGTTATGTAAAGTAGCATGTGTTGTGTATGTCAATCAGCATAATAAATTTTAACATTGGTCAAAGAGTTCGCTCGTGAAGTAACAACGTTTCGCCTTCAAAATATAAGTAAGATAGTTCTCACTGTTAGGTATCGGTAACCAAGCACGCTGATTATCCCAGCGCCAATCCCGATGGCAACAGCACCGCCTGCCCCAATATACATGTTACAGACTGATCCTACAGCCACACCACCAGCCAACGTAGAGTTCTGAACGTGCACCATGTCCAGTTTACCCTGATGCTTGCTCACCGCCGATGACAGGACAAAAGTTGTCACCTGTAATAAAGTTTGTTTACAAAAACAATTCAAAGAATCCATGCAAATTTTAGCGTGATGACATTGTTTAGCGACGAGAGTGAATCTATGGTAATGTGCTCAATTCTGAAGGGACAAGACTGGGAAGCAGATTTTAAAACGAATATGTTTCCACTTTCTTTAAGTAATAGGAGGGGAAAGATTGACAGCTATTAAATTGGAATTTATTTATTATTTCTTTAAATTATGTCTCTTTAAAAGTTGTAGCGTAGATGTAGAAACAGACCGCTTGCATTTGAATTGGTTCTAAAGAACGCCCTTAACACTCTTAAAAGTCCGGTTAGAAAATTCCAGAATAACAGCTCATTAAATGTAAGTTCAGTAAGTGGTTGTCGCAAAAGTTCTTAATATTGTCACTGGCGTTATGAGAATTGCTTTATTTTTACTTATATTTTATAAAAAAAGGTGGCAAACGCAGTCTCACCTGACCTATCACTTAAGGTGCGAGTTCTCATGCATTGTGAATTAATGGATGTCTAGATATTTACAAGAGTGTTGACAGCCTTTCAGATGAGATTTAAGATTAATAATGATTATTTGGCAAAGTCTTAAATAAGTTTGCACCCTCAATGAGTCATCAAATAATTATATTATAATTACCTTCACAATTTTACAAACTATAAAAAATCCGTACAATTGGGAACCAGCTCGCGAACTAAGGAATCTCTATCCGAGCAAAAACAAACAAAAAATACGTTACAATATTTAATAAATACGAAATGGAAGATCATAAAACAGTTTAGTTTGCTGCCTAGCGTATTTTCTGATTACCGCACACGTACCGTACATTAAATGTTACAGTTATGTCAACAAAAATTAATAGTTTTATACTTAATCAACAATACAATATATACAGATACAATAAAAGTCGGTAATTCATGTTCCTTGGATTGTATTCTCGGCAATAAATGTTATTTATTTATACCTTATAATCTTTGCACCTTATAATCTTACAGGCAATAATAATTTGGGTAAGTAGCACGGTTGCCTTTTTTTCTTTTGGTTTGCTTTAATAAAAAATTGTCTCCTAATATTAACGGCTACTGACTTTCACATAAATTCATATTTATGATGAAACATCAACGCATCAACATATTAAATAAACAATAATTATTATGTCATCATCCTTTTAAAATAAAAGAAAATGTCATATTTTCATTAAATAATTCACTCTGTGCCACGGTTATGTGTTTTGAGTTTTGAAATATAGTAAGTCATCCTAAGTAATACCGCCACTTATGGACACTCACAATATGTATTAGGGGGCTCGCAAGTACGTTGCCGACCTCTAAGATGACGATACCCTATACTGTAGTGTAATCGTTGTTTTTATATAAATAATATATAATGATATAATAATTTTAACTTTTACAGTTATTTTACAACTCCTATGAGCTTTGCTTAATAAATCTATTTTAATTGATATTATCGTTAAGTAATATTTTTAGTAAGGAGAATTGTACTAAATAATCTTTAACAGCAATGCATCTCACATAGGACTGAATAAAAATATATCAGAAGCCATTTTAATTACATATAACTCACAGTTGCAGCTGCGAGCGACAAATATGTATTGACGACCGCCCGTTGGTACTCGCTGTTAGAATTGGTAAGGGCCGAGTTGAAAGATGGCCAGTAAATCCAGAGGAATATTGAACCTAAAAATAATAAATATTTATTACGATTTTTGGAAATACATATTTTTGAAAAATGAAGTTAAACTAACACCGGCTCCTGCATTCATGAAAAGTATAAAATACAAATAAATGTTTTATTTACGAGTTGGTCTTTCACTACTGAGAAATATTATATTAGATTTTACTTAGATAATTGAAGGAAATTATTATGGCAGCAATGTTTGGAAGTCGGTGTTACGTCATAAAATAGAATCATTCATCAATTTAGCTAGATCAAAATTGTTTTTTTTATTACTTAGTATTCTTTCAAATAGAAGTTATTCTAGTATGTTTCGTTACGTATTAGGTGAGCCAAATTATTTGACACCTGAGTCATCAAAATTGGTCCACTGACAGTGGAGCTATGACTGACATACAAACAACAACAAACACGTTGAATTGTATACCTGTTTTTTGAAGCTGGTCAAGTCACATCTTACATTTTCATTAACATATATTTTTTATCTTAACGAGTACCGATGCTGTGATATGTGCATGCATTTTTATTTACGCAATCTAATATATAAAATTCTAGTGTCACAATATTCGAACTTGAACTCCTCCGAAACGACTTGACCGATTCTCATGAACCTTTGTGAGCGTATTGAGAATCGGCCAACATCTATTTTTCATCCCCCTAAATGTTAAGAGTAGTCCACCCCTAAATTTTTTAAATATTTTTAGACAAAATTTTTTTTTTTTTTTTTTTTATGATACAACATACAAAATTACATTGAATCCTAAATTTTCACCCCTCTACGATCAACCCTTATTTATTATTTATTAATTGAAAATTGAAATCACATGTATGGCAAAACAACGTTTGACGGATCATGAGTGAGTATTATTAGGGTTTGGCGGGTGTATCGGAATTTAAGCCAATCCAACGAATTCTTCTATAGGTATACCTATAGCCATCTGGCTATTAGGCGTAGGACGTTGTTTACTAGCAAGCTAAACGATCTTAAACTAAGACTTATATTGCATACGTTTCTCCAATTTCCTAACCATATCATAACCTAAAGGTGGCTGAGTGTTTACCTGATTTAAAACGATAATCAACAAATATAGCGAACGTAAAACTCGTTTAAAAGGTACAGACTATACAACCATTATACCTTTAATTTTATGATGTTTCTTGCCGCTTGAATTTTTGCTTCGTAATTTTCATGGGTAATTTCTTAGTTGAATTTTAATGATCCAAGTCGACGCTCCTATACAGATCAAAGCAAAAATGTAGAACCCAATGAAGAGGCGAATTTCTATAATACAAAAAAAAAAAGTGGAAAAAAAAGCAAGTTTTTTGTGGTTTACTATAGTACGAATTCTATTTGATGCCATGTTTACGTTACTTTAGAATGTCAAATTGAGCCAGCTGAAAGCCTCTGGTCTATCTAAATCTATGACCTGTAATATGAAACAGATGTTTATGTATACGCAACGCTGTTTACATTTATAATCTAACAAAAAATAGTATAATAATTATTGAATGCTAATAATCGATATTTCAAGCGGCTGATAAGTGAAGTTATTTTTTAATTACCAAGTAGTGGCTCTAGAATTTATAAAACATAAAAGGTGCTAATTTCATGCTCAGCTGGAGCTTGTTTCATGACAATATACTAGAGAATACATCGTCTGTACCGCTTTTATTTATAAGTTGTACGATATAAACTTTATTCTTTAATGTTTCCAGAAAGATCTGGTCTTCAGATGCCATATATACAACATTACAGTTATTATCACCCTAGCCACGCAATCTTCGTATTTCACACAAAGTTGCGGCGTATAAAATTTCCTCTCTATTAGTCATAACTTGTGTACAATGTGGAAAGAAAAGATATAAAGAAGATATTTTATAGTATTCCTCATTTATCCAAGTTGTTTGATAAGACTTCTCTCAGCAGGATAGTTAAGATGTGTAAATAAGGCAGTGTACAAGGAAAACCGCATGTTTAGTAAATTGAAGATTTTTATGTAAAATAAAAAAAAATACTAGTAATTTAATTTTGGCTCTATGCTATAATTCGAATGAAATGAGTGGGTAGGGGACTGTCAGCTCAATATCTATTAAAACAATATAGAATGGAATACATTTAGGAACACTATTGATATTGAAGAAATACGTATTTATTTTAATAACTTTCGGCCCAGATTTAAGTAAATCATAAACAATATTCTATATTGTGTATTCCAATACAAGGGCGGTCCACCAAAGAATAATATTAGAGTGTTGACTCATATTTTGTTTATTTGAAATTCTTGTCAATTTCCTTTTGCTAACCAAGTACAGTGTTACATAAACGCCATAATAAATTCTTATAGTACAGTCTTTTAGCAAAAACCTTGTAAAGTTTAAATTACATTTTGATGGATTTTAAATTGGCTACGCCACTCATTTTTACTATAAACTATATTCTTGCTTAATACTCGTATCATATTTTCTATATGTTAAACGTTTTTCGATATGTCGTAATACCCGTTCTACCCGTTCTACCCTTTAATGTATCCCACATTATTTGTATTAGGTATGGTGGGATACAACGAGCTTAGGGTGCGACGGGACTTCACACTTGCGGCGTATATAATAAAATTACTCCGTGGGGTAGCACATAATCCAGGGGTTCTGCGGCATCTGAACCTGTGCGTCCCAGACCGGTACGTGTGGAAGCGACGGCTCCCGCAACTACTCGCGGTACCAGTTGCCAGAACCAATTTACTTGCGAAAACACCCGTCACGCGGATAATTAAAATCATTAACGAAACTCATGACAGAGTAGACATTTTCTCAGGCGCTTTGAGTGAAATCACAAAGGTTCTATTATGTATAATTAGCTACTAGTAATTATTTAATAATTGTAAATATAAATTTTTAACTTTTTTTTTATGATATTCATACTTAGGATTAAATAGCATGATAAAGTAAAGCGTCAATGTCGCATTAGGTTTTAACCTGTAAGATATTGTACTGCGTGTTGAAATAAATAAATAAATAAATAAATAAATAAAAAACAGTATTATATATTACGTAAAATAATTATTTATATATTTATCATATCGACTTAATTAGAACTGATACTGGAATGGCTTTATCATATCTTTTTTATACTTATATTTGTATAACATAGTTGCAGCTCAGATTCTATGGCTTTCCCAACAAGAATGTCTATTTTTAATTATTATAGTCAAATTAGTATGACAGTTATATTGTTACTATTTATAAATGTATTCAAATACTTACCTATCATAGCAGTTACGTCAGAAGTGTAGCTTGGGCCATTCAAGTCAACGACATTTTCAGCGTTTTCGGATTTTGTTTTCTTTGCTTTCAGTGCCAAGCTCACACCGAGGCCGAAATAAGCTCCAAACGCATGAATTGCAATTGATCCACCGACATCAGCTGCCTAAAGGGAAATTAAACGGTTGTCAATATCTTTGTGCCGTCAGAAAACTGTAAACATCCTCTTATATTGTAGCTTAGAAGTGAGTGGAAAATATTCTTTCCTTTGAAATAACTTTTTTCGTACTAAAACTTACGTCTATCCAATATATTTTTAATTGCGCAAATGACGCTTGTTACGAAATATCGTGATGGAACCGGAACCAACCGCTTTTTGTATATAAAGAAAATTATCAATGAATCAAATACGAACATGTATCCAAATTCCTATTCTAATGTCACATGAAACAGAGACACTATCAGTAAAATATATATCTAAAGGAGGACCGCTTTTGCAGGAGTTTTTGGTCGGAATATTTTTTAAATCAAATATCATTTTTTCCGTGCGTTCCTTTGTTCTGTGGCATGCCAATGAAAGAAAAATATTATGCCCTTGTGTATCTACAGTGTATAAATGTTTTCGTGTACAAGGTTTGCGTTCGTTAAGCCGTGTCGTTTGCAGTTTTTGCAAGAATTTTGAGGTATGTTTTTCTCCCGTTTATTAAGCTATACGTTCGCTTTTGCAATTTACAGTTTCAGTAAGAAAATTGCTACTATAATTTAAAAGCCTTTGTACTGTTTTTCATGCCAGTGTAGGGGATTTCCCCCTTTGTAAATTTATACAGCATTTAGGAAATCAATGGCCACGAAGTACTTGTTGTTTTGAAGGCAGTTAATTTTATGTAATATATGATAAAATATAATGTTACATTATTTTTTAGACTTTTTATAGTCATTGATGGAGATGATAATCTCTCCGTTAATATATTGAATGAATTTTCAACATTTTACTTATACAAAATGTAGTTTTTTTTTTCTTTTCACTTTATAAATTACTTAAATATCCAACTACTATGAATATCATCTATACCTTATAGTAAGATGCCAAGATGTTTCAATACGATATGCTATCATTAAAAATGACTTATGTCTTTCATAATATTTCGCTCCAATGAGCCCAAGTGAGTTTACAAAATTTAATGTAATTGGTTGATGAAAAAGAATAATTACTTTAAAAACGTCAGCTACTAGCCAGAAGTTGAAGCAACCCACGGCTGTTTCAATAATAGCTATGAACAGCAGCTGCAGGCCACTTGCGACTCCAAGCACAGCTCCGAAGGTGATCAAAACTGTGGCTGACATTATATCTGCCTCTAAAAAAAAAGTTTTATGTGAATTCCAAAGTAGAAGACAGAATTTTTGATATGCTCTTGTAGAATATACAAATGATTTAATTCACAATCATGAATGTTTTAATTTAATATTTATTCCTTTAATTTAAATACACTTTCATCCTAGACGAAGTATATTTTGTAATAATCAGTCTTATCTAAGTAAAATAAGGATTTTAAATACAACATGAGTTAGTAGTAAAGATGTGAAAGCGCATTAACATCAATCAGTATGGAACAAATTTGAAATATAATAGTTTTTCTTAATGTATAAAAAAACTAAAAACTTTAATTCTACGTTAATTTTATTACATTACCCACCAATGAATGCGACGAATTTATTAAAATTAAACTTGACATATACCTTTTGGTAATGCGATTTTCGTACTTGCTCAATAAATTCAAGTTTAATTCGCACAGAGTTTATTGTATTTATTATAATAAATATTAGTTTCGTAAGTCAGCAAAATTACATAATTACAGATCTGTTCAAAAAACGTCAAATTTACCGTATTCAACGTTAATTACAAAGTCGTAATAAAATATCAGTATTGGTTAATTCAATTTGTTGAAACAGGCTTTCAATTTCCGGGAAGATAATTTGGTGAAGGAGCCAAACGCTAATCAACTTTATTGTACGAATAGATATGAGTCAGACCGAAATCAAACATATCCTCTACTTAGCTACATTTAGTTAAAAAACTGATATTTCAATGCTGAAAGTGGCACCTTAGTGATATTTAGACAATGTTTGTCTACTTCACAACTCAGTATCTGCTTTTTTAATTGGATGTATAACCCTGTTTAATATGAGGTGGCAGAGATTAAAGGCCACTTCCTACAATAATGGTACTATAATTTACTAAGTCACTTATAATTTTTATGAATACGTCCTAACATAATTAGTCCATTATAATTCTCATAGAATCTTGTTCCTGTTATTCCTTTGTTACATTTGTAGTTAGTTAAACTATAAGCAAATGTGATATTTAGCTCCAACAATCCGGCACGAGCGTGCCGGACATACTGGAGCTACTCTCGGCGTCATCATTGGATATCTTTTTGTGTTCCTTAGTTTCGTCTGCTCGTCTGCTTATTTGAATTTGGAGCCTCTCACAGTATACCTTTTTAAACGACTGGATTTTCCCATATTCAGTTCCTCGTGGTTCTCCTTGTTGGTGACATACCATGGCACATTTGCCGTTGAGCGTAATAAAACATTTTGCATCTTCTTCAGAATAGCAATGTTGGAGTAGATCACTTAACCCCAATTTAATGCCACAGATCCATGTATTGTTAGAACCATGTTATAAACAAATACTTGGTTGTCTACTCATAAGGCGAAGTTACATCCGGTCAGCCAGTAAGG
The DNA here is from genome assembly GCA_963693355.1 of Pontia daplidice. Lineage (NCBI taxonomy): Eukaryota > Metazoa > Arthropoda > Insecta > Lepidoptera > Pieridae > Pontia > Pontia daplidice. Next base: position 1,318,650 of record CAVNZL010000025.1, on the reverse strand, counting down.
TCTCAAGTCCTTACCCACCACTTGAGTTTGACCATGATCTCATTATTTGTATCGTCACGGTGCGTCAGATCCGGCACGTTCTAAAAGGACAAGTAGGTCTTACGGACATGACACTCGCCTTGTATGTCCGTAAAGTCTAATCTTTATGCATTTAGCATAGCAGAGTACTTACTTTTAAACTATCAAGCCAAGCAAGTAACCTTTTTGAAACAAAATGTATTCGCTTGAACCGAAACAATTAGCAATAAAGCAATTAGCTGCGAACTCTAAAACCGTATGCGGTAAGCTTGTTTGGAATTATTCAAAATTTGCTTGTTTTATATGCCACAATCGCACAGCCCGATTATTGGTAAAGAGATGAATTTCAATTGTGGTTTACATTTGAATGATTTATAATAAGAAAGAAAATTCCTCCACGTCTTTTTTGATCTTAAAACAATATTCATGCTATTGTAAAATTTGATTAATTCAGGTCACAGCTTAAGTTAAAATGTAATTTACCTGCTCGGCAAATACGTCAAATTTTTAAAAAATGAAGCAGATCAGAGGTCATAGCCGTCGAGAGCGGGTTACAAAATATATGAAAATTCATTGTAAGCGCTGTTTTATCGCCTGCTTGACAAACTCTTGAATAAGAAGATAATGATAAACATTGATGGAGTTCTTTTTTCTTTTACTCTTGTAAATTAGACTATTGACTCTGAGTTAAAACAAGCTGCTCAATCAGTTATTAGAAATCTATTTCCTGAGAAATCTAAATAAACAAGCCATACAATATCTATTTAATAATCTGTTCTTAAAACTCTTAGAGTCAGATTCACGGGAAAGCAACTGGTGCTAAAGTTTGCGGGCCTCTACCAAAGAGAGCAATACGATTTCACAAGAATTTACACTAATAACAGTTCATTATTAATCGTTTCTAAAAGAGAACATGATTTTTTTTAATTCAATATTGATATTTATATGTGTTTATGGACGCCTGTATTGTTGATATTTTAAGGAAAATAAAAATAGTTTAATAAATTTGGATCTTTCACTAAAGTTCTAGTTCCTCTCGCGAATTTGGAGTTTTTATATGTTAACAATTACCTAAAAGCAATTTCTTTGTAATGTATATTGTGTTGTCCTTCATATGGTAAAACGACTGGCAGAGTAAAGCCCATTGTATGACGAGTGCTGCCAGGAACCAATTGAAGCCAAGTGCGCTGTAGGAGTATTTCTTCAGGAATGTCATGAGGAATCCGAAACCGATAAATATCATCACGTGAGTATCTTCAAAACCTGGAAAATATAATATAACATATAGTTGCTGTTTTTAACAGGATTAAAAAGAAGAAATAAATTTTGTTGTATCTCTCATACAACAAAATTTATTTTTAAAACCTCTGAAACTTTAATTAAGCTCCGTTACCATGCCATTGGCATTTAAATCTGATAAGTTGAATCGTCCTAAGAGAACCTAAGTAATCAACGCTCCAGACCCAAGCTAAATATAATTTAAACCAATGTTGTGTGAATGTAAACTAATTTTAAACTTTAACAAATAATTATCAACATTGTCAAACCAAATTTCATATTAAATTAAGCAACGGGTGTCTGAGCTACTGTTGTTTAACATGCCTATTCATAAGCATTCTTGTATCCCCACGTAGCACACTCTGGACAAATTCCAAATTACATTTTAAAAATGTCTTGATAAGCTTTAGTATGGTCGCATTTCATCCTTAACTAAAAATTTCTGTGCTTTTAATACAGAAACACTTTTATTAAACATTGTTTAGTGTTAATTTGAGACAGTGAAGTGAGTTCAGCGGAGATAACTAATTATTATTGACACATCTGGAGAGCTTTTATATATGGGAATGTGTTAAAAAATATTTTAAATCAAGACTAAATAGTTTGTTGTAGCTATAAAGACTTGTTTTTTAAGTCTTAAGCCCCGGCTGTGCAGCAATTTTTATTGATTTTCACCTTACCTTGTTTGTAAGAATAACTAGAAGAGTGATTTACAACAAAAATTTATAGAGGTACATCACAGTTCAAATGGACTCAACATTTATAATCTCTCAATATGCTATATGCGATACATAATATTTGCTATTGAATATATCATACAATATTTTACATACTAAGCATAACCTTTGATCAAATACGAAAAATATTACATGAGAAATTGCTCTCGAAATCCTACCGTGCTGGTTAATGTGCCTCCGGGGTATGATGAAAAAAATGATTCACGTGAAAGCATCATCTACCCGAGTTTTCATTTTATTGTCTCGACCGCTTTGAGGTATGAAAGGTATCATGCCATTAGCATAGTAATATCACATTACTAACTGTACCACCGATTTTGTATTAAATATACCACACAAAAATTGTATAACTAAATCTTTAGGTAGGATGAGCTATATATAGTTAGCCAATACTTCAAAACTCTTAGGGTACTTTCTGAAGTCCTAAAACTTAGACCTTTTTATCCCCATCCCCTCAAGCAAGCAAATTTATATGAGACGTATTTGAGGGCTAGAGTTATTGAGGCTAGTATATTTACTAGGTTAGTATACATAGATACATACACCAAATATATTGATTTACGTAATTATCAATAAAAAGTGCGTTCTTAAGCACTCTGTTGTGGAACGGTGGACATCGAGGTTGTACGTTCGTACTCTAACAAGATACCTTTATCGATGTAAAACTAATTCCTTGTGTGTAATCAAAATACTTTCAAATGTTTGAATTTTATCACTCCTAAGTATTCTCCATATTTCTCGGCTTTGACTAATTACCAATAAGTACGCAATCTTGCTCTAAATGGATATACGATCCGTAATTGATCAAGGAACATCTTAAGTAACAAACTTCAACCTCTTTAAACTTCCTCAAAGGAATCTGTACTGGTATAATTATAATAACGTACACTCCTTATGATTTCATTGGAAATTACTTATACAGAATAATTTTTTTACCTTTATATAGACCAGGATTTTTTAACGTTCGCCGTCCAAACGAATAGCTTCAAAGGCAAATGTTATCACAGTTTAGGGAAATAAATATTTCACCATATGAGCGTCTATTGTGTGTGTAAATTATAATATTACGTATATTCAATGAAAATACCAAAAAATTGTTTTCAATTCACTCAATTCCTAGTATGTATTGAATACTCACTGAGTTTATATAACAATTCCAGCGAAAGTAAGTCAAGCACCGAACAATTACGCTAGCAAACATTAACGTGTAACACAATCTGACTACATTACTGGATTTAGTTCCGAAGTTGAACTGTTCATACAATTAATAGGCAAATCAGAAACATGTTAAATTAACTGAAGGACGTGGAACTTTGAATACAATTAACTAATAAAGTTCAAAGTTTGATATAAATTCTCGTATTTACTGCTTATAACGAAGTAGTTTTCAGTTTGTTACTAAACAAATAGTTTGTTTTGTGTAATATTTTTCTTAACGGCAAAAGGTCTATAAGACGGAATATCTAGCTATGAGTATTAAACTTATAATTAATAGAATCAGACGTTACTTTGTGGAAGTCCATAGTATAAAATTCTAAAGCGACAGCGTTCTTTGAGATACGAACGCTGCTCGTAGAGGCAACATCCTGAGGATGCGCCGGTGTCGGAGCGAAACGTGCGTCGAGTGTTTGAGAGTTTTTTCACGGATATTACTTATAAATTGGTCTCATAGAATTTTATATTAAAGTAAAATAAACTTCTATCCTCTGATATTTAGAATTTATTATATTGATTAAAGGAACCTAACTATATTATACAATTAGGAAAGGAATAACAAACTGAAGATTTTGGATCTGGAGTACTTGATTTCATACTCGACCTAAAATGCTATCCAAAGACAGACCCTTTTTATTATTGACATGATGCATGATTGTGTTGGAATTCATTTTCCCACTAAAACCCTCACTAGTAGTACTACATGTGTCGCTTACTGGTGAACATTGTTTGTGATACAAGAGAATTTGTCGGCTCTTATAATGGTTAATTGTGTAAAGTATTTTCATTGGTCTTGTCACGTGAATATAGATGATAAATACTTTTAAAATATGAAATATATAATTAAAATTTTCTTTATTCCCATTATACAATCAATAATATAAATTACACGGTTAATCAGTTTTTATTTATTGTTATTAGTCTTCAACGACTAAAATATATTAACATAGTACCTAGAATATCAGGGTAAGTTTGATACTACATTGTAGCGCTACGTTATATTTGTGCATAGTTCACAATGCTACGACGTAGCAGCTGCTTCCGGCTCATCCTATACGCGTTTCACGAAAATAGTCTGATACTTTATCAAGCTGCTTATTTTAAGAAGCCATCCAGTGTTTTCTTTAATATTATTATTATATTTATGAACAAATGAAATTTAAATTTTTTCCAATAATACTTACCCCCTTTTATTACTTTATGGGGGGGGGAATCACAAAAGTTTAAAACCCTAATCCTATTGAGTAGAAAATAATAGGTTTTTTAATACGTATATATATAATGTAATAATTATTAAAAGAGATATTTTAAATATATAATTTACATAAGAACTTAATAAATATAACTATTATTAATAAAAAGTATAAAAAATAGGGGAAATAAATAAATAAATAATATAATAAAATAATCTAGTGGTTTAATGGGACAATAAAAAAACCATGAGATGTAAGTTGTGCATATAATAAATAATATGTTATAAAAACTGTTAATTTTTAATTTAAGATAATACAATTATCACGTCATGCCACATCTTCCCTAGAATGAAAACATTCTTGACCAATACATAATATATATTTACACTTTATGATCCGGTAAAAGAGAATTAAACGCTTGGAAATAAAATATTTCAGTAAAGACCATTAGTATTCCTGCCGAGCACGACTATAATCAGAGCAGTGGCGATACGATTTTGAATGAAGATTAATAAAATACGACAGTTGACAACAAAGGGTTTTCACGACTTAAAGGTTTTTTGTTACATTTGGGACTCACTATTTAATTTTGGCACAATGTATATGAAAACTTAAATACTTTTATAATCACACTTGAGCTGCTAACCCTATCATTTATAGGTGTAAGACATGACATGACTTGCGATATTTTCCATAACAGAGTTTATTATGTACATAGAAAGAAAAATCAATTTGGGAACAGCCGCGATTCAGATGCATTATAGGTTAATAAGATGATGATAGTCTACCTAATATATACCCAAAGCGTCGTCTCAACTCTTTTTCCAGAGATATTTAGAATGACAGTAGGCGAGTAATACAGTGAGTACATATATAGAGAGTGTAGTACATGTAATTGTAAGATATGGTTCGCTATTTTAAAAATAATAATTGGTTAAGCATCTTTACTTTTTACATAAACGTGATATTTGTATTGGCTTCGTTTCTATTTGTAATAATTATTAATATGAAGCCATTTCCAAATTATTTTAAGCATAGTGGCTTAACTTAGATCCTACCCCTCAACACCGCAATTATATTTCCCCGAATCAATTATTTCAGAAATGGATAGTTGAACGGCTTTATCGCAAAGTATAATAAAAATTCACGAACGTGTACATTTTGGTATTTTTGTTGAACACTCAAGCTTAACAAACAGGTTTTACATATTTTACATATTAGAAGTTTATGGAGCATAATAAATGTCAAAGGTAAAGTTATCTGTTTTATTGTACTACTCAATTAAGCTTTGATAGAAAAAATATGTTAAATATTTAAAAAACGTTCTTTTTTCAATGTTCCATTTGCCATTGGCTGTCTTATTTCTATTTCAAAACCGTTCTACTCATAGAAACATTTATTTGAGATAAAAATCAAATTAAATCAATATCTTTCATACATAAACGCATTTCAAAGAATTATAAGATACAGATATAATTTAACGTCTATATTTTTTCTATAGTTTCTTTTGTCTATAGTTTTTATAATCGCAAATGGAATATGTCACTCTATAGAATAATCACATCACTTCAAACTCGACATCCGATTATTATGATGAAAACCAATGCAGTAAGCCCCTAACTAAACTTGGATCGTCATGAATAGGGTACAAATACCTAAAACCCATTCTAATGCACCCTTCCTGTTAAATATATTGGGGTATTGTGACCCATCAAGCCCTTAATACAAAATCATCGACGATTAATTCGATTCACATGACTCGATCCCATCCGATATTCGATCATTCCTTAATAACGTCAGATGAAATTACCTTAGATGTAGGGTTGCCACTTACAAAATTTATCAATGTGGCTTTTATAAAATTATCTATATATATCTTTATATATAAATTCTTCTGTGAGTGTGTATGTCACTGAACTTCTCTTTTTCAAACGACTGGACCGATTTTTATGCAATTTTTTGTGTGTGTTCAAGGGGATCTGGGAATGGTCTAGATTCCACAATATTATATAAAATTCTCGTGTCACGGGGGGGTCGAACTTGAACTCCTCCGAAACGGCTTGACCGATTCGCATGAAACTTTGTGAGCGTATTGAGTAGGTCTGAGAATCGACCAACATCTATTTTTCATCCCCCTAAGTGTTAAGGGTACCACCCTTAATTTTTTTTTTTATTTTTAGATAAATTTTTTATTTTTTTATTATTTACAAAAATAAATACAATCCTAAATTTTCGCCCTTCTACGATCACCCTTATTTTTTATTTATTAATTGAAAATTGAAATCACATTATGGAAAAAAGTTTGCCGGATCAGCTAGTATTTTAGTATAGATATGTAATGTTCCGTTCAGATTAGACATTTGACACTTCGATCAATTACGGTCACTAGCTCCATAAATTGCCTATTTCATGTCAATTTACTTATAAACCAGCGAGCATAGACGAAGAAGTAAGAAAGTGTAGTGTAGTGGAACATGCTAATTATTCCATCAGATCTGATGACCAAGATACCAAATACTTATTAGCGGTGTCCCTATTCAAGCGGGATAGCTGAATACCCATAATAAGGGCCGATTGTTCTCACTAAGCCAGCCTCGGCACATATCGCTAACAATAGGAATCTTGAAGTAATTTGTATTATGTTACGTACTGGGCGCAATGGCCTCATAAAACCTTTTCTTATTACTGGACAATAATAATCGGACTGTATTGATATAAAGACTCATTTATATTAATATGTAATCAATTTCCGTTGGAATTTTATCTATTGTGCTGTGGGTTGGAAGCGGTGCTATATATCGTATCGTATTTTAATACATTTTTCAAAATTTCAAACTCATTTTAGGAAAATGACAGCTAATGAAAAATGCCGTAGCTCGGATGAATACGTAAAACTATATCACTACATAGTATAAAACAAAGTCCCTTTCTCTGTCCCTTTGTATGCTTAAATCTTTGAAACTACGCAACGGATTTTGTTGCGATTTTTTTAATACATCGAATGATTCAAGAGGAAGGTTTATAAGTATAACATAGTGGAGAAGTACTTTCATTTTTGAGGTTTCTTAACGTAATGTAAATAATTATTTCCCCTTACATTACAAACGCAGGCTGAACCCTACGAGTTTTATCAAAATAATGTAAGTATTGTACACATTGAAAAGGTCTAGAGAAAAGTCCATGATGGTATATGTCTATGTCTTATGGATAACCCACAATAACTTTTTTTGTCATTTACTTTTTACGACAAATAATGGCTAATTTTCCAAGCGATTTTAACCAATACAGCATTAATCCTTAACCAATTAAATACCTTGAATACATTCTTCATTTAATATAGATCTATATGGCCCTTTACACCGTATGATTTAAGTGAATATTTTCGAAGATGTTTAAAAATTACATATTTTTAATAAAAAATTGCGGGACGTAGGTAGCGTTTGCAGCGGTACCGGCCGGCCGGCCGGTGCAGCAAGAGCGTGTGATAGGCCACGGTTTTCCCTATAGCACTTTGAATCTAGCAGCGATCGGACGCGTTTATTACATTGGAGCCTCCAGGAGGAAAATAGCAATACTTAGGTAATAAAAACGTTCTTCTCAGCGCGACAACGTATCAGTAACAGAGCGGGCCGCTATTTTTTTATATACAACGTTCACAGTTTTTCTGTAGTGTATTTAGTATCAGCATTGCACCCGGGCGAAGCCAGGGCGGTTCGCTAGTATTCAAATAAAATAGATTTTATATATGTCGATAATTAAGCTATCAGAATGGAATGAAGAGCGTACCTCCTCGCACATATCTGCACTGTTTGTTCTATCAAAGAGCCAGCATTATAATACTAGTTTCTTTTTGACTAGAGGGTAACATTAGATTTGTGAAAACATTTTTAACAGGTAAAGTAATACTGTAAACTCATCGAAATTGTAAAATAATTAATCGCAATAATACGAATCAAATTAGCCTGACCTTAATCATATTATAAGCATTAATATTCACTTTCAATGTTGTTTTAATGTTTAATACAGTTATTAAACAGCTCTTCACATACATTCTGCCCTCACCGCGAGGAAGTTTGAGCCGCCAATAGAACATCAAAAAATCTTCATCATCTGAAACGCTGGCGACGCACTTGCGGCCTTAAGGCCTATGGAATTGTAAATGTCTACGTGCGACGGATTCCTTAAGATCTTGTTTTGTTAGAAAAATGTCCATAAACTTCAAACCCGGTATGAAGGAGAGATTTCCATGTACTTTTGTTGTTATAAAAGAAAATGATTGGTAATCTGACAACTAGTATTTACTCAGAAAATGTGCCATTATTGAGTTATTTTAAAGCAGGAGGCCTCCTTTAAGATAACTCAAGATAATCTAAACTAAACTAATAAGATAATCGTTACAAATAAATAGTATTAGTATTTCATTGAAATAAATATGTTTCCTTTTTATGTTAAGGAATGATGAATAGCAAAGATCTTGAGAGCGATTGAAATGAATGTCATCACTATAAATAGATTCTTGTTTCAAAAGTCCGTAGACTATTTTTTAAACGTTGAAAGAGTAACAATTTAAATTTAAGCACAGAAGGATGACACGAATTAAAATAAGAAATTCGTAAGCAAAAAATGTTTCGTTAGACTCATCTACAATTAGTGTTTTATTATTTTAATTAGAGTATTAAGTTACATTATGATCTTATATCAACAAAACAAGGTCGAAGCAATTACGACCCAATTAATATCAACACTGGATTCTTGAATAATCCTGTTATGAAATGTGATCATTGACGTGCTGAGTCTAGACTTATTGTTTTCTGAATTACATTGTTCGTGTGAGATATTAAAGACGTGAAATTTGATAGGTGCTTCATTAGTTGTTTCGGTTTAATATCATTTATTCTCTACATTCTTTATTGCTATAGACTACAGCAATATATTTGCGTTTTTTAATGTTTGAAGTAATCAATTTGATGTTATTTTTAGTAGTATCCCTCGTGGTTATCAAATATATATCGTTAGACTTACGGAAGCGATTCTTAGCTCGGTTAGTGAAAATATTTGTGGTCTGACTGAGAGAGTTTGAGCTTAACGTCACTATTATATTATTTTAATTATTTGATTGAACATATGAGGATATACAAATGAGTATTTTGTAAATCTAAAAGATTGATGTTTGACATAGAGTTTAATGTTTAATTTGGAAACTACTAGTAAATTTTCATTTATAACATACAATATTATAGGTATAGATTAAATCAGCTAATTATTAATTCAATATTATAATATAAATAAGAAAAAAATAATATATTTATTCATACAAAAAATAATTAAAAATATCATTAGTGAAGACTGAGCAACATTTTAATTTAAAAAATTTTAATAGACATAACATCAAACGAAACAAATCTATTAATAAAACTGTTTATAAAAATCGATATAATTAAAAAGGAACCAAGCATTATGAAGCTTCTGTAAACAGCAAATTAAATGCTTATTAATATTCTGTCATAGCTATCGTCTTCAATATTCCTTTATAGAAAATAATGCTAGAGTTTAATTGAAACGCTGAAGGCAAGGAGCGAAGCACTTTTAGCGATGACAAGCTCTTTCGTTGTGAATATAGGTCACAAATCAGAATCCTATTCCAATGACGTTAGCATATGCTCTCGGAAATAAGCTGTAGGGGATGTAAATCAAATTTAAATCTATTTATTGAGATGTAAATAGCAGGAAGAAAGGTTATACAAGAATACTATGGGTCCTTGCAAAGGAATAGCTTAAAACGTGGCATATCTACTGTAGTCTAGTTTAGCAATTGAATGTTATGTTTTAGTCTCACGTCACTTTGCAGCTAAATAAATGTGACGCAACATAAGATCGTTAATGTTTCAGAGTTCGCCTAACTCAGAGTTAATACCTAAAGTTATTTTAGTATACACGTTTTCGAGTAATTTAAATGTTTTGAGTCAGAGACAAGATTGGAAGAAATTATCCCAACGTCTCTTCAAAATCTATATATGTGTTTTTTTATTAATAATGTCAGCACCCCTCTTCCCTTAGCGGAAGAGTCCTTATTTACATATGTTCTCTTAATTACATTGTCTTTATAACTAGCATTATATACATATTACTTGGTTTGGTTTCTTTTCGTGACTATATTTACAATTTTATAACAGTATTTCAAAAATTTTTGTGTTGTGTTTTTGATGCGTTTTCACCCTTGCGATTTCCTTGTGTTTATCTATACGTGTTATATTAATTATTATAACTTACTTTAATCTAAGTAATACTAATTGGACAGAAAACTTTTAAAGTATAAGATATATATCTAAGAATAGATTTTTTATAAATTTAATGTTACTCTTTCTCACTGCTTTTAAAACCTTGTTGACATTGTATTTTATAGCTTCTAACTAACCAATTTGTCCGTTTTCCGTGAACTATATAACTAGCAGTTTCATTGCTTAGCCCGTATTAAGAGTGAGTGTTTATTCCGCTACGAACGCGTTAAGTTTTTAAAACCAGCGTTCCAGTTAACTGCATAACAATTTTATCAAAATTTGTCCAGTGTGTGCAAGTAACAAACACACACATACTTTCGCTTTTAATGTTAGTAAGATCACTAAGAACATGTTTTTTTTATTTGTGCCGCCAAATTAGCTTGCGAATAAATCTCGTACACTTGTGTGACAACTTCACGTTCATTAACCAT